>CM035160.1:43885004-44485004 GCA_020205615.1 Panax quinquefolius | reverse complement strand
GCTCCTTGATATCCAATTCTTCAAAATTAATTCTAACTATTCCTATTACAAAACTATTTAAAATAAATAGAAACCTTGATCAGCAGTCAAGGGGGAGTACATAGGAGGGAGATAGAATTTACATTAAGAAAAAAATAGAGAAGACGAGGTACGCAGACCCCATTTAGTAAAACACATACATTCATGCATCTAACTAAAATAAAATCCAATCATATTGGTCAATAGTCCATAATCAATCCCATTTATTATCATACACATCACCATATGCATCAATAAATAACATTCATCTCATGAATAATAAACATTCAATATATATATTGATATCATTTAATGGGCAAATTTAGTTAGTATAAAATCTAATTTTGAATCAAAATAAACTCCTTTATTTTAATCCAAATTTAAATCAAAATAAATCTCTTTTATTTTAATTTATCATATTTTGAATAAAATAAATTATTTTATTTTAAAAAATCTTTAATCAAAATAAACTCCTTTATTTTAATTAATTATGGAATCCAATTCCAAGTAAAAAAAAAACTCCTTTATTAAAGGAAACACATATTCTCTTTCCTATTCACAAATAAACTCATTTATTTTGAATAATATAAAATCTTATTTCATATCTAAATAAACTCCTTTATTTAACTAAATATGGATTCATTTTCCTATTACACAAATAAACTCCTTTATTTTAGAAAATATGAAATCCAATTTCAACTCCAATTAGTTATCATGGAATCCAATTCCAACTCTAATTAGTTAGCATGAAATCCAATTTTAAAATTAAACTAAACTCTTTTATTTTAATATTAAAATAAACCTTTTATTTTAAGATTAAAATAAACTTTTATTTTAATAATAAAATAATTAAGAATATTATTTATATTATATATATAAAATATATATAATATAATAATAATAACCGTATTTATTTTGTAAAAGCGAAATTATGTTATAACAATATATATATATATATATATATATATATATATATATATATATAGTATCATATATAATATGATGCAGATGCCTTAATAATCATAATAAGAATCTCAAAGATAATCAAAGTGACATTCACGTGTCCTTTATCAAGCAAACAACGTAAGTGCATCCTTTATTTTAATTCACGTGATCTCAAGTTTTATTAAGTAACTTAAAGCAGAAACATAATATATAAGTAATCATCTATAGTAAAATGAATCCTCTAATCGATGCCACGTGGAGTCAAAGAATCATATATATATATATATATATATATATATATATATATATATATATATATATATATAATAAAAGCATTCCAAGAATGCGTGAACAAAATGTGTTTTTTAATAATAATATATAATATTACGTTAACCGAAGGAAAAGATGCAGCGAGATCATGATTTTTAAAAACAATGTTTTTTTTAATTAATTTTATACAATAAATTATGCCCAATTAAATTGTTCTAAACACATATCAATATACATATCAAATTAAAATAATTAATAATATGCATAAAGGTTTGGCTCTGATACCACTGTTAGGTTTGTAATATTCATGAACGCAATCAAATTACATAAAATAAACGGAAACGTGGAAAATCAGAGTTTTAAAATTTTACAAACCATATACCTGGATCAGCCTTTATGCACAATTATTAATTAAACGAAAAAATAAAGAATAAGAATCATACCCTTGAAGATTCGAGTTTCCTCAAGTACAAGTTCACCTCCAATCCTTTTCGCGTTCAACTTGAATCTACCGGGTTTGGTTCCTTCCTTTGATCAACGTTAGCCACCCAAGTGTTTGGCCTCTAGAGGTGATCCACCAAGGAAGAAGAAAGATTCAAGAAAATGGGTGGTTGGCTAAACCCTAGTTTTTCTATCTCTCATAGAAAAAGAGCGTACTCTCCCAACTTATTGGAATTGCGTATATCGATATCTGATATAAGACTCTCCTTATAAAGATATCAGGTAACCCTATTTAATTAAAATAAGGTATTATTTATTTAATTAAACACTTTTAATTAAATGGGCTCCCTAATCTTATTAGGGATAATTAATTAAACTCTTTTAACTAATTTTCCCTCCTAATCCTATTAGAAATAAATGAGAGTACTTATATTAAATTAATTTCTAAACTCTTTTAGAAATTAAAATAATAATAATTGTAATAATATTAATAAGACTCTTCTTATTAATTTATATTTAATATTTCTAAAATATTAAATAATAATATTAAGCTATTTAATTTCTTCTATCACCATAGATTAAATTAAATATACTTAATATATTAATAGTATGATTATGCCATTAACTTCTTCAATAATTATTCTTCCTTTTTATGGTGTGACCCTTTAGGTTCTCCATATTAAACCTGGGTTGTGAATAAATCAATTAGAACAATTCTAATCTTATTTAAATAAATAAATTAAACAATTAATTTATTTAAATAAATAATATTTATTCTACAATAAGGATAAGCCTCCCTAGCGATTAACGACTTTCCAGATAATATATATTTCAACATTAATCATAAAAGAACCTTTGAGTAAATTGTTAACGTACAATTCAATCCTTCCACCATACAATGTCCTAATTAAATATAAGACATGGAATTACTGTCAAGTCTTATTTTATTTAATTATATGTATTTTGACTCTTAAATGCACAACTCCAAATAATGCAAATTAGAAACTCCTTTCTAATTTTATTTTGCCTTGGGCAAGGACTACTGGGTTGTCATTTATCGAATCACATAGGACATTTCTCTTCTTTTACTAGAAGCGGTAGATTCTTTATTGGTCATACATTATCTTCATGTACAACTTATTATACCCAAACATACCCTTTGATATACCCTAAGGGTCTTAAGGAATAAGTCAAAGTATAACTCATCATACAGAAGATACTATGATGATCTCAAGTCCAAGGATCACTTGTACTACTATCACTACAGAATTCTATTGATGCACAAATAAAACTCCATTAGGTATTCCTTAGGGAGCCACGCTCGATGAACTTATTCTCTAATAAGCACCTACATACTTACTTTAGTGTCTCCACACAAATGATCATGAGATCAATCATCCTCATCCAATGAGCAAGCAACGTATGTACCAATTTATCCGGATTCACTAATCCCCAATTTAGTAATCCAATGATTGGGAACTATTTTAGTTTTAAGCTTTCTAAGAATTTAGATTTCATTAGAATGATCATCATCATTATTCTAAAAGCATTGCTTAAAACTATGGGTTTATCACATATTATAAAGCAACATCATGTAGATAATTAAAAGCCTTTAATAAATTAATACTTTTTATTAATAAATGAATAAGATTGTTACAAAGTATATGCTTTATCATCAAACATGATTGGCTTGTGGGCATACTACTTTCAGATAGCATTAGTAGTCCTCACTATTTTGTGAAATAGTGTGATAATAAATGTATTGAGGACTCTATTTGAGTTGAATACTGTCTAGAAGATAATATTCGTTTAAAAACTCAGCTATATTTTGTCGTATTTTACACGACAATTGTATTATTATGTGGTATTTGAATTTTGTACCATGTATTTGGTGACTCAATATGGGTGATGTATACCTATTTTGGGGGCGTCACAAGAAGAGACAACTCAAAGATCCATAGCTGGGAGGAACTAGCTCATGCCTTCCTCACTCAAGATGACTTCCAATCTCGAGATGGCTCCTCTGGCCAGTGTGCATTACCAAGGTCAAGAAACAGTCTAATGAGTCTTTCAGAGAGTATGCTCAAAGATGGAGGCGCCTTGCTGCTCAAGTTATTCCTTCCATAATGGAGTCAGAAATGGTCATGACCTTTATAGACATACAAGAAGCTCATTTCTATGAAAGAGTCTTAGCTGGCATTGGTAAACCATTTTCTGAAATGATCAAGCACGAAGAGATGGTTGAAATGGGATTGAAGTCAGGAAAGATTCAAGACCTATCTGCTCTTAAAGTAGTTGCTGAGCACATCCAGTCTGGAACTTATGGGAACAATCCCCGGAGGGTCCATAAAAAGAAAGAGGAAGATGTTTCCTCGATACTACAAGGTCAAAAAGGCAGTCAGAATATGCCTATTCAGAGGAGAAACTACTCCTCTTTGCAAACACAGTCTTCAAACCCTCCATTGCCTAAAGGTGGAGAAGTCAGACGCCCCCGAGTGTTCACACCATTAGGGGACTCACTCGAGAATATCCTTACTCTTCTGACTACTCAGAAGAAAATTACACATCTTCTTCCACCAGCCAACCCAAATGGGAAGGGTTTCAATGCTACTCGGAAGTGTGCTTATCATGTTGGGGCACTGGGACATGACACTCAAGATTGTTGGGCCTTGAAACACAAGATCCAGGACTTAATCGACAATGGGGAGATTGTCATGACTAAAACTGACCAACCTCATGTGCAAGACAATCATCTTCCTCAACACAAAGAAGGAGATGTCAATATGATTAATTGGAGCCGTGGACAGAGTTCTAATTGTGTTGTTGAATCTTTCCAAACTAGCAAAGACAGTGCTGACAAATGGGATTATGTGCAATTCTAGTTTATGATGGAGCAAAAGATTAAGGCTCTTTGCAAACAAGTAGATCAGTTAGCAGAACTGGTGATTCATTAACACCAAGTCACGTGCCAATTAATCAATCAGGAAAATGCTAGTCTCCTTCCTTTTGTCATGAATATTCCATCCTCGCCTTTAGAAAGTGAAACACTAGAGGATAAAGTTGTAAAAAGAGTAAGTGCCAAAGCCCATTGGGATTTTGCCAACAAACGGGAATTTACATATCTTGGTAAACCTATGGAGGAGATATTTCAAATATTGATCAATGAAGGAAGAATTACATCCCTTCTACCTCCAATTAATCCCCGTTCTAGACGGTTTAATTCTAAGGGAGTATGCCAATATCACTCCCACTCTCGCGGTCACAACACAGAAGAATGATGGGCACTCTGCCACCTCATTCAGAATTTAATTGACAGCAGTGTCCTGCAAATGGCAGACGATGACACTATGCTACTCGAGAGTGGGAACACGTGTCCTACAAAATGGAACGACGACATATCAGTTATCTCCGCTGAGGATGATGTGGCTGTAAACCACCCATAATACAAGCAATTCAACTCAAAGGAGCTGACAATCCTTTGAAAGTGGCTGCACCAGAGCCAATTAACTTACCATTCAGACCACAGTATCCTGTTGTCAGCCTACATAAAGTCCCATGGAATTATGGGTAGGCTGAAGGATCTACATCACATACTACTGCTGCAGTGTCGAAAAAGAATCCACTGTATCTTCCCCATCGGATGATGAAGCCCACCGTTAAATCAAATGGGAAAGTTCCCATAGAGAAGATTGAAGAATTCCTCCGTACCATGGGCCATAACGAAGCCAAAGTGGTTTTAATCTTGAAAGAAGCTCCATAACAAATTTCCATACTGGACTTAGTTTTCGCTTCCGAAGATCACATGAAGATATTGCTAAGGGTCTTGGAAGAAGCCCATTTACCGAAATCAGTGGAAGTGGAAAAATTCCAACATCTGGTTAATCACATTTTCAACAACAATGTGATATCTTTCACTGATGACGACATACCCACTGAAGGGACTGGTCATTGTAAGTCGTTGCACATAGCAGTTTTGTCCTCCGGATACATGGTAGGAGGAGTCTTGATAGATGGAGGTTCATCTCTGAATATCTGTCCTTATGCTACTTTGGAGAAGATGAATATCAACCCCAAAAGAATCAAAAGCAGTCATACAGTTATCAAAGCTTTTGATGGGTCCCAACGAAACGCCGTTGGAGTAATTGAATTTCCAGTGGAGATTGGTCCACATACATTCAGTGTATCCTTTCACGTGCTCAAAGACCATGGATTCATATGGCTGGAGCCGTCCCTTCCACCCTTCATCAACAACTCAAGTACATTATCAACAATAGCCTAGTCACTATTAATGCTGAACCGGAATATCCAGAACAAAGTGACATGCCACTAATCAGCTTCAATTCAGAAGTTGAGCTGGTCAATTTCCATGCCCTAGAGGTGAGCAACATTCATTACCATCCCATTGGGGCACCACCTCTCACACCCAAGATTTTTGTCGAGGTTATGTCGGCCACTCAAGAGATGATGTCATTGGGTCATTAACCTGGACAAGGGTTGGGAAAAGATCATCAGGGTATTAAGCACCCGATTCAAGTGCCTAGTTAAACAGGGACAACTGGATTAGGCTATTTTACTAGCTCCAGTCACAAGAATCCTCATAAGCACAAACAGATTCCTTCAACTTCAGCGACACTGCGATTTTCTCCACCTGCAAATCCTGAGTTTATATAGCCTCCGATAAAGGTGCCAGCCCATGTTATGGCTATGCTATTTCCCAAACCGATACCGGTTAAAACAAAAGAGGTCCTGATTCCTGATCCCGAAGTGGAAGAGAGGGAACGGAAACATAAATAAGACATCGCCATGATGATGTCAGGCATAGGCATCATTGTCTATGATGAGCATACAAACAGATACACCCAGACGATGATTGCCCATATGTCATGGTCATCATTAGGGAGAAGGAGGACGATGATAGCCCCTCCATCACTGCAGTCCATCGGGACTTTACCCTCGACAATATGAGCAGCACTTCATGTTAGGTTTGTAATATTCAAGAACGCAATCAAATTGCATAAATAAGCGAAAATGTGTAAAAATCAGAGTTTAAAAATTTTACAAACCATATACCCGGATCACCCTTTATGCACAATTATTAATTAAACGAAAAAGATGAATAAGAAACATACCCTTGAAGATCCGAGCTTCCTCAGGTACAAGTTCACCTCCAATCCTTTTCGCGTTCAACTTGAATCCACCGGGTTTGGTTCCTTCCTTTGATCAACGTTAGCCACCCAAGTGTTTGGCCTCTAGAGGTGATCCACCAAGGAAGAAGAAGAATTCAAGAAGATGGATGGTTGGCTAAACCCTAGTTTTTCTATCTCTATAGAAAAGGAGCGTACTCTCCAACCATTGGAATAATCACGTAGTCTTGATATCTGATATAAGACTCCTCTTATAAAGATATCAAGTAACCCTATTATAATAAGATATTATTTAATTAAACCCTTTTATTTAAAGGGGCTCCCTAATCTTATTAGGGATAATTAATTAAACTCCTTTAACTAATTTTCCTTCCTAATCCAATTAGGAATATATGAGAGTACTTATATTAAATTAATTCCTAAACTCTTTTAGAAATTAAAATAATAATAATTGTAATAATATTAATAAGACTCCTCTTATTAATTTATATTTAATATTTATAAAATATTAAATAATAAATATTAAGCTATTTAATTTATTCTATCACCATAGATTAAATTAAATATACTTAACATATATTATTACGATTATGCCATTAACTTCTTAAATAATTATTCTTCCTTTTATGGTGTGACCCTTTAGGTTCTCCATATTAAACCTTGTGAATAAATCAATTAGAACAATTCTAATCTTATTTAAATAAATAAATTAAACGATTAATTTATTTAAATAAATAATATTTATTCTACAATAGGGATAAGCCTCCCTAGCGATCAACGACTTTTCAGATAATATAGATTTCAACATTAATCATAAAAGAACCTTTGAGTAAATAGTTACCATACAATTCAATCCTTCCACCATACAATGTCCCAATTAAATATAAGACATGAAATTACTGTCAAGTCTTATTTTTATTTAATTATATGTATTTCGACTCTTAAATGCACAACTCAAATAATGCAAATTAGAAACTCTTTTCTAATTTCATTCGCTTTTGGCCAAGGACTACTGGGTTGTCATTTATCGAATCACATATGACATTTCTCTTCTTTTAATAGAAGTGGTAGATTCTTTATTGATCATACATTATCTCCATATACAACTTATTATACCCAAGCATACCCTTTGATATACCCTAAGGGTCTTAAGGAATAAGTCAAAGCATAACTCATCATACACAAGATACTATGATGATCTCAAGTCCAAGGATCACTTGTACTACTATCACTACAGGAATTCCTATTGACAGGCAAGTAAAACTCCATTAGGTATTCCTTAGCGAGCCACGTTCAATGAACTTATTCTCTAATAAGCACCTACATACTTGTTTTAGTGTCTCCACACAAATGATCATGAGATCAATTGTAAGACCCCGATTTTTTTTTTAAATAAAAAGGAATTTCCTTTATTTATTATTTTGAAATAGTAAGGGTTGATTTGATTAATGTGGATAGTTAGGGGTAAAATACGTAAATATTTCAAAATAAGTAAGTGGTTATAAAATATTCATTCATTGTTTGGGAATATTCGTTTGGTCGTGGAATATTCAGATCATTTCTGGGAATATTAAATGCGACTATGCCAGTGACCATGTGTGGGCCCCATAACGGAAAGCGATTGGATGAGGAAAACGACAAATATAAGTTGTTTAAAAATAACAGCGTAATTGTTACCAATTATCTTTGTTGGAATACCCGGTGGTTAAAACACACTAATACGCGTTGTTGAACAAGAAGCACACCAGATTGCATCAATTATTGATCCTTACGTAAGAAGGCACTACTCAATAATTGTTACGAGAATTATTATTCAAAGATTTTATTTTATTGATTCAATAATTCTTTGCGTTGGTATTTTATATTATTCTTTGTTTCAATAATTGTCACGCCGCACATGATTTCCCATTATCGGATCAATAATTCATATTATTTGAATAATATTATTAGATAACATTATTGGCAATGTCTAGAAAGTTCATCTAAGGAGAGGTTTGGTCACCTAATTGCGCGCCGAGAAGGAGAGATCCTTATTGGAAAGCCCCTCTTTCTGAGGAACTATACCGTCATCATAATTGTGATTCTGTAATATTATTTGGGAATAATTAATTATTAATTTATATGATAAGAAAATATTTATTTGATATGGATATAAATGATGGATTTATTTATTATATGTGGTTATAATTGAAGGATTTAATGTTGAGGTGTTTTATCAGTATTTTTGTCGGAATGGAGGTATTAAAAATCAAATCAGTATTTTTACGATATATTGCGTGAGTTATAATTTTTAATCTGACCGTTGGATCGTTGCGATTTTTGGATATGTTATACATATATAAGTTGAGTATATGTCTACAAATTTTGAACCGTTAAAATGAGCGAATGATTTGTTATAAATTTTAAGAGGTGTTTGATTCGGAAAGTAGGGTTATAATTGATTTTGGTGGAAAATTCTAGAATTGAGTGGGCCCCACTTGTGGTTGGTGAAAAAAATGTGCTGAATTTTATTTCAAATGTGGTGGGTGGCAATAGTAGCGAGTAAAGCCATCGTGCAAAGCAGTCAAGTCCGCTTTCAAGGCTAACATTTTCCTATAAATAGAGGGCTAAGTTAGAATTGAAAATCACACCGTAAACAAAGTTTTCTCTTTCTCTCTATATTATTGAGCGTATTTTGTGAGTATTTAGATACTTTGAGAGTTCTTTGTTTAAGACAAGTTTCATTCAAAGATCACTTCCGATCTTTCCTTCCAAGAAATCGATTCTTTGAGGTAAGGGATGTTATTTTCTTCTCAAATGATATTATTTCTTCAATATCATTATCTTTGAAATATTGGTTGGAACTTTTATCAAATTTGGAACTTTTTCATGTCGGGGTTACTATTCATGAGTTATTATTCATGAGTTACTATTCACGAGTACTATTCATAAAGCGTGAAAATGTTTTTTTGTGGAATTTTTATCTTTTGGTGTCTGAGAGTTACTTATTCACGATATCAAGACTATTCACGATCTGAGACTATTCACGATATCTGAGACTATTCATCGAAAAATAAAATTTCTTCTTTTCGTCCAAAATATCTATTACGGATACTAGCTTTGATTGTATCCATGTTTTGATCATTCTTGAATTTTACACCACTATGATTATTTTGAGGTATTTTGAACATGGATAAAACAAAGTACGAATCCTTAATCCTTAATCCTTGTCATTTTGTTTCTTTGGATTCGTTTCTTTAAAAATATTTTTCATCATCCTCGCCTTAAATGATGATATTATTGAATATCTTTGGCCTCGTAGTGCAAAGATGAATGATTTCTGAAGAATATCTTTGGCCCTAGTAGTGCAAAGATGAACATGTGTTTAAATGAACATTAATTAAGTGATGAATATCTTTGGCACTGTAGTGCAAAAGATGAATATTTGATTCAGAGATGTTTATGGATTGTTGTTACGAGGATAAAAGATAGGCGATGAACTTTTAAATTCATACATAGAAGATAGTAGTTTGCATTCTCTACTTTACTCTTCCGATGAATTATTATTTCATTGCGAATATTGATTTAAAATTTGTTGTCTATTGTATTCTATTAAATTTTTCCCCGTTGAAGACTAACGATAATTTGTTGTATATTATCTTAGTCATAATATTCTTTATCTTGAGCTAGTTGAGCTCACCCTTTTCCTTTTGTTCCATTCTTCTCGGGAGGCGAGAATATAGCGAGTACGAGTTGGGGTATGGAATGAAGGTTTTAGAAAGGATTGTTTAGTAGTCCTCACCATTTTTGTAAAATAATGTATCAATAAATGTGATGAGGATTTATTTGAGTATAGATATTGTCTAGAAGATAATATTTGTATTTAAACTCACAGTTTTACTGTTGTAATAATAAAGTTGTAGTTGTTTCTGTACCATGTATTGACAACTCAGAATGGGTGATGTATACCTATTTTGGGGGCGTCACATCAATCATCCTCATCCAATGAGCAAGCAACGTATGTACCAATCTATCCGGATTCACTAATCCCCAATTTAGTAATCCAATGATTGGGAACTATTTTAGTTTTAAGCTTTCTAAGAATTTAGATCTCATTAGAATGATCATCATCATTATTCTAAAAGCATTGCTTAAAACTATGGGTTTATCACATATTATAAAACAGCATCATGTAGATAATTAAAAGCCTTTAATAAATTAATACCTTTTATTAATAAATGAATAAGATTGTTACAAAGTATATACTTTATCATCAAACATGATTGGCTTGTGTGCATACTACTTTCAATCTCCCACTTGCACTAAAGCCAATCGTCATGGTATCTCATACTCTTCTTCTCTAAGTGACGATTATCCTGCTGTTGGATAAGCTTTAGTTAATGGATATATAATGTTGTTCATGAGAGTCCACTATCTCTATAGTGATTTCCCATCTTTCAATGATTCTAATAATCAAATGAAAGTGCCACAATACATGTTTAGATCCAAGATGAGACTTAGGAACTATTCTAGTTTCGTAATGAACTTTTAATCCAAACAATCAACTTGCGACTTCATTTATAGCTATATACTTTGTCTTTATCACTAAACCAAAGAACTCTTTCTTTGTTTGGAACCTTCCAATTCAATCGCACCCTTCGCTCAAGATAACGCTTTACCTTAAAGTGGATTTTCATCATAAATCTTAGTGTCTCGAAAAACTTGAGTCCGTTAAGCCCTCTAGTTTTAATTTAGACCCACCATGAATATGATCACATCCTTAGTGCCGGTTAAGCACTTTAATATGTTTTTCACTGACTCATAGTGAACTTCTCCATAATATGACTGATCAACATCAGGTCTCGTACATTTCATAGCATACATGATTGTCACTCATGCGTCCTCTCTTTTCAGGAGTCTGTGGGGACTAGTAAGAGAGATACACTCCATAGCTCATCGACATGAGACATCTCTTGGAGTTTGCCATGCAAAACGACTTTAGCATCAAATGAATATACGTTCCTTGGGTTAAGTTGAGCATCCTTTTAAATCTATCTATTTAGATTTGCATCCCCAATAATGATACTCTTCCCAAATCATTCATGGTGGATTGTTTAGACAACTTTATCTTTACTGATTGTAGTATTGGTATGTCATTCCTTATCCGTAGTATATCAACATATAGTACTAGGAATGTCACGACGCTCCCACTGACCCTTTTGTACACACTAGAACTCTTACCTCATCGTATGTAACTCTGGATCATCATCTTCTATGATGCGTACCTCATCATCATCATCCATGATGAATCCATACCTCCTAGGTATCTTCGGTACTATTCCAGATTTACGATTCGGTTGTGGTACAATAGGTTTATCTATAGGTTCCTCTTATTTGACTTATAGTATTTTGTGGTTCTTGAACTCTTCATGATCTATTATCCTCCCACTAGCCCCTTCAATGATAAACACATTTGTCTTAGAGGGCGGCGTGTTTATGAATAAACACCTTTTGCTAAGCGAGGATTATAGAACATATACCCTAAACTTACTTTAGGATGTCCCACAAATCGACACTTGTCAAATCTTGTCCCAAGCTTATCCTTTGAAACCTTTTCACATAAGTTGGACAACCACTTATCTTAACATACTTAAGATTAGGAATCCTCCATGTCCATAACTTTTATAGAGTCTTGGGGCTGGATTTTGAAGTTACCTTTTCGTAGATATGCAGCCATTTCTAGGACATGACCCTAGAAGGATACTGGAATGTCGGTAAAATCATTTTGGACCATACCATGTTCAACAAGGTATGATTTTTCTTTTCAGATACATCAATCAATTATTGCGTATCAGGATGTGTTCATTATGAGAAAATCATTTGAGATGATCTAGAAACTTATTGCACAAGTATTTATTCCTTGATCTAATCAAAGAATCTTAATACATTGCCAATTTGTTTCACTTCTGAATTCTTTGAACCTTTCAAATAATTCACACTTGTATTTTAGCAAATACACACATTCAACTCTTTGAATGATCATCTCCTTTTCTTATACTAATTTGTTCAATATGCAAAATTATTTTCATGTAAGTCAAGTATACTAAATTTATTAAGTAATATTCCAGTTCTATACAAAACATTATTATTATAAATAGAAAAACAATTATTCTTAAATATAATACCAAATTTTATTGTCCAACAACAAAATGAAAATTATGTTTCTAACAAGAACTGGAATACAATAACAACTTATTGACTTAATAGACTTGCCCGTAGGCATTACTAAACTATAAGTTTCTATAGCTAATGCAACAACCTTTTCTTCATTTCCCACACATAGGTTTACTTATATTTGTTTAGCTTTCTACTTCTGTTTGGTCCCTTCATAAATCTATATTTATGATAACCAAAGTCGGTATCCAATACCCAAGTAGAACCTTGACTTAAAGAAAAATTTATTTTAAAATTATGAACAAAATTGTATTTATAATCTGAAACTTCACTAAGCTTCTTTTGGTTAGCTCTGCAAGATGCTTCGCATGATTTCTTTCCAAAGTGTCCATGCTTATTGCATTAGATGGAAGCAAACTCCTTTGCTATCCGTATCGGTTTTGTTCTTATTATCCTTTGTTTTTGCCCTTCTATTTACCTTCTTTGAATCGTTCTTCTTTTGAAGTTCCTTTGGCCCCTACCGAGAAGACTTGATCTTTCTTGGTTGGAAAGTGACTCTCAACATTTTTCAATATGTTAAGCAAATCAAATGAAGTCGATATCTAGCTTGTTCATATGAAAAATTCACAACAATTATGAAAGGAGTCCAGAGTGAGTGCAAGATCAAATCTTGGCTCAACTCTCCATCCATGACAAAACCAGTTGTCCTAATTGATCAATCAAATTGATTATGTTAAGAATTTTTTGTCTGCATTATATAGTGCCATTGGCCATTCTAGATCGGAAGAGCTCCTTAGATCTCGATATCTATCGGTCCTACTTTCCTCACCATCAACTACTTGATGTGCGGGAATATAGTATGAGTATCCATAGTTTCAGGTGACGTTGAAGCTTGTTACTCATGGATACGAAAGCATGATGCATCGAGCCAATCGCAGATCATCTTGCCACTTTCTAAAAGTAGCAATCTCTTCCTCGAGGCTTTATCTCGCAACCATTGCGAGGATAGGCATATTAAGGATATAAGATAGCTTTTTAAGCGTGAGAACTATTCTCAATTTCCTTAACCAATCCGAGTAATTGATGCAGTTAATTAACATCAAATATGTTTCAGTAGTGATAGTAATTTTAGACATTGTAAAATTTCGTAAATGAATTTGTAATTAACAACATTTTAACATACATTATTTTATTAATTACCAAAATAATTTAGGTCTTGTTTTAAATTGGTATCTCCCACTATTTTCTTCAAACTATATTACCCTCACTTATATAGTTAAGCAAAATCTAATTAAAGATTTGCTAGTGAGAATAAGGATCCCATTTCAAATGATATAGCCTTGTGGTGACAATAACAAACTATATATAAATAAATAAGTAGACAACTTTTGTTAATTACATCAACTATGCAACTCCTTTTCTTTTCCTCTTAGATTATTTTGATCAAGTGGTGGCACATCCAGAATCAAAATTATCCAAGTTAAGTCCGACCTAGCACTCCATATATTCAAAAAGAAAAATATCATCCTTGTGGTGACACAACAAAACAATATTGTTCAATTTTCTTTATAAGCATCAAATGTGATAAATTAATATCTTAAATACTTAATACTTGCCTTGTGGTGACACAACAAACTCATATTAAATATTTAATACTCTATTAATTTTATCATGCTGTAAAAGCGACGTTCGATATTCCAAATATCTTTGAATGCTTAGGACTTAATATAAAAAATTGAGGGGTTTGTTATTAATTTGTCTCATCTTCTTTAAATGCGGCGTACATATATATATATAAAATACGCGTCATATTAATGAACATACGAAGCATGTTTGCATAATATATAATATATATAGTATAAGCATGCACATATAGAATACTTATATTCTACTAGGATTGATTATGGACTTTTATTCTAGTTTGGTTCACTAGAGGCCACCAAGTGAACCAAAAGGTCAAACTCCCCCAAGGGTGCAAGAAATAATATTTAAATATAACTATTACATTTAAACCCGAGCTCCATTACAAACGGATCTTCATGCGCTTCTTGTCCTTGATCTCCAATTCTTCAAAATAATTCTAACTATTCCTATTACAAAACTATTTAAAATAAATAGAAACCTCGATCGGCGATCGAGGGAAATACATAGGAGAGAGATAGAATTTACATTAAGAAAAATTAGAGAAGGCGAGTGACGCAGACCCCATTTAATAAAACCCATACATTCGTGCATCCAACTAAAATAAAATCCAATCACATCGCCAATCGATAATTCATAATCAATCCCATTTATTATCATACACATCATCATATGCATCAATAAATAACACTCATCTCATGAATAATAAACATTTAATATATATATTGATATCATTTAATGGGCAAATTTAGTTAAGTATAAAATCTAATTTGAATCAAAATAAACTCCTTTATTTTAATCTAAATTTAAATCAAAATAAAACTATTTTATTTTAATTTATCCAATTTTGAATAAAATAAACTATTTTATTTTAATCAAAATCTTTAATCAAAATAAACTCCTTTATTTTAATTAATTATGGAATCCAATTCCAGTGTAAAAAAATCATTTATTAAATAAACACGATTCTCTTTCCTATTCACAAATAAACTCTTTTATTTTGAATAATATGAAATCTTATTTCATATCTACATAAACTTAACTTTATTTAAGGAAAGATGGATTCACTTTTTCATTCACAAATAAACTCTTTTATTTTGAATAATATGAAATCTTATTTCATATCTAAATAAACTCCTTTATTTAAGAAAACATGGAATCCAATTTCAACTCCAATTAGTTATCGTGGAATCCAATTCCAACTCTAATTAGATTATCATGAAATTTAATTTTAAAATTAAAATAAACTTTTTATTTTAATATAAAATAAACTTTTATTTTAATATTAAAATAAATTTTTATTTTAATAATAAAATTATTAAGAATATTATATATATATATAATTACTTCCGTGAAGCTTGTCGTCCAAGCCGTGAATCATGTGCAGGATAACTTTTGAAAAATTATATAAGTGATCTATATATATATCTAATAAAAGTTACTGAAGATTATGTCCACGATAACTTTTGAAAAGTTATACAAGTGATCTATATATATTTAATAAAAGTTACTGCAAATCACCTTTTAAATAACAAAACATCCAAGTGGGAAGAAACATATGTTAACTATTAACATAATATCCATACTGATCATGGGCCACGTGATATCATATATCATACTTCCGTAATATATATATAAAATATACATCACAGTACCAACGAAATATAGAAAAAGGATTGCCGATTTTATTTTTTATTTTATTTTTTATTATATTTTATACAATAAAATTACGCCCAATTAAATTATTCTAAACACATATCAACGTACATATCAAATTAAACAATTAATAATTCGTGATAAAGGTTTGGCTCAAATAATGTTAGATTTGTAATATTCAAGAACACAATCATATTGCATAAATAAGCGGAAGCGTGTAAAAATCGGAGTTTAAAATTTTACAAACCATATCCCGGATCACCCTTTACGCACAATTATTAATTAAACGAAAAAGATGAATAAGAAACATCTGGCGAAGATCCGAAACCGCCTCGCGACAAGTTAACCTCCAATCCTTTTCGCGTTCAACTTGAATCCACCGGGTTTTGTTCCTTCCTTTGATCAACGTTAGCCACCCAAGTGTTTGGCCTCTAGAGGTGATCCACCGCAGGAAGAAGAAGAATTTAAGAAGATGGGTGGTCAATTTAAACCCTAGCTTTTTCTATCTCTATATAAAAGGAAGCGTCTTTCTCCAACCATTGGAATAATCGGCGTAATCTTGATATCGATATAAAGACTCTCTATATAAAGATATCAAGATACCCTATTATAATAAGGTATTATTTAATTAAACCCTTTTAATTAAAAGGCTCCCTAATCTTATTAGAGATAATTAATTAATCTCCTTTAACTAATTTTCCTTCCTAATCCAATTAGGAATATATGAAAGATTTTATATTAAATTAATTCATAAACTCTTTAGAAATTAAAATAATAATAATTGTAATAATATTAATAAGACTCCTCTTATTAATTTATATTTAATATTTATAAAATATTAAATAATAAATATTAAGCTATTTAATTTATTCTATCACCATAGATTAAATTAAATATACTTAACATATTATTACGATTATGCCATTAACTTCTTAAATAATTATTCTTCCTTTTTTATGTAATGACTTTTTAGGTTCTCCATATTAAGCCGGTTGTGAATAAATCAATTAGAACAATTCTAATCTTATTTAAATAAATAAATTAAACGATTAATTTATTTAAATAAATAATATTTATTCTACAATAGGGATAAGTTCCCCCTAGCGATCAACGACTTTCGGATAATATAGATTTCAACATTAATCATAAAAGAACCTTTGAGTAAATAGTTACCATACAATGTCCCAATTAAATATAAGGCGTGGAATTACTTTGTCAAGTCTTATTTTATTTAATTATATGTATTTTGACTCTTAAATGCACTAACTCCAAATAATGCAAATTAGAAACTCCTTTCTAATTTCATTTCTTAACTAAGGACTCTTTGGGTTGTCATTTATCGAATCACATAGGACATTTCTCTTCTTTTAATAAGTGGTAGATTCTTTATTGATCATACATTATCTCCATATACAACTTATTATACCCAAGCATACCCTTTGATATACCCTAAGGGTCTTAAGGAATAAGTCAAAGCATAACTCATCATACACAAGATACTATGATGATCTCAAGTCCAAGGATCACTTGTACTACTATCACTCACAGAATTCCAATTGACGAGCAAGCAAGTAAAACTCCATTAGGTATTCCTTAGCGAGCCACATTCAATGAACTTATTCTCTAATAAGCACCTACATACTTGCTTTAGTGTCTCCACACAAATGATCATGAGATCAATCATCCTCGTACCAATGAGCAAGCAGACGTATGTACCAATCTATCCGGATTCACTAATCCCCAATTTAGTAATCCAATGATTGGGAACTATTTTAGTTTTAAGCTTTCTAAGAATTTAGATCTCATTAGAATGATCATCATCATTATTCTAAAAGCATTGCTTAAAACTATGGGTTTATCACATATTATAAAACAAAGATCATGTAGATAATTAAAAGCCTTTAATAAATTAATACATTTTATTAATAAATGAATAAGATTGTTACAAAGTATATGCTTTATCATCAAACATGATTGGCTTTGTATGCATACTACTTTCACTCCATGAATTGGTCGACGAGGTAAAAGCAGGCGGAAATTCTATCCGCCTATAGATAACTTTAGCGCTTACTTTTTCTCATGCAGTATTAGCAATTGTTTTTCATCGATACATGCTAGCACTTTGTATGATTGAACAGTTTCATATATTAAGTGAAAGCATATTTTGTTTGAGGACTACGAATTTAGATGTGCTTATACTAGCGATGAGGTGCCTTTTCTCCACAAGGATCGTAACTTTGATGAAAAGTTGGACTCAGACTTGATGGAAGTACAAGAGGACATTGAGATACCTCAGAAGATTAAGGAATGGGTCGAAGATAAATCTAAACCTAACCTTGATCAAACCACCTCTTTCAATCTTGGAACCTTAGAAAACCCTAAGCTAATCCAGATTGGTTCAGACCTCACTCCAAACCAACAGAATGACATGGTTGTGCTACTAACCCAATTCCAGGATGTGTTTGCATGGTCTCATGAAGACATGGTGGGTTTGTCCACTGACATTATCCTTCATCGCCTTCCCATTAAAGAGGGATTCAAACCAGTCAGGTAGAAGCTCAGGTGATTAAAACCTGAGTGGAGTTTAAAGGTTAAAGAAGAGATTGTGAAATAATTTCAAGCGGGCATCATCATGGTGTCTACATACCCTGAATGGCTATCAAACATAGTCCCCGTGCCTAAACCAGAAGGAAAGGTGCAAGTTTACATGGATTACCGGGATCTGAACAAAGCTTGCCTTAAAGATAGCTTTCCCGTACCATTCATCCATATTCTCATTGACAATGCTGCTTAATACGGCATGTACTCCTTTGCGGATTACTTTGCGGTGTATCATTGGATTATGGTTGCTGAGGAGGATCGTGAGAAAACTGCTTTCATCACACCTTGGGGAACCTTTTGTTATAGACGGTTGTCATTTGGCCTCATCAATGCTGGAGCAACCTATCAGCGAGCTATGCTGGCTCTTTTCCACGACTTAATGCACAAAGAGATAGAGATCTATGTGGATGATATCATTGTCAAATCCCAAAGGGAGGAAGACCACTTAGACCATCTCAAAAAGCTTTTCAACAGGTTGCATAATTACAACTTGAAGTTGAATCCAACCAAGTGCGCCTTTGGTGTTAAATCAGGCAAGTTGCTAGGTTTCCTAGTCAGCCACAAAGGGATTGAGCTGGATCCCACCAAAATCCAGGCCATCAAGGAAATGCCCATTCCTCAGACAGAGAAGGAAATACGGGGATTTTTAGGAAGAATCAACTTTATTAGCAGGTTTATTTCTTAACTCACAGCAACCTGTGAGCCCATCTTCAAGCTGTTAAGGAAGAACTCCTCCATAAAATAGAATGTTGAGTGTCAGAAAGCCTTCCTTACAATCAAAGAGCAGCTAGTCGAAGCTCCCATTTTGGTACCTCCCAAGGATGATGTTCCCCTGTTCATGTACCTGTCCATAAGTGACAATACCATGGACTGCATGCTAGGTCAGGAAGACAATAGAGGCCAAGGACGAGCTATCTACTACCTCAGCAAAAGATTCAATAGCAGTGAGCACAAGTACACTCTGATTGAGAAGACTTGTTGTGCTTTAGCATGGGCTTCCATGAGGTTACAATATTACCTCTATGGTCACACAACCCATCTCATATCCCACATGGTTCCTCTCAAATACGTGTTCAGTAAGCCCATACTGAATTGTCGGCTGTCCAGATGGCAGTTGATTCTACAATAATTTGACATCGTCTACGTGACGCAAAAGTCCATTAAAGGATAAGGAATTGCGGATCAACTAGCCGCCGCACCCGCAGGGGATTACAAACCCTTAGAAACATACTTCCCCGATGAAGGGGTAATGGAAATTCAGCAACACCATCAGTACGATGCATGCCATACGTGGAAAATGTATTTTAATGGAGCTGTTAACATGGAAGGTTCTAGAGCTGGAGCAGTTATAGTATCCGGTACGGGGGAGCAGTATCCCATCACCGTCAAATTGCAGTTTGTCAGCACCAATAACACAGCTGAGTATGAAGGCTATATCATGGGACTCAAACTTGCCCAATCAATGGGTATCAGACGGTTAACTATCTTTGGGGATTCGAAGTTGGTAATCAAACAAACCACGAGAATTTATCAAACCAAAGAGCTACATTTAGTGCCTTACCATCGAAAAGTTTTACAGATGGCTTCGAAGTTTGAAGAAGTAAACTTCCTCCACATTCCTCGGAATAGGAATGATTTTGCGGATGCGCTAGCAACTTTGGCCTCCTTAATCAACATACATGACAAGGAAAACATTCCAAGCATCCTAGTTGCCTTACAAAAGGCTCCAGCCTATGGGAATTACATTGGAGAAGTATCAGATGAGCTACCTCCCATCCAAAACCCTTGGTATCAGCATATCAAGGAGTATCTGCGAGATGGATCTACACCCGTTGAGGCGAGCCCGACTGAAAAAAAGAGGATCCATCGAATGGCTATGAAATTCTACCTGAGCAGAGATGCACTCTACAAAAGAGATGCAGGATTAGGTCTCCTTAGATGTATGGACAGAGACCAAGCTCAGAGGCTCATAGATGAAATCCATGGTGGAGTATGTGGCCCACACATGAGCGGACCCTTACTTGTTAAAAAGGTCCTCAGAATAGGGCATTACTGGCTTACTCTCAAGGCTGATTGTGATGATCACGTCAAGAGGTGCTACCAATGCCAAATTCATGGGAATGCTATCCACGCCCCTCCAAGGGAACTCCAAAATATGAGTTCCTCCTGGCCCTTCTCAATGTGGGGAATAGACGTGATCGAGCCCATCGAGCCCAAAGCCAGTAATGGGCATCGGTTTATCTTCACCATGATTGATTACTTCACCAAGTGGGTAGAAGTAGCCTCCTTCCCCAGGGTTACCAAAAAAGTCTTCATTGCTTTCATCAGAACTAATCTCATTTGTCGATATGGATAACCAGAGGTAATTATATCAGACAAAGCTAAGAACCTCAACAACAAAATGATGGAGGAGCTATGCAGTAAATTCCACATCAAACACCTTAACTCCATCATCTACTGTCCAAAGATGAATGGTGCTATTGAAGCGGCTAATAAAAATATCAACAAGATCATGCAGAAGATGTCCGCCAATCACAAAGGATGGCCTGACCTCTTGCATATGACTTTATTAGCCTATAGAACTTCAATGCGTACTTCTACTGGGGCAACCTCCTACTCATTAGCTTATGGGATGGAAGCAGTGCTTCCCATAGAGGTGGAAATGGAATCCCTCAAAGTGTTGATGGACGCTCAACTGGATGAAGACCAATGGGTACAAGACATATATCACCAATTTTCTCTAATAGACAAAAGACCAATCACCACTATCTTCCATGGTCAGTTATATCAACAAAGGATCGCCAGATCCTACAACAAAAAAGTCTGGCTATGGAAGATTAAACAACATGACTTGGTTTTGAAGAAGATCATTGACTACCAAGATCAATCTAAGGCAAAATTCACTCCAAACTGGGAAGGCCCGTTTGTTGTCAAGGAGGTATTGACATGAGGTGCTCTCAGATTACAGGAAATGGACGGCGATGAATTTCCACAACTCGGACACCGTGAAACGGTACTATGTCTGAGATTACCATCAAGAAAACATCCTGGTTTTGAATCATCCGATCACCAGTCATTCAGGTTTTCTAACACTTACATACAAAATCTTTTGCATATTCTTTTGCCCCCTCAGGGAAACATACTCTTCAAGCCAGCAGCCTGGTTTCATTTCATTTCAAACCTTTCATACAATTTTGGTTATCCCACCAGGGATTGAACATAGGATCAAACTTTTTCACACTTCTAGTTTGTCCTGAACATAGGATCAAACTTTTTCACACCTGCAGTTTGTCCTAAACATGGGATCAAACTTTCTTCCCCCACAGTTTAGCCTGCACATGGGATTCAAACTTCTCTTCGGCTGCAAATCATCCTGAGGGGCAAACTACGTCGACCTGATCTCCCTGATGCCCGGGAATACGTAGGCAACCATTTTATATGGCCCGGTTGCAATAAAAAAAATAACAAAAACATTTCTACCCTTCTATACATAAACAAAAACAATAAAAACATTCCTACACCCTTTTACATTCAGCGTTGAACCTATTACACGGGTTGAACTATCTGAGACTGATCTCCTCTTGATATAGGAGATGCGTGGCGACCATTTATGGTTCGATCTAACCCCCTACCAAAACACAAATACTTGTCACATGGTACTGGGATCAAACTTCAATCCACCACATTTCATCGGCTTCAGACCAAAGGGATGGAACTACCTGACCTCTCCTCACAAATAGGAGATCTAGCGACCATCTAAGCTGCGGTTGTGCCTCAAAGAGCAACACTAATCCATAAGAGATAGAATTAACTAGGCTCCTCTTAAATAGGAGTATTGGTGACCATCTGTGGTGCAGTCAATCTTAGAGAGGAAAAGCTACACCCCTCTCCA
This sequence comes from Panax quinquefolius, assembly GCA_020205615.1. Lineage (NCBI taxonomy): Eukaryota > Viridiplantae > Streptophyta > Magnoliopsida > Apiales > Araliaceae > Panax > Panax quinquefolius. Next base: position 44,462,243 of record CM035160.1, on the reverse strand, counting down.
TATTTCCATACAGAAACCAATCCCAAGACACCAAAGATGGTAGGGATACACACAGAGCAATGATCTGTTCTGAAAGATCCTGCGATGTCTCAATGTCCACACTTCAAGGATGAGTTCAGAATGCATCAAGATCACAAGCCCTGAAGAAATAGGCAAATATCAAGCAAGTATCAAAGCCAACTGAAAGGGAAGTGAATCAAAATATATTTCCCTGCCATATATAATGTTGTTTTATATATACATATGTGTTGTACATGACAAAATGGCTAAGCTAGTCAGTGTAGGAAAATACATGTCTATCTACAGATCTGTATGTATGCGTACTATCAGATCTAACATAGCATCCCTCTCCGAAGAAGGAGGTAACGCTGCAAGCTCTTGCCCAATGGTATCTACATGAGCTAGCAGATCCAAGGCTAACTTCATAGTGGCATAATGCTCATCAATGTATGCACCCATATCGGCAAGGATACCAGTCGTAAGGGATCTCACTGAAGTACTATCTGTGATGGCCACATCCCGGGCAGATAGGGCAGCATCCCGCTCTACAATCAATGCATCTCTGGCTAATCTAGCCTCATCCCTCTCTAATAGAGTGGCATCTCTCCCATTAAGACTTGTCAACATCAAGGCCCTAGCATGATCTCTCTCAAAGGTCATCACATGAAGACTCTGCTCTAGATATTGTGCTGAATGCTGAATCACAGTAGAACTCGTAGTGGGAGAATCCATCACAATTGCTGGCAACCTAGTAGTCAAATCCTCCTCGGTGGGAATATAAGTCTCCTCTATAGGCTCCCCATCATCTGAATCAATCCCCTGCACTATGGATACTACCATAGTTAATGTCGTCTCTATCGCCATCCATGCGGAATACTCTGCAGAACAACCCGGGTGGCTAACGGAAAACTCAGCTAGCTCACACTGATCCCAACAGGTGTACAACCTGGATCTATCCTCTGCTGATAAGTGGCGAGAAGCTAAATGCTGACTCAATGCCCCCTCAAAAGGATAGAAGTCCTGGAACCGGTCAAACTGACACATCACGACTAGTGGGTGGTAAGAAGTCATACCCCTCAAACTAGCTAGAGGGAGATAATCCATGCCCAGAGCATGAGTAATGAAGCTGTAGGGTGAGTTGAGCCCTGTACACGATAATATATCAAATAGATCTCTGATCCCTTCTAGGAAAACGGACCAAGATGCAGGATATGTACACTCTGCTGGCTGAAAGGAGTATGACATAGCTATATCATGGGTGAAATAATATATATGCAGTCTAAAAGTGCCAATCAGTCTCAAGTGTGACATAAACCACACGTACAACATGATCGAGCTGTCTGTGAATACCCCTGCAGGGTAAGTGCTGCAATTTGTGGCTGACCTCAGCGTCTCTGCGATGATCATTGGTATAATGGTGTGACCCTCCCTGAGAGCTCTCACTGCCATGATGATGACAATATCTAGCTCATCCATGTACCCTGGCATGTATACATACGATAATACGCAAAGTAGCAAAACATCTACTCTGGCCGAGTGCCAATGATCCTCTAGCATGGTGAAATCCCTGGAGTGCCATGTATAACTATCCTCAGAGCCAAATATGTCCATCAGAAAATGCTGGGATACAACGTGACCGAATGTAATCTCATCCTGCATAACTCTACGCCTCAGCCCGGTGAGAGTTATAAACGGTCGGCTCATGTCGCCGATGGCCATATACGCGCAAGGTCTGTCTAAAGGCAGCGTCATCGTGCATACTCCTCCAGAGTAGGAGTCAACTCGTGGATACCAAACCGAAAAACCTGCCTCTTTGGTATCCAATGCTCTAGCATACCCTCTATGAAGCCTGCAGGAACCTGAAACATCAGGAGAGTCATAGTATGATGTAATAACTGATCTACAGTCACCCTGTCTGAAGGTGACATACTATCATACCACGATCTCAGACGGGATACCACCAATACTGATGGGGTATAATCAATACGGCTAACTGTCGAAGAAGACATCTGTACTGGCAGTGTAATAAGATCATCCAGGGGTTAATGCTGAATATCTCTGGACATACATACATATGCATAACATAATACATGCATAATTAACAATAGATGACAATATGATATAAGGAATGGAAAATTGTACATATATTCATAAGTATATCATCATTTAATACATCTCTATAGAGCTAGAAATACAGAGAAATGGGGCACAGACGCCCTACATCTAACAGAGGCCTATCAAAAGATATAGTGAGAATGGGGGAAAGCCACCCAATGTCTAATAGAGGCCTATCAAAAGAGATAACGAGAATATACATAGAAGAAGACAATGGTCTCAATGTCTACATCATCAATTATGTCCACCTGATGTAACTCCTCTTGAGTCACTGGATCTCTATCCACAGGGATGTCAGGCCTATACAAGGGAGGATCTGCACCGGCAAAGCTATATGGGTCACCAGAAGGGCCAGCGCCAGAGCTGAAAGGATCAAAAGTATCTGCCTCTGAAGGATCTTTGCCCAAGTGTCGGATAAAGAAATGTGCCCGGTCCAACTACCGGGTCAAATTGTCAATCTGTGTCAAATGAGTCGAATCTCAGACACAGGCTAGCCAATCTATCATCATCACGGATCCAGGAACCATATCCCCATTGAACTGAGTGGCGCGGGTCTGGGCTCTAATGGTACGAGGGAACCACCAATGCTGGAATATCTCCTGAGTGCAGGGACCCTCTGATAATGTAAAACTGTTAACACCCAACAACGGGATATCAATGATGGGTGACTGTGTAACAGGCCAATAATGCCTGGCAGGAGGCAAGATCGGTATACGAATCTCTCCTGTGGTGCTCCTGATAACACGCTCTTCTAAATAGAGCTCACATCCTCCATCTGTGAAGAGAGGAATCCTACGGGCGGAAATCACGTACTCAACACCAGTCGGGTACCCATCCTCAAATCCAATGCTCAAATGCTCCCCTAAATAGGGAATCCATGTGATGACATCAGTTGTCAATAATTCCAACTGTAGGTGGCAATGAGTGAAACCCTCAGCTACAGGGACCTCCGCCAGTATGGAATGATGTCATCATCGTCTTCGTGGGTAGGCATCTAATCCTAACACACTCACCGAACGTAAGCATGGGAGCCTCTCATATGCCCAAAACTGCCAACATAAAGGTAAACATCTGTTGTCAATCAACACTCTTAACCTGTACATGGGGAATTACAAGAGGAATACTCACCAGCAGAAATGGGTAAAATCCTAGCCAAGCCTCTGTCAATCCCTACGAACGCATGCGTATTCGCCTGAGGAAATAGGCAATGGTGTAGGAACCCCAATCATACTCTCCAATATGGTCCACGTGTCATGTGGCACTGATCAAAGCGAATGACACCGTAGAAGAGTTATCAGCTATGAAGCATCCCCTAATAATCATCAGGAACAATCGCCGAAGAATGCAATCCCCGACTCTCACATTATTGGGTATGGGATCACTCAACAGCCCGCTCATAGCATCTACGCTCAAAGGACCTGTACAAATAGTCCTGCCCTTGAGCGCCTCCGCCGGAACTCCTAGCAATGATCTGACGACAGTCGGGGTAATATCCACCGTACAAGGCACTGGTGCCCCTCCAAACTCCATACCTATGATAAACTGCCAATCCATCGGCATAATCATCACCTCACAGTCCAACAAATATAGTGATTGAGTCTGGTGAAACCAGCTATAATAACCCATTTTTTTAATAATTAAATATTAATTAATTTTATCTTATACGATTGTATTTAAATTGGAAAAAGTAAATGATTTTTGTTTCCCTCTTTTCTTCCTTGTTTTGTTTGGAAAATTAAATTCTTTTAGTAGATAATGAAATAACTGATTAAATTAAAATTGAGGAAGATAATTCCTTTTGTTAAAGTCTTGTGGTAAAATCATTCGGAGCGGGAAGCTACTTGGGAAATAGAGGAGTCTATTTAAGCGGAGTATTCACATCTTTTGATAATTTGGTACGTTCATTCTTTTGATTCCGGGGATGGAATCCTTTTTAAGGGGTAGGTGATGTAATACCCGGTAAAAAAAAATAAAAAATAAAAAAATATTTAAATCCATATTTAATTGGACTTTTCTTATGTTTGGGTCAAACTAGTTATTTAATTTGCGTGGGCTAATAAATATTAATAGGTGATGGGTAAATTAATTTAGTATAATTTGGGCCTTAAAAATTAATTGGGTTTAATTTAATTAAATGTGGGTAATAATAAATCTTATTAAAATTAGGAGAGTTAATAGGATATGTTAATAAATAAATAAGTAAAACCTAACTATTCTATGTGAACTGAGAAAATGAAGTGGACATGCGACGGCTAAAAGTGAAAAAAAAAAATTAGAAGAGAAGCATGAGAGACAAAGAAGATAAGGAAAGATCTGATGAAATTTTTGAGTTTTGCATAAGGAATTATAAAGAAATTCATAAGATTCGGAGTTTTTCCGGTATATGATGCTTTGTTCTGATTTGAGCATTTTGGGTATACAATCGTGGCTTCGTGATTATGTCAGGATTCAATCCCTTGTTGTCATTGTCATTTACATTCAAGTTAGTTTTCCCCCATCTCCATTTTATTGAATTATTTCTGTTACCACTTTGTGTATAAACTTTGATGTTCTTCCCCTATACTATAGTCATTGATTACAAGTTAGCCACGTGTCCCATTTTTCTCTTCAAATTACTCCTTGTATATTGTTTATTTTTGATATTTTCCTGGAATGCAATTTCTATATTGGTCTAATAGATTTGTTGCTCATTGACCGGATCACTTGGGGCACTGTACAATGGGGGTATTGTTAATTAATTTGGGGATTGGGTTATTTACGCTCGTGGCAATTGAAAATAGCAGTCAGAGTCTCGCTAGAACTTATGTCTTTCTTCTCTTCTGTGCAATTTTGTTAGACATCTACTGGTTCATTCTTTTTAATCATGAAATCTGCCCGGACGGAAGGAATTTAAAGAGTTATTTTTGGAATATAAATTTTGGAGTATTAGCAATTGATAAAAGGCGATGATTAAAGGCATATTAAATAGATTATGAATTATTTTGGAAGTATTAGTTTGGATTATTTTTAATTTGAGGTGAATATGTTTAGGTTGCGAATAACGTTTCGTATTTGATATCGTTGGCATTTGAGGATAAGATTTGATGGAGTCTGCTATAAATGGTTTGGAAGTATCACGTACGGATTCTGTACTCTTTCAGCGATACTCTTGCTAATTTGATTTGTTCGTTTTGTCGCTTGTTCGAATTTCGTTATTATTTCACATAATTATTTCCTGTGAAATAAATATATTAGTTTCATTTTGGAGTTGATACATATGACTCGTATTTGTACTCTTTGAATTAGGTTATCATGTTTAGAATTATTTATTTTTGATAATTGTAGAGCGGTACATGTTGTTACCTTCTTTCTGAGACCTTGTGACTATAATTTGATTTGGTTCAACATATACATATAGAACCCTTTCGTTGGTATTATGTCGCATGTGTTGTGACATAGTATTTTTGTTAGAATATACAGTAGGGTATACCTGAGCTATAACCACCTGTGGGGGTACCACAGGCATGTCGTCTTGGCACGAGAGGCATGACACTTTCCGTGGCGGTGTGATTAGTCCATGACGTCTCCATTTGGGCTCCGGAGGAAGTGGGCCATTTGGTGTTTTTTGTTGTGGGAGGCGTATGGGTTAACCCTAGTTTTCTGTTCTGCGGATTGGTGATGTTGTGTCAAGCACACCTATCCGATTTGCATACATTTGGATTCGCGGTCCAATGTGTGACTTGCATGTGTGGCATTATTTTGATGTGCCTGTGTGACATTATTTTGGTTGCCTATGTGGCATCATTTGATTTGCCTGTGTGGCATTGTTATGACTTGCCTGTGTGGCAATGTATATTTCTGAGCTCACTCGGCATGAAATAAAATATGAAACAACCCGGGTCAAATCCCGAGTCCAGAATAAATCTTGGGTCAAATCCCAAGTCCGAATAGAATCAAATCCATCACAATAAGGCCTCAAACTACTAGCCCAATAGTATCTTCTTGGGTCATCTTAGCCCACCATAGGCTCCCAAAAGGTCATGACTTGAAGGTACTATTGGTAGTAACTTATTTTCTTATATGGAGACAAATTTTTCCCCTATCTTTCGATGTGGGACTGAGGTGTTACAAACTCCCCCACTTAAATTTCTGACATCCCCATCAGAACCGATCACACACACGGCCCAAAGATCTTTGCCTCTCTAGCCATTGTGGGATAATACCGGCTAGCTTCATGTCCCCACCTCCGGACCTCCATCTCTCCATTGTGGGATGATACCACCAGCCTTCGTGTCCCCACCTCCGGTAACTCGATCGGATGACCCGACCCGAGCTTTCGAGAGTCGGCTCTGATACCATATGAAACAACCCGGGTCAAATCCCGAGTCCGGAACAAATCTTGGGTCAAATCCCAAGTCTGAATCGAATCAAATCCATCAAAATAAGGCCTCGAACTACTGGCCTAATAGTATCTTCTTGGGTCATCTTAGCCTGCCACAGGCTCCTAAAAGGTCATGACTTGAAGGTACTATTGGTAGTAACTTATTTCCTTATATGGAGACAAAATTTTCCCCTATCTTTCGATTTGGGACTGGGGTGTTACACCAGCACTCAAACAATGCCCCGAGGTAACCCCAGGGACAACGATGGGGAAGGATGGAAAAGAATGCCCCAAATCCCTAGTTATGCACGATTGCTCTATAGTCAGGATGCAGAGCCTGGTACATGGAGTAAATGCTGAACTAGTTCCCTCTAGGCTGTGTAAAGTCAGGAACCTACATCACAAAGCAGATCAACATCAGAACCCTTTACTACTCATCAATAGGAAAGAAAGAAGATCAAAATCTAGCTTTGTACCTCATTTGCATGCAAGTAAACTGAGGGATGTCGACTCAAATCACCCAGAAGCTCTGGGTTCACCACCTGAATACTCGGGAGGTCCCTATGGGGAACATGTGTAGCAGGAGCGGGAGCCTCAACCGGTACATCCTCCTCCTCGTCCTTCACATCCGGTACATCAACCCGGACAGGACGTATCACCGCCTTCGCCAAACGACAAAGCTGTCTAACGGAACGGGGTCGAGGCACTTCAAAAGCCCTCCTTTGCACACCAGAAGTGGTCCTGCGGAAACTACTCGACTAATCTGGATCCATATATCTGGACAACAAGTCTCTAAATCACCTCAGAAAGGGTGTGGTAAATTGTTATCTGGAGCTTTTCAAAATGCAATTTTATGACTACATACATGTATACATTCATTATTTTAACATACATCTACAGTAGAGTTAAAAATGCATGATTACCCAATGCCTACATTTTGGAAATTTTTTGCCATAGTCCCCTTTGTAAATAGGACTATCCACATGCACATAAGCATGACTAGGTGGCCATTCAGTATCACACCTACCCACAGTCATAAACATCCTACATGTATCAAATTAAAAAATCCGTAAAGGTAGCCTAATTACCAGGATTATTTTGCTTTTTTCACCTTTGCTCATTTGTCCTCAAATAGGATAAGAAATTGCATAAAAAGGTATCAATTTGACTGTCTCAAAAGTCAAATTTTTTCACATCATTATGTTCAGCATGGTTTAATACTAAAATTTACTGTGTTGAATATTTTTTAACAAGTCATTTCAGCATGCATAATCACTACTATGTGTTTAGATGCATTTCATGTGATATTTCATTTTCCAATGGATAAAAACTGGAAATAAAGACATGGATACGTTACCTGGACTGTGTAGAACACTTGTACGGTGATAGAATTTGTAGAAAGTCGTCCGAACTTAGCAGATCTGAAAAAGAGCTCTCAGATTTCCTTCGCGACGCAGCTTGAAAATAACTTGGGAAAGGAACCAGCCCATTTAAGGACATTCACGGTTGGCTGCAGGTCCACCTGCGGTTGCTGCAGGTGTGCCTACGGCACCCCTATATGGGTCCCACCCCTCCAACTCGGTCCATTTTGAGTTGCAAAGGAGTTCTTACAAGCTAAAAATGCCAAATCAGGAATAAAAACGCTACGCGATTGAGCGGAATAGCCTAAAATCCTGGTTTTCACTGGCCAAACTATGGCTTTACATAACACTCATTAGTCTTCGCCCAAACACAAGGTACACTATACCGATGATCTCAGCTATTGCAAACTACATTCGGCAATACCTCACAAAGGTCTGATGCCGTCAAGTCAGGGTCGTAACCCTAAAACTTTTTCCCCGGCGGGGGTGTCACGCATTTTCAACCGTTGATGTACACATCAATGAAGGTCAAGTAGCCTTGACATTATCCCCAGTAGGGATCTCATCCGTTGATACAAATGTCAATGAAGGTCAGGCAACCCTTACAACCGATCGTTGTTGGAATAACTCCAATGAAAGCAATGGAAAGACACAGTAATACAAACCAGGGAAAAACATCCTCATCGGGGAGGACCGATGATGGAATATGTTATACACATCCTCAACAGACAAAGTTCTATCCCCACAGAATCTCTTGTACATGAGAGATGCATCTTCAGGATAAAGTCTGTATCAAGTATTCAAGGCTTTGGTGATAACCCCAACGTCAGCAATCCTATAGATTCCTGGTAGCTGTGGATCACGCGTCCAATACAGTTCATCAGGATGGTTATTTATTATCGCCTCGGTAGAAGCAACAAGGAGCCGACAATCATCCCATCATGTTGGAGAACAATCCAACAAACCACATATTTTTGCATCATGTTGTTATGCATTGCATCGCAATCATTTTGTTGCATTTCAAGTGTCTGGTATTCTTTATCCTATCAATGTATGTGCATTGTATGAATATGATAAAGAGGGGCATCTGTAGACATTCGAAATTTTCTGCCTACCTGTTACTAACATTGCAGGAGGTGCAGAATATTCTTTCAGAGATGACCCTGGAAGACAGCTCAGCTAAATCCCGGATATACCACCGAAAGTTTAGTTTTAACCCCGGAAAACACACTGGGAGTATCATTTCCCATCTCGGAGATAACCCTAAGGAAAGCAGTGCAAATACCAAAAATTCCACCGGAGAAGGCCGATTCATCTCGGAGATAACCCCGAGATATTCAATCTCAGTCCCAGAAACAACACTGGGAAAGACAATATCAACCTTGAAGATAACCCCAAGGAGTGCAGTTGTAGTTCTAGAGATAACCCCGGTTATGCTCGTTTCAACCCATGCAGTCAGCTTCAACCTCGAGACTCACACCGAGGCACTCAATTCATAAACTCGGAGATAACCTCGGGAGGACAGGCACATCTCAGAGATAACCTTGAGGGCATTGAACACTTGCAGCAGCCTAATCTCAGAGATAACCCTGAGCAATGTCTACTTTATCAGCCAAAACCGGAGATAACCCCGGTGAAGGGAAAAATTGTCAAATTGCCACCTCAACCCCACATGGCGTCATCTCAACCAACAAAAATCAACAAACATTCTACACAACAATGTCCCATAAGAACCAATGAGTTGCAATCCCGAGTGACTACTATGCAAGGCAGAACACCGGATAGAATTTGAAGCTCGAAGAGATAGGACATGGTTCCATCTTCTTGACTTTGTACAACCTCTAATCCCATGCCATTGCATAGCTCTTGACAATAGCAGTCTGAAACATGTCTTATAAACCTCAATCGGATGCTCGGATTGAAGTTTTATAATTTCGAGCGGACATCACGTTGCACGCGTGCATGTACTTCGAGACGACAGGATCGGTGAGTTCGAGGCACCTGGGCAAGATTGCAGTGCATTCATGGCTACAGCAGTATACTCATGCCGACTCCCCCTCTATAAATAGAGGGCTTGGGGTGGCCATATTCAAGAGAAAAAAAGGCGAGGAAGCCTTGTCCAATTTGCTCTGTACATAACCTATATTGAGTGCTTTCTCATTTTAAACACTTGTGAGCTCACATATAGCTATATTTTTATTAGCGGGAGCCGAGTGTTCATCCACTTAAAGTTATAGAAGTCTTCTTTGGTAGCCCACTGTAAGCCTTCTTATACATTATAAAGCCTTTCTCTTCATCTTTGTACACACTCTTCTTCACATTGAGAGTCGTGTTGTGTGTGTATGCCCGAACTTCGGTCCGTGGTTTTCATTTTTGTTTGTATATATATATATATATATATATATATATATATATATATATATATATATGGACTAACATTATTGAGTTATGCCTCGATTGAGCCTGGACTCACGTCAGGATCGTTTATTTGCTTATATATATATACTTATATATATGAGCTATTGTCGAACTTTGTTCGATGGGCACTGAGATTTTACATTGGAGCGTTTACATATATATATATATATATATATATATATATATATATATATATATATAAAGCGTTGTCGAACTACATTCGATGAGCGATTTACATCCGGTGTGTTTCTTTGCTTTTATATATATAGCGATAAATCATTTGAAATGATAAACTAAGTAGGGATCGATATATATATATATCTTTCGTTTATATATATATATATATATATATATATATATATATATATATATATATACATTTCATCAGCACGGAGTTTACTTTGTAGCCTTTTCTTGCTTTATTTACATTAAAGTCCGCATGGAGTTTACTTCATGGCGGTTATTACTTTCTTTACATTCGATCCACTTTGAGTTTACTTCGTGGCGGTTGATAACATTATTGCTTTATTTACGTTCGATCCCCATAGAGGTGCTTCGTGATGGTTGATCATGTCTATATATATATATATATATATATTTATATATATATATATATACCTCTTTTATATATTTACATTTCCGATCCCTCATGGAGGTGCTTCGTGGTGGTTGATCATGTCTGTATATGTATATATTTACAGCTTTTATATATATAACTGCTTACTATTTTTCATATAAACCGCGGCATCATGTGAGCCTAGGAATCATGTGATCACAGATTCAGTCTACTGAATCTAGATTTGGTTCCCGTGATGGACATTTTCAGCTGTAAGCAGCTTGTAAATTATTCACGGTGTTTGAATTTTCTTAGATGACTTTCATGCCCATAAGGAGTTTGGCATTGCTATATATTATTTTCTCGAGGATGCTTCGCATATTGAAAATAAAAGCAATCAAGTCGAACATTTAATAATAAAATGGAAGTATCAAAGGCCTCAATTACTATTGAGCACAAGGTTTGAAAAACCTCTTTCACAAAACCTCATTATTATATCTTGTTTAAAACTGAATTTTTATATAAATTCAAACCTTGTGTGTATAGGTGCGAATGAGGCATAGCACTACTTCCAAATAACAGCACATTGACCCCCCCCCCCACATTCATATAACAGTTTCTTGAAAAGTGGCAGCCACCGTGGTAACACGGATGTCGGGGGTGTATAACACCTTCCCTCTGCATAATCAAGCCCCTGAACCCAAATAAATCTCAGTTTCACAAACCCGTTTAGCAGTGCCACATCACTGGGTCAATGTGCAAACCTTTTCTCGGTTGCGTTGGTGCAACCAGTTAAAAACACTAACTTGCGACTCTTATAGTCAAATCGCCGACATACACATGTCGGACCTTTTTTACTTATATTTTTCAAACAAATCTCACCTAACATGAGAACAACAAAGAACAAGAACAGAAAAGGGACAAATAAAAATTCTGACATCGACACTTCTTCTACACCTTTTATACCAAATGTTCCTGTGAACCATGGTGAAAAACTAGAAAAGTTTTTCGGAACAGAATTTAAAAGATGACAACAAAAGATGTTGTTTTATCTTACTACTTTGAACTTAGAGAGATTTCTTCACGAAGACCCCCCTGTGCTCAAAGAAGATGAAACAGACAGGCAAGTTGTTGCCGCAATAGATGCATGAAAACATGCAGATTTTTTGTGCCAAAATTATATCCTTAATTGATTGGATAACACATTATACAATGTGTATAGTTCTCTCAAAACAACAAGAGAATTATGGGATTCCTTGGATAAAAAATATAAAATAGAAGATGTTGGCACGAAGAAATTCGTAGTTGGCAGGTTTTTAGACTATAAGATGGTGGATTTCAAGGCAATCATCAACCAAATCCAATAATTACAAGTAATCCTGCATTAAATAAATGCAGAAGGTATGTCCTTAAGTGAATCTTTCCAAGTTGTTGCTATTATTGAAAAACTACCACCAATGTGGAAAGATTTTAAAATTTATCTCAAGCATAAACGCAAAGAGATGAAACTTGAAGATTTAATCATAAGATTAAGGATAGAAGAGGACAACCGTGTCTCTGAAAAGAAAATAGGAAAGACCTTTGTGGAATATAAAACCAACGTGGTGGAACAAGGTCTGAAGTCCAAAAAGAGAAAATTCTCTGGTAATGGGTCTCAACAAGGAACAAATTGCATAGTAGCACACGATATTGCACAAATTATTGATTCATATGTAAGAAGTCACTACTCAATAATTATTATAGTAATTATTGTTCAATATTTTATTTTATTGATTCAATAATTGCTACGTTGATATTTTATATTATTGATTCAATAATTGTCACGTCACAGTATTTTCCATTATCAGATCAATAATTTATATTATTTGAATAATATTATTAGATAGCATTATTGGCAATGTTTAAGGAAGTTATGTCTAGGAAAGGGGGTTGGTCACCTAATTGCAGGCCAGTAAGGAGAAATCCTTACCGGAAAGCCCCATCTTTCCTGGGAACGACCTGGTTGTCATTATTGTGATTATATAATATTATTTGTGAATTATTAATTATTTATTTATATGATAAGGAAATATTTATTTTATGTGGATATAAATGAAGGAATTAATGCTGAGATGTTTTATCAATATTTTATCAGAATGAAGGTGTTAAAAATCATCCGTATGTGGATTTTGGTCATTTTTCGTTTGGAATTTGAAAAAACTTTCTTCTACAAAGTTGTAGAGAATTAAATTTCCTATGGAATAGACATAAGATTCAATTTTTTTTTATAAAAGGGCTATTTATTATGAATTATTGAAGTTTCGGAATAATTGATTTTTAGAGTTATAAATATTTTTTAAAAGAAAAAAGTTTTTAATGTGGGTGCGACCCACTTGTGTGTGCTGAAGAAAATGATGTGGTGTTCGTAGGAATTTTTTTTGAAAATATAATTATATTATTAAATTTTCTGCTTTGGCTTTCTAAGTATTTTCCTATAAATATGGTGCAACATCGTCATCTAGCCAACGCAATGCCACGCCACGTCGTCTCAACATCTCTACACAACGATGTCCCACAAGACTAACCAATCCCGAGTGACTATTGTGCAGGGAAACGGATGGAAGTTGAAGCTTGAAGACCGGAGGGCACCGTCCCATCTTCAATGACTTCGTATAAACTCTAATCCCATGCCATCGTACAACTCTCGACAACGGCGGTCTGAAATAGGTCTTGTATACCTCAAACGTAAACCCGGATTGCACTTCTGAAAGTCCGAGTGGACATTACAATGCCCGAGTGCACGTACTACGAGACAACCCAACCCGAAAAACCCAAGCCCACCCGGGTTGCCTCTGGTACACTACGGCTCAGCCACAGGTACACCTGCCGTCTATAAATAGAGGGCTTGGGCTGCCCATTTTGCAAGAGAAAACGGCGAGGAAGCCCTGCCCAATTTGTTATGCACTCACCCTATGTAGTGTAATTTTTCATTTTAAACACATGTGAGCTCATATATAGCCTCTTTTGTACCTACAAAAGCCAGTGTTTACCCACTTTAAAGATATAGAAGTCTTCTTTGGCAGTCAACTGTAAGCCTTCTCACACACTTTAGAGTCTTTCTCTTCATCTCTGCACACACCCTTCTTCACGTTGAGAGTCGTGTTGCTTACTTTTGCCTAAACTTCGGTCCGTGGTTTCATTTCAGTGTGTATATATATTTATATATATATATATATATATATATTATATACATATTTATATATATATTGACTAACATTATCGAATTATGCCTCGATTGAGCCTAGACTTTGGTCTGGAGCGTTTATTTGCTTTTTATATATATATATATATATATATATATATATATATAAGCTGTGTGTCAAACTTTGTTCGATGAGCCTAGACTTGATGCAGGCGTTTATTACTTTAATATATATATTCTTATATATATTAAGCGTGTGTCGAACTTTGTTCGATGAGTCTAGATTTGATTGCAGTGCGTTTATATATATATATATATATATATATATATATATATATATATATATATATATATATATATATATATATATATATAACTGTGGGTCTGATTCTTTTCGATGAGCCTGGATTTTACATCTGGTGCGTTTATTCGCTTATATATATATATATATATATATATATATATATATATATATATATATATAGCGTGGTCGACTTCTATTCGATGAGCACGGATTTTATATCCGGTGCGTTTATTCACTTTTATATGTATATATATACTTATATATATGAACTGTTGTCGAACTCTGTTCGATGAGCCTGGATTTTACATCCGGTGCGTTTATTACTTATATATATATATAAATTTTCCGTCTCACCTGGAGTTCACTTCGTGGTGGTTGATCGCTTTTACAGCTTTCTTTACGTTTCGTCCTACCTGGAGTTTACTTCGTGGCAGTTGATCACTTTGTACAGCTTTCTTTACATTTTGTCCGCTTTGAGTTCCTCTCTTGGCGGTTGATAGCTTTTCTGACTTTATTTACGTTTTGTCACTTTGGAGTTTCCTCCGTGGCGGTTGATAACTTTTAATGACTTTATTTACATTTCGATCCCCATGGAGGTGCTTCGTGGTTGGTGATCATGTCTGTATATATATATTTACAGCTTTTATATATATACTTGCTTACTATTTTTATACGAATTGCGGTATCTTGTGCACCTAGGAATCATGTGATCATAGATTTGCCCTATTGGATCTAGATTCGGTTCCCGTGATGGACATTTTTAGCTATAAGCAGCTTGTAAATTATTATGCCGTATCTGAATTTCCTCAGATGGTTTCCATACCCACGAGGAAGTCGGCATTATTTTGTACATTATTTTCATACGGATGCCTCACATCTGTTAAATAAAATCAATCAAGCCGAACACTTAATAAAATGGGAGTGTAAAAGGTCTCAATTACTATTGAGCATCAGGGTTTGAAAAACCTCTTTTATAAAACATCACTACCATATCTTGCTTAAAACTGAATTTTTACATAAATTCAAACCCCGTGTATATAAGTGCGAACGAGGCCTAGCACTACATCCAAATAACAACACATTGACCCACACACACACACATTCAGATAATAGTTTTTTGAAAAGAGGCGGTCACCATGGTACAACGGATGTCGGGGGGTGCCTAACACCTTCCCTCCGCATAACCAAGTCCCCGAATCCTAATGAATCTCGGTTTCACCAACCTGTTTAGCAGTGTCACATCACTAGGTCAATGTGCAAACCTTTTCTCGGTTGTGTTGGTACAACCATTTAAAAAACCAACTGGCGACTCTTAACAGTCCATCGTCGACATTATACATGTCAGACCTTTTTCACTTATTTTTTCAAACAAATTTCACCTAAAATGAGAACACCAAAGAACAAGTAACGGAAAAGGGACATCTAAAAATCCCGACATCGACAGGTGGCGGCTCTGCTGGGGACTCCAGTAAGAGGACTTAAGCCGCTATTACAATCTTTTTCAAAATTGTTATCTGCTTGTGTGTGGATGTTTCATTTACATTGATGATGAATGTGTACAAATGCATTTCCTTATTGCACTTAGTGCTTCGCACCATAACTGCTTATGATATTAGTGCTTCGCACCATACCTGCTTGTGATATTAGTGCTTCGCACATGTCATCATTATCATACGGTGAGACACGATGTATGTGAATGTATGTTGTGTGGTCCCTCCACCAGGAGGCTATCCCGTCGGTGTTTGATTACTGGACTCATGAGAAGACTAATTCTCCGAGGCTCAGGAAAGGCACCACCCAAATTCGCTCCAGTTGAAAGACCGGATTAACTTCCCGTCAAGTAGATTGCGATGATTTGGGAACCTTCATGCCAAAAAGCCGCGAGAGTAACCTAAGATAGGTCAGCCTCTGATAAACCTAAAACGGAGGAAAGTCTCTTCATGCTCTCATTTCAATTACTTATAAACACACTTACTTGTAATTACATTCCATATCTATCTCCATGTAATGAGAAATATGAAGAAATGTGTACACATACATATTAACATGCTACAAACAGCTGACATCCATTTTGCAGGATAAAATTCCTAAATTGGACACATCACATAGCATGTTATTATACATATTCCCTATGGACTAAACTATGCAAGTCTTTCGCAGGGAACCAATCGGACCTACTACCCGGTCAAAGTCCAAAAAGGCAACAGGCCTATAGTCAATCATGTCGTCATCCGACCAGACTGAACTTAATCCAGTTTCTAGCAAAGAATTCGACGGATTAAGCAAACAAATTACAGATTTGGCTGTTCTACTCCAAGAATTACACCAATCCAATTAGGGTCCAAAAATACCCATACATGCTGAATCCTCCACACAAGGAGGAACCCAGGTCATTACAATACCTGAACTGCAGTTGGATACGGCCAACAAAACTCATGATACTGCCCACCCCACTAGAGATCCAAACACTGGTGACATCAAAAAGAAAGTCCTCAAAATGGAAGAGACCCTTCGTGCTATCAAAGGAATTGGAACACACGGGAGTGTTTCATATGCTGATCTTTGCATTTTCCCTGGTGTTCATTATCCAGAAAAGTTTAAAACTCCTGACTTCGAGAAATATGATGGGTTAGGAGATCCTTACACACATTTAAAAGTGTTTATTGGAGAACTTGGATCTTATGCAGAGGACGAAAAGCTCAGAATGCAATTGTTCCAAAAGAGTCTAACTGGAGAAGCTCGATCGTTGTACACAAGATTAGACAACTCAAAGATCCATATATAGCTGGGAAGAGCTAGCACATGCTTTCCTCACTCAATAAAGCTTTCAAACTCAGATGGCTCGTGATCGGTATCAAATTACCAAGATTAAGAAATAGTCTAATGAGTCGTTCAAAGAGTATGCTCAAAGGTGGAGACGTCTGGCTGCCCAAGTTAGTCCTTCCATGACAAAATCAGAGATGGTCATGACTTTCATAGACATACAAGAAGCTCCGTTCTATGAGAGAGTTTTAGCTGGCATCGACAAACCATTTTCTAAAATGGTCAAACATGGGGAGATGGCTGAGATGGGTTTGAAGTCCGGAAAGATTCAAGACCTAGCTGCCCTTAAAGCTATTGCGGATCATATCCAATCCAGAAATTATGGAAATAACCCCCAGAGGGTCCATAAAAAGAAAGAGGAAGATGTTTTCCTGATACTACAGGGTCAAAAAGGCAATCAAAACATGCCTATTCAAAGGAGAAACTACACTCCCTTTCAAGCACAGTCTACGAACCCTCCAATACCAAAAGGTGGAGAAGTCAAACGCCCTCGAGTGTTTACACCCTTAGGGGATACCCTCGAGAACATTCTCACTCTTCTGACAACATAGAAGAAAATTACACATCTTCTTCCACCGGCCAACCCTAATGGACGGGGTTTCAATGCTGCTCGGAAATGTGTTTATAATGCCGGGGCACCTGGACATGATACTCAGGATTGTTGGGCCTTGAAACATAAGATCCAGGACCTGATAGACAACGGGGAGATCGTGGTCACCAAACCAGATCAGCCTCACATTCAAGACAACCGTCTTCCTCAACACAAAGAAGAAGAGGTCAACATGATCAATTGGAACAACGGACAGAGTTCCAATTTTAGCTGTGAATCCTCCCAGACCCTCAAAGACGGTGATGACAGATGGGATTATGCCAAGTTCTAGTTCACAATGGAACGAAAGATGAAAGCTCTATGCAAGCAAATTGAGCAATTGGCGGAACTGGTGACTTATCAGCATCAAGTTACACATCAATTAATCAGCCAGGAGCATGCCATTCTCCTACCTCTTGTCATGAATATTCCCTCATCACTTTTCGAAAATGAAATGTTGGAAGACAAAGTGACAAGGAGAGTAAATGCCAAGGCCCGTTGGGATTTTGCCAACAAAAGGGAATTCACCTATTTGGGCCAACCTATGGAGTAAATCCTTCATATGTTAATCAATGAAGGAAGGATCAGTTCCCTTCTACCTCCAATCAACCCCCGTTCAGGGTGGAACAACTCTGATGGAGTGTGTAAATATCACTCCCGATCTCACGGCCACAAAGAGAAGAATCTTTGGGCACTCGCCACCTTATCCAAAATCTAATTGGCGGTGGTGTCCTGCGCTTTAGCGAGACGATGATATTATGTTTACGTGCAAGTGAGAATTGAGGTCCTACTAAGTGAAAAAGAGTGGTAGTAGCGATCATATCCATGAAGGCGATGGTGTGGCGCCCCCAAAATTAGGTATATATCACCCATCTTGGGTAGTCGGATACATGGTGCGTAATTTAAATACAACTTACTAATATAAGCGTAGGTGTACAATACAACATAAAGCGTGAGTTTGAATACAAATATTGTCTACTAGATATTATACAAACTCAAAAGGAGTCCTCATTACAATTATTATCACACTATTTCACGAATAGTGAGGACTACTAATGCTATCCTCACGGACCATTACTCCGTTCCCCGACTCGTCCCGGCCTATGTTCTCATTTCTGAAGAGAACGGTGAAAGAAAGGGTGAGCTCAACTAGCCCAAGAAGAAATATTATGACTAAGATAATGCGAGAATAAATTATCAATAGCCTTCAACAAAGTGTTAAAGCGATAAAATATAATAAACATCAAGTTTAAGCTGCGGTTGAACAAGCAATCCATTAAAAGAGTCAAGTAGAAAATAAAATCTACTATCTTTTATGATTTAAAAGGTTTTCATCTTTGTTATATTTGAGACTCGAAACTTTAATAAATAATCCACATCATCGAATCACACCCGCACTTCGGCCGAGGATATTCTTTAGTATCACGACCACAATTATTCATGCACCTACTGGCCAAGAATAGTTGTGTATTCATTAATGGTCATGATCATGCCAACATTTGTCATCCATCAATGCACTATGGCCATCGAGGATTTTTATCACATCATTTGTAACATTACGATCATGATTACCTTTGAATAGTCTACGGTCATAATCATACCAAGTCCATCTATGCTACTGAGCCACAGATGACTTTCAACATAATATAAACATGAGGATGATGACAATGATATAAGAATTCAATAAAACAAGTTCAAGAATTATTTTATCCGGGAATTATTAACGTCCAAATTATCAACATGATCTTGTTTTGTAGAGTAAAATTCAAGAATGATCGGAAGAATATTTCCATGAAAAGATCTTTGGATGAAACGCAAATATCAAGGATATTCCACTAATTTCATGGAGTATAGAAGTCAAAGTTTTAACCTATTTGGGTATAATAAAGAATGGAATAACAAAAGAAATCACCATGCATGCGATAGGCCAGCTGAGCGAGTTATTCCAACGAGAATAATAAATAACGGAAACCGGTCGGCGTAAAAGCGCATGCAGACGAGGATGTTCAACAGAATAATAATAAAAAGGCGGAACCCGGTCGGTGTAAAAACACAGATAGGATGTTCCAAGCAGAATAATAATAATAAAAGCGGAACCGGTCCGGTGTAAAATACATGAGCAGGATGTTCCAATGCAGAATAATAATAATAAAAGGCGGAACCAGTTAGGTATAAAACATGAGAGAGGATGTTCCAATGAGAATAATAGAAGAATGTCACCAAGTATAGGGTAAACCAGCGTATCTGAGTTATTCCAATGAGAATAATAAGCAATGAAATAACAAGCAGTTCTCTTCATGAATAAGAAAGAATAACACCCTTACTTTTGGTAGGAGATTGAATACTGCGGTGAGTGTAGTAACAAAATACTCTTCTTCTTTCTCTCTTATTCTCTCTATACTTTCTCTCTCTAAAGCTTGAATGAATTCGTGAAAAATAATGAAGCACTAGGCCTCTATTTATAGAAGATTTCTAGCTTAGCACCTACCATGTGAAAAGGCAAGTGGGCTTGAATTTGGTGATGTGAAAAGAAAAGTGGTTCGGCCTTTTGTAATGTGAAAGCGACAAGTGGTTCGGCCTTTGTAATGTGAAACGACAAGTGGTTTGGCCTTTTGTAATGTGAAGCGGCAAGTGGTTTGACGTCTGGTAAAGGTAATTACTATTGACGAAGGTAATTACTTATTCACAAGGGTAATTACTATTATTGGCGAAGGTAATTACTTATTGACGAAGGTAATTACTATTCACAAAGGTAATTACTATTGATGAAGAGACTCTTAGATGATGACATATGGGCCCCCATAAAATAATCAAACTTACCACAAACGTCTCATAATGAGACTCTTTATATACATTAAGGATTGAATAAATATTACCACAAATCATTTTATTTTAATCAACACATTTTAATCTTTCAACAATTATTAATCATTTATAACTTGTCGTCTCAATTAATAATATAACATATTATATGAGATGATATTGTGACAATAATTGAATCAATAATATAAGAGATATGATCGGCAATTCTTTGTAGTAATAATTGAGCATAGGTGAGTGACTTCTCACGTAAGCATCAATAATCAATCTGAGTGTGCTACTATGCAACCACAGCGTATTCTTGTACTTTTACCACCGGGTAGTTCAACAGGTTTTAACGGTAACACCTCCGTAGTTATTTTTATAAAATATTTTTGTCGTTTTTCAATCCGACAATAATTACATTGTGGGGTCCACAAATGATTGAGTAGTTGTCTGAATATTCCCTAACAAAAGAATATTCCCAGACCAAACAAATATTTTATAACAACTTGCATACTTTGTAAAATTTATAAATATTACCCACAACTATAACATTATATCAAATTTATTCCATAATATTCAAAAATAATATTTATTGAAAATTCATCTTTATTTATAATAGTTGGGGTCTTACAACCTCCCTTCTTATGAAATTTAGTCCTCGAAATTAGGGAATGCGATACTGGTATGTCGAAGAGGTAAGGATACCTTGATTTCATTTGATTCTAACTCCCAAGTCATTTCCTCAACATCGTGGTTCCTCCACAAAACTTTGACTTGAGGTATAACCTTGGGGCGTAGAATATGTTCCTTCTTATCAAAATTTGAGCAGGAACCTCTTTTATCGTCAAATCTTCCGCTATTTAAATCCCGGTTCTAACTCAATAATATGGTTCGGGTCTTTCACATATTTACGTAACATGGATATGTGAAAAGCGTTATGAACACGAGACATATTTGGCGGTAGAAAGCGAGTCTATAGCCACTGATTCCTACTCGATCGAGGATTAAAATGGACCGATGAATCGAGGATTAAGTTTTCCTCTCTTTCCAAATCTTGTAACTCCTTTCCATGGAGCAACTCTTAACAACACATGATCTCCTATATCGAATTCCCCGTCCTTTCGATGAAGATCGGCCATAACTCTTTTATCGATTTTGTGAGGTTTTTATACGTTGTCGGATCGTTTGAATCTTTTAGTAGACATACGTACCAACTCCGGTCCCAACAACGTTGCTTCACCCACCTCATCCCAACATCTTTGGAGAAGCGACACTTTCTTCCATCTGGCGCTTGAATGGAGCCATGCCAATACTTGCTTGATAAGCTGTTGTTGTAGGAAAACTCCACCAATGGTAAGAACTTGTCCCAACTCCTTGAAATCAAGGACACGAGTCTTAATAGATCTTCAAGAGTTTGAATAGTCCTCTCCATTGTCTGGTTAAATCGAGGATGATATGCCGAGCTAAATCGTGTAAGTCTGTGCCCATAGATTTTTTACAAACTAACCCAAAATCGTGAAGTGAATCTTGGGTCTCGATCGGAAACTATGGATCTTAGGCATACCATGAAGTCTTACAATCTCGTTTATGTACATACTGAGCAAGGCGTTCAAGTGTATAAATTTCTCGTGTCGGTAAGAAATGAGCGGACTTGGTCAATCTATCAACAATAACCCAAATCGCATCAAAGCCTTAAGAAACCTTAGGAAGGCCGTGCTTGAAATCCATGGTAATGTGCTCCCACTTCCATTCCGGAATTTCAAGTGGTTGCAATGGACCTTTTGGTACTTGATGCTCCGCTTTAACTCGTTGACAAGTTAGACACCTTGAGATAAACAACGCTATCTCTCTCTTCATATTGCTCCACCAAAATATATGACGAATATCATGATACATTTTGGTACTCCCAGGTTGGATTGCAAATGGTGTGTTGTTCGCCTCCATCATGATATTATACTTTAAATCAGGGTCGTTAGGAACACAAAGTCTGGAGTTGACTCGAAGTATTCCTTCTTCATCGATTCTTGCTTCCGGCATAGCACCTTCTTGCACTTTCTTCCTCATACGCATCAGCTCCAGGTCTGTAGCTTAAGCAGCTTTAACTTTATCGATTAAAGTCGGTTCTACTCGTATACTCGATATCATCACATGCGTCCCTAGAGTCTTTGACTCTATCTCCTTCCTTTGCAAGTCACACAAAATGGGCCTTTGTGTTGACAATAACGCTTTTCGTGACTTGCATACGATCTTACGCTTTCAATCGTCACCTACCACGTTCGCTTTTCCAGGATGGTATTGGATGGTATGATCATAATCTTTCAACGATTCAAGCCAGCGTCGTTGTCGCATGTTGAGTTCCTTTTGAGTGAAGAAATATTTTGAGGCTTTTATGATCCGTAAAGATCTCCACTTTCTCCCCATACAAGTAATGCCTCCAAATTTTAAGTGCAGAAGAACAACATTTGCCAACTCTAGATCATGAGTAGGATAATTCCTCTCATATTCTTTGAGTTGTCATGAGGCATAGGCTATAACTTTTCCATGTTGCATGAGAACACATCCCAACCCTTTGCCCGAAGCATCATTTGTAGATGACAAATCCTCCGAGCGGATGGTATTGTCGAGCAGTCTTTGAAATAAGTCTCCTCTTGAGTTCTTGAAAACTCCTCTCACATTCTTCGCTCCAACCGAACTTTGTATCTTTAAAAGTCAAATTTGAGTCGATGGAGTAGCGATTCGAGAAAATCCTTCCACGAATCTCCGATAATAACCGACTAAGCCGAGAAAGCTACGTTACTTGGTCATCGATTTAGGTTGTTCCCGACTTTGAATAGCTTGATCTTTCTTTGGGTCAACAGATATTCCATGACTTGATACCACGTGCCCAAGGAATGCTACTTCTTGAGCCGAACTCACATTTCTTCAAGTTGGCATAAAGCTTATATTCACGAAGCTTTTGGAGTGTCGACCTCAAGTGTTGCTCATGATCTTCACGGCTTTTGGAATAAATAAGGATGTCATCAATAAAAGACGACCACAAAGTGATCTAAATATTCCTTGAATACTCGGTTCATCATATCCATGAAAGGCGGTAGGAGCATTAGTCAATCAAAGGACATGACTAGGAATTCATAATGCCCGTACCAAGTTTACGAAAGCCGTCTTTGGAATGTCGTGGTTCTAATCTTCAATTGGTGATATCAGGAATGAAGATCAATCTTTGAAAAGAATTTGGCTCCTTGCTGGTTGGTCAAACAGTCATCAATACGTGGTAATGGATACCTATTTTGATGGTGACATGATTCAACTCCCGATAATCAATATAAAGTCGCATACTCCCATCTTTCTTCTTCACGAATAGAACAGAGCACCCCAAGGAGAAGTACTAGGACGAATAAAGCCGATGTCTAACAATTCCTGCAGTTGGGTCTTTAACTCACGAAGTTCAATAGGAGCCATTCGATATGGGGCTTTGGAAATAGGTTTTGTCTGGGTTCAAGGTCGATACAAAATTCAATTTCACGCTACGGGGTAGGCTAGGAAGTTCTTTGAGAATCGTCGGAAATTTATTAACAATAGAAATATCGTTCAAAAAGCGGCGTATTTTTGTTTAAATCGTGACATGAGCTAAGAAAGCTTGACATCCATTTTTCAATAAGCGAATAGCTTTATGGCTTGAGATGACCGTGATTGATTTTAATGGTTTGGTCGTTTGAATTAGCATAATAGGTTGATTAGGAATATGAAAGCTAACAACCTTACGAAAACAATCAATTTTTGCATGATAAGTAGTTAACCAATCAATCCCCTAGAATCACGTCAAATGCAAGTATTTTTAATGAAATAAGATCGACAGGTAATGTGAGGTACCGATTTGAACCAAACAAGACTTATAAATAGTGGATGAAATGAAGGTTTCTCCCAACGGAGTTTCCACGAGATAAGTCAAAGTCTAATTTCTCCAGAGTCAAATTTAATCGATGGCGCAAGTAGGAGAAATAAAAGAATGGGTAGAACCGGTATCAAATAAATTATTGACTTCATTAGAGTTTATGATAAGCTTACCCGTGATGACCTCATTCGGATTCCTTGCTCTTTGGGAGGTCACAACAAACGCTCTCCCTTGCACTACTGGGTTTTGACTTTTACGGGAATGACCTTTGGTGCCTCCATCCTATTTGAATTTGTCTTGATGAAACGACAAAATCGAGCTAAGTGACCTTCTCTTCCACAATTATAACATGCTTTGGACGGCATGGCGCAGTTTGGACTGATGTGTCCCTCTCCTCCGCATTTGAAGCATATGATAGGTGGTCTTTCTTCTTCCTTAACAACGGGTGATGGTCTTTGGCGTCTTTCCATCATTGTTGAATCTCCTTTTCTTGAAATGTCCATTCTTATTGTTTTATTACGATTACCACCAAGTGGTTACCATATCTCGGCACATTGATTCCCTCACGCTTGTTGTCACCGCTCGATGACTACTCTCATTTGGTATTATAATTTTGCCGACTACTCTCTTTTAGTTGCGTTGACTCATTATCGAGCTCCACTAAGCGAGCCCTATTTACAACATCGAATACAAACACGGTTTATAAGAAATAAGATGTTGGCGTATCTCCGACTTCAAACCTCTTAAAAACATTAAGGCCATTCTCTCTTCATTATCCACCAAGTGGGGATATAAACAAGTGATAACTCGCAAATTTTGCCTCGTATTGCGACACGGTCATATTGTTTTGTTCTAACTTGATAAACTCCACCTCCTTCGTATGGCGAATACTTTCGGGAAAGTATTTATCGTTGAAACGACTCTGGAACTTCTCCCAAGATATCTTGAGCAATGAGGTTGAGTACGTTTCCGATTCCCACCGATGTCTGCTCTCTCCGCAACATAAAAGGCAAAAGGAACCTTTTGCTCCTCGGAGCATCCCAAGACATCAAATATCTTGGTAATCTGCTTTATCCATGCTTCCGCGAAGTGGTTTTGGCTCTCCTTAAACTCCGGTGGTCCCGGCTCCTTGAATTGTTTAGCGGTGTGCCCGAGAGTTTTCCGTGTTTCTACCTACGTTTTGGGGCGAGTCGCTCTCTTTCTTTGTAGCATAAATTGCATAAAGCCTCGAACATTTAATCATTCATCATTTGGTCGGTGTTGTTGTTTGCATAAGGATTGTCACCTTCACGATGCACATTATCACGATTATTGATATGTGGTGAATCGGCGATCGCTGCGCTCCATTGCTATTCTCAACATTCTCGGATGTTATTTTCGAGATCATCGCCACAAAACAAAAGGTTAATTGACATGTAACAAATTATCCCTATCTTCGACCAACCAATAAAATAGCACATAAACTTAGGTAAGTCATACTAGCGAAGGTATTCCCCGTCTCTCCCTCCTAGTACTATTCTCACATCTTAGCGAGGATCATATCCTAAGCTCGATACCAACCGTGACGCCCCAAAATTAGGTATACATCACCCATCTTGGGTAGTCGGATACATGGTATGAGAATTTAAATACAACTTACTAATATAAGCTGTCGTGTACAATACAAACATAAAGCTGTGAGTTTGAATACAAATATTGTCTACTAGATATTATACAAACTCAAAAGGAGTCCTCATTACAATTATTATCACACTATTTCACGAATAGTGAGGACTACTAATGCTATCCTCGGACCATTACTCTCGTTCCCCGGCTCGTCCCAAACTATGTTCTCATTTCACGAAGAGAACGGTGAAAGAAAGGTGAGCTCAAATAGCCCATTAAGAAATATTATGACTAATATAATGCGAATAAATTATCAATAGCCTTCAACAAGTGTTAAAGCGATAAAATATAATAAACATCAAGTTTAAGCTGCAGTGAAACAAGCGATCCATTAAAAGAGTCAAGTAGAAAATAAAATCTACTATCTTTTATGATTTAAAAGGTTTTCATCTTTGTTATATATTTGAGACTCGACTTTAATAAATAATCCACATCATCGAATCACCCCGCACTCTTCTGGCCGAGGATATTCTTTAGTATCACGACCATAATTATTCATGCACTACGGGCCAAGAATAGTTGTGTATTCATTAATGGTCATGATCATGCCAACAAGCTGTCCATCAATGCACTACTGACCAACGAGGATTTTTATCACATCATTTGTAACATTACGATCATGATTACATAGAATAGTCTCGGTCATAATCATACCAAGTCCATCTATGCACTACGGGCCACATATGACTTTCAACATAATATAAACATGAGGATGATGACAATGATATAAGAATTCAATAAAACAAGTTCAAGAATTATTTTATCCGGGGAATTATTAACGTCCAAATTATCAACATGATCTTTGTTTTGTAGAGTAAAATTCAAGAATGATCGGAAGAATATTTCCATGAAAAGATCTTTGGATGAAGCGCAAATATCAAGGATATTCCACTAATTTCATGGAGTATAGAAGTCAAAGTTTTAACCATTTGGGTATAATAAAGAATGGAATAACAAAAGAAATCACCGTGCATGCGATAGGCCTTGCAGGTGAGTTATTCAACAGAATAATAAATAACGGAACCCGGTCCGGCGTAAAACGCATGCAGGATGTTCCAAATGAATAACAATAAAAAGACAGAACCGTGTCGGTGTAAAACACACATGCATGGATGTTCCAGCGAGAATAATAATAAAGGCGGAACCAAGTCGGTGTGTAAAACACATGATGAGGATGTTCAGCAGAATAATAATAAAAAGGCGGAACCAGTCAGGTGTAAAAACACACAGACAGGATGTTCCAATGAGAATAATAGAAGAATGTCACCAAGTATAGGGTAAACCCAGCGTATCTGAGTTATTCCAAACTGAATAATAAGCAATGAAATAACAACAGTTCTCTTCATGAATAAGAAAGAATAACACCCCTTACTTTTGGTAGGAGATTGAATAACTGAGTAGTGTAGTAACAAAATACTCTTCTTCTTTCTCTCTTATTCTCTCTATACTTTTCTCTCTAAAGCTTGAATGAATTCGTGAAAATAATGAAGCACTAGGCCTCTATTTATAGAAGATTTCTAGCTTAGCACCTACCGTGTGAAAAGGCAAGTGGCTTGTATTTGGTGATGTGAAAAGAAAAGTGGTTCGGATTTGTAATGTGAAACGACAAGTGGTTCGGCCTTTTGTAATGTGAAACGACAAGTGTTTCGGACGCGCTGTAATGTGAAACGGCAAGTGGTTTGACGTCTGGTAAAGGTAATTACTATTGACGAAGGTAATTACTATTCACAAGGATAATTACTATTGACGAAGGTAATTACTATTGACGAAGGTAATTACTATTCACAAAGGTAATTACTATTGATGAAGAGACTCTTAGATGATGACATATGGGCCCCCCCATAAAATAATCAAACTTACCACAAACGTCTCATAACAGACTCTTTATATACATTAAGGATTGAATAAATATTACCACAAATCATTTTATTTTTAATCAACACATTTTTAATCTTTCAACAATTATTAATCATTTATAACTTGTCGTCTCAATTAATAATATAACATATTATATGATGATAATCTTTGTGACAATAATTGAATCAATAATATAAGAGATATGATGCACGCAATTTTGTAGTAATAATTGAGCATAGGTGAGTGACTTCTCACGTAAGCATCAATAATCAATCTGGTGTGCTACTATGCAACCACAGCGTATTCTTGTACTTTTACCACCGTGTAGTTCAACGGTTTTAACGGTAACACCTCCGTAGTTATTTTATAGAATATTTTTG
Source organism: Panax quinquefolius (assembly GCA_020205615.1). Lineage (NCBI taxonomy): Eukaryota > Viridiplantae > Streptophyta > Magnoliopsida > Apiales > Araliaceae > Panax > Panax quinquefolius. Next base: position 44,433,937 of record CM035160.1, on the reverse strand, counting down.
TCGTTTTCTCAATCAAAATAATAATTACATTGTGGGGTCCACAAATGATTGAGTCGTTATCACGAATATTCCTAACAAAAAAGAATATTCCCGACCAAACGAATATTTTATAACAACTTGCATACTTTGTAAAATTTATAAATATTACCCACAACTATAACATTATATCAAATTTATTCCATAATATTCAAAAATAATATTTATAGAAAATTCATCTTTATTTATAATAGCTGGGGTCTTACAGATGGGGTTAACAAATCACTCACAATGCCAACAATTCAACTCAAGGGAATCAACAATCCTTTGAAAGTGGCCGCTCCCGAGCCAATCAACTTGCCGTGCAGAGCATAATATCATATTGTTAGCTTGCGTAAGGTTCTGTGGAATTATGGAGAAGGTGAAGAATCCACCTCACATATAACTGCTACAGTGTCGAAGTAAAATCCACTGTATCTTCCCCAATGGGTGATGAAGTCTACCACCAAATCAAAGGGGAAAATACCCATAGAGAAGATTGAAAAATTCCTCCACACTATGGGTCATCACGAAGCTAAGGTGGTTTTAAGATTAAGAGAAGCTCCACAACAAATATCAATTTTGGATTTGGTCCTAACTTCCGAGAATCACCGGAAGGTCTTGTTAAAGGTTTTAGAAGAAGCCTATCTACCAACATCAGTTGATATGGAAAAATTTCAACATCTGGTTGATCACATTTTCAACAACAATGTGATATCCTTCACTGATGATGACATACCGCCCGAGGGGACCGGTCATTGCAAGCCGTTGCACATTACGGTCTTGTCCTCTGGATACATGCTAGTTGGAGTCCTGATAGATGGAGGTTCCTCTCTAATTATCTGTTCATACGCTACCTTGGTGAAAATGAACATCAATCTCAACCGAATTCGGAGTAGCCATACTATCATCAAAGCTTGTGATGGAGCCCGGCGAAATTCGGTCGGAGTAATTGAGTTGCCAATCGAAATTGGTCCTCACACATTCTGCGTATCTTTCCATGTGCTCAAGATAGATTTGGGATACAACCTACTCTTGGGGCGACCATGGATTCATATGGCTGGGGCAGTCCCCTTCACTCTTCACCAACAGTTGAAATACATTATCAACAATAGCCTGGTCACGGTCAACGCTGAACCAGAGTATCCTCAACAAACCCAAGATAATGTATCAAGTACCCAATACCATGCTATTGGAATGCCATTGCCCAAACCCAAGATTTATGCCGAGGTAATGTCGGCTACTCAAGAAATGATCATTGAGTCATCAACCAGGACAAGGGCTGGGTAAAGATTGACAGGGTATCAATTACCCAATTCGATTAACTAAGCAGACTGGAACAGATGGGCTAGGCTATTCTGCCAGTTCTAGTCACGGGAATCCTCATAAGCATCAGCAGATTCCTTCAGCTTCAACCATGTGACGTTTATCTTCGCCTTCAAACTTTGAGTCTGCAAAAACTCCTGTAAAGGTGCCAGCCAATGTAATGGCTATGTTATTTCCCAAACCGGTACCGGTAAAGGAGAAAGAAGTCTTTGTTCCAAATCTCGCAGTGGAAGAGGAGGAACAAAGAATCAAGCAAGACGTCATCTGAATGATGTCAAGCATACGCATCATTGTTCATGATGAACATACCAACAGATACACCCCAGACGATGATTGCCAAGACATAATGGCCATCATTCGAGACAGGGAGGATGATGACAATCCCTCCATCACTGCGGTCCACCCGGACTTTACCCTTGCCAATTGGAACAACATTCCTTGCATTGGTCGACAAGGGTAAAGTGGGCAGAAACTCTTTCTGCCCTGTAGATATAATAACTGCTTACTTTACTGCACAGTATTAGCAGTTTATTTTGTCAGTATATGCTAACACTGTGTATGATCAACACATTCATATATACTAAGTGAAAGCATATTTTGTTTCAGGACTTTGAATTTAGATGTGCATGTACTTGCTGAAACGGTGCCTCTTCTCCACAAGGATTATACCTTTGATGTAGAGATGAATTCACCTTGATGGATATACAGGATGACATTGAGGTGCCTCCAGAAATTCAAGAATGGGTCAAAGACAAACCCAAACCCAACCTTGATCAAACCACTTCTTTCAATCTCGGAACCTTAGAAAGCCCTAAGTTAATCCAGATTGGTTCAGACCTTACCCCAAACCAACGGAATGACATGGTTACGCTATTAACCCAATTCCAGGATGTGTTTGCATGGTCTCATGAAGACATGGGGGGTTTGTCCACTAACATTGTCCTTCATCGCCTTCCCATTAAAGAAGTATTTAAGCCAGTCAAGCAAAAGCTCAGGCGATTGAAACCTGAGTGGAGTTTAAAGGTGAAAGAAGAAATTGTGAAACAATTTCAAGCTAGCATCATCATGGTGTCCACATATCCTGAGTGGATATCCAACATTGTGCCCGTGCCTAAACCTGGAGGGAAGGAGCCAGTTTGCGTGGATTATCGGGACCTAAACAAAGCTTGCTTAAAAGATAGCTTTCCCGTGCCATTTATCCACATTCTCATTGACAATACTGCGCAATACGACATGTACTCCTTTGCTAATTGTTTTGCGGGGTATCATCAGATCATGGTTGCTAAGGAAGATCGTGAGAAAATTGCTTTCATCACGCCTTGGGGATCCTTTTGCTATAGACGGTTGTCATTCGACCTCATCAATGCCGGAGCCACCTATCAACGAGCTATGATGGCTCTTTTCCACGACTTAATGCACAAAGAGATCGATATCTACGTGGATGCCATCATTATCAAGTCCCGGAAGGAGGATGACCATCTAGACCATCTTAGAAAGTTGTTCAACAGGTTGCGTAAGTACAACTTGAAGTTGAATCCAGCTAAATGCGCCTTTGGCGTTAAATCAGGCAAATTGCTAGGATTTCTAGTCACCACAAAGGATTGAAAGTGGATCCGCCAAAATCCAAGCCATCACGAAATGCCCATTCCTCGACGACGAAAGGAAATACGGGGATTTTTGGGAAGAATCAACTTCATTAGTAGGTTTATCTCTCAACTCACAGCAACCTGTGAGCCAATCTTCAAGCTATTAAGGAAGAACTCCTCCATGAAATGGAATGATGAGTGTCAAAATGCCTTCCTCACAATCAAGAAACAGCTAGTCAAAGCTCCCGTTTTGTACCACCCAGGGATGATGTTCCCCTATTCATGTACCTGTCCATAAGTGACAACGCCGCCATGGGCTACGTCTTTGGGATAGAAAAGACGATAGAGGCCAAGAACGAGCTATCTATTATTACCTCAACAAAAGGTTGGTGGCGGTGAACACAAGTACACTCTGATCGAAAAGACGTGTTGTGCTTTAGCATGGGCTTCCATGAGGTTACAATATTACCTCCATGGTCACACAACCCATCTCATATCCCGCGTGGATCCTCTCAAATATGTGTTCAATAAACCCATATTAAATTGCCGACTGTCCAGATGGCAGTTGATCCTACAACAATTTGACATTGTATATGTGACTCAAAAGTCCATCAAAGGTTAAGGAATCGCAGATCAATTGGTCGCCGCACCTTTAGGGGATTTCAAACCCTTGGAAACATATTTCCCTGATGAAGGAGTAATGACAGTTCAGCAACACCATCAGTACAATACGAGCCAATCATGGAAGATGTATTTTGATGGAGCTGTTAATATGGAAGGTTCTGGAGTTGGAGCAGTTCTAGTATCTGGTACGGGGGAGCAGTATCTTGTTGCCGTCAAATTGCAGTTTGTCATCACCAACAATACGGCTGAGTATGAAGGTTGTCTCATGGGGCTAAAGCTTGCCCATTTAATGGGCCTCAGGCGGTTAACTGTCTTTGGAGATTCAGAGTTGGTAATCAGACAATTTACCGGAATCTATCAAACCAAGGAACTACATTTGCTACCCTACCATCGGCAGGTTTTGAAGATAGCTTTGGAGTTCGAAGAAATCTCCTTTATACACATTCCCCGTAATAGGAATGACTTTGCGGATGCATTAGCTACTTTGGCCTCCTTGATTCGTATATCAGATAAGGAACATTTGCCAAGCGTCACAATTTCCCTGCACAAGGCCCCAGCCTATGGGAATTACGTTGGAGAAGTATCGAATGAGCTACCTCCCATCCAACATCCTTGGTATCAGCATATCAAGGAATATCTCCGAGCTGGATCTACACCCGCTGAGGCGAGCCCGACTGAGAAAAGGCGGATCCATCGACTTGCTATAAAATTCTATCTAAGTGGAGATGCACTCTACAAAAGAGATGCAGGACTAGGTCTCCTCCGATGTTTAGACAAAGATCAAGCCCAAAGGCTTATGGATGAAATCCATGGTGGAGTCTGTAGCCCCCACATGAGTGGCCCCCTCCTTATCAAGAAAGTTCTCAGGACAGGACATTATTGGCTATCTCTCAAAGCTGATTGCAATGACCACGTCAAGAGATGCTATCAGTGCCAGATTCATAGGAATGCTATACACGCCCCTCCACGGGAACTCCATAATATGAGTTCACCTTGGCCCTTCTCAATGTGGGGAATGGACGTTATCAGGCTCATTGAGCCTAAAGCCAGTAATGGTCATCGATTTATCTTCACCATAATCGACTACTTTACCAAGTGGGTAGAAGCAGCCTCCTTCCCCAGGGTTACTAGAGAAGTCATCATTGCTTTCATCAGAAACAATGTCGTTTGTCGATATAGACAACCAGAGGTGATTGTGTCAGACAATGCTAAGAACCTCAACAACAAAATGATGGAGGAATTATGCAGTAAATTCCACATCAAACATCTTAACTCTGTCATATATCGTTCGAAGATGAATGGTGATGTTGAAGCGGCTAACAAAAACATTAAAAAGATTATGCAAAAGATGTCTGCCAACCACAAAGATTGGCCTGACCTATTGCCTCTGACTCTGTTAACCCATAGAGCCTCAATGCACACTTCCACTGGGGCAACCCCCCACGCAATAACCTATGGGATTGAAGTAGTACTCCCCATAGAAATTGAAATGGAATCCCTCCGAGTGTTAATAGACGCTCAGCTGGATGAAGACCGATTGGTACAAGACAGGTATCACCAACTGTCTCTAATAGAAGAAAGGCGAACCACGACTATCTTCCATGGTCAGTTATATCAGCAAAGGATCGCCAGATCCTATAACAAAAAAGTCTGACTACGGAAGTTTAAACAACATGACTTGGTTTTGAAGAAGATCCTTGACAACCAAGATCAATCTAAAGGAAAATTCGCTCTTAACTGGGAAGGCCCATTTATTGTCAAGGAAATATTGATAGGAGGTGCTCTCAGATTACAAGAAATGGACGGCGATGAATTTCTACAACTCATCAACTCAGACATCGTGAAATGGTACTATGTCTAAAGTTTCCATCACGCAAACACCTTGGTGTTGGACCATCCGATCACCAGTCATTCCGGTTCTTTAACCCTTTACTATATACAACTTTTCTACACTTTGCCCCTTAGGGAAACATACTTTTTAAGCCAGTAGCCTGGCTCTCCTTTGCGTTCCTATGACTTAGGTCATCCCACCACGGATTGAACCTCTCGCGTTTGCAGTTTGGCTACCCATACCTGGGATCAAACTTCTCGTACCTGCAGTTTATCCTCAACCTAGGATTAAACTTTCTCCTCCCCGCACTCTGACCTGTGCATGGGATTACACTTTTCATCTTGCCCTGAGGGGTGAACTACGTCGACCTGATCTCCTTTTCAATAGGAGTACGTAGGCAACCATTTCATATGGCCCGGTCGCAATAAAACAAAAACAACAAAAATATTTCTACCCTTACAAAAACAAAAACAACCAAAAACATTCCTACACCATTTCTACCATATACAGCGTTGAACCTCTTACACCAGGTTCGAACTACGCAGACCTGATCTCCTCTTCAATAGGAGTACATAGGCAGCCATTCATGGTTCGGTCTCACCCCCTACCAAAACACAAACCCTTGTCAGTTGGTACTGGGATCACCTTTCAATCCAATACATTTCCTTGGCTTCAGACCAAAGGGATGGAATTACCTGAAATCCTCCCAAATAGGAGATTTGGCGACCATCTAAGTTGCGGTCATACCTTGAAAAGCGACACCAATCCATAAGAGATGGAATTAACTAGGCTTCTCCTAAATAGAAGTATTGGCGACCATCTGTGGTGCGGTCAATCTCAGAGAGGAAAGCCACACTCCTCTCCATATTTCCATACAGAAACCAGTCCCAAGACACCAAAGATGATAGGGATACATATAGATCGATGATCCATTCTGAACTATCCAGAGATAACTCAATGTCCATCCACCCAGGAGGAATTTAGAATGCATCAAGATCGCAAGCCCTGAAGCAGCAGGCAAAATATCAAGCAAGTAACAAAGCATATCTAAAAGGGAAGTGATCCTAAAATATATTTCCCTGTCATATGTAATGTTGTTTGATATATACAATGTAAACTGTACATGACAAAATGGCTAAGCTAGTCTGTGCAGGAAAATACAAGCTCATCTACAAGTCAGGGTATATGCGAGCTATCAAGCCCAACATGGCGTCCCTTTCAGAAGATGGAGGTGAAGCTATGGTCTCCTGTACAAGAATATCCACACGACCCAATAGATCTGTAGCCATTTGTATAGTGACCATATGCTCAGCAATGTAAGTGCTCATCTCTGCGATCATGCCAGTGGTAAGGGACCTCACTGCAGTACTATCTCTGACAGCTACATCCCGGGCAGATATGGCACTATCTCGCTCAACTATCACTGCATCTCTAGCTAATCTGGCCTCATCCCGCTCAACAACAGCGATATCTCTGCGAGCTAATGCCTCGTCTCTCTCTAATAGAGCTGCGTCTCTCCCATCAAGAGCAGTCAACATCATAGATCGAGCCTAATCTCTCTCAAAGGTCATCAGATGAAGACTCTGCTCAAAGTACTGTGTTGAGTGCTGAATCATAATAGTACTAGTACTGGGAGAATCCGGAGGAAATGCTGGCAACCCAGCAGCGAGCTCCTCCTCGATGTAGGAATCGATGTCCTCCATGGGCTCTACATCGCCTGACTCACTATCTGGTACTGTAGATACTGCTGCAGCCGATAAAATTTATGTCTCCATCCATGCGGGATACTCTGCAGAACAACCCGGATGGCTCACAAAAAAAGCAGCTGTCTCACGCTGATCCCAACAAGCATACACACAGGATCGGTCCTCTGCTGAGAGATATCGAGAAGCTGAACACTGACCTATCACCCCCTCAAAAGGATGAAAATCCTAGAACTGGTCAAACTGTGACATCACGGCTAGTGGGTGATAAGTAGTCACGCCCCTCAAACTAGCCAGAGGGAGGTAGTCCATGCCCGGAGCATGAGTAATGAAGCTGTATGGTGAGCTAAGCCCCGAACACAGCAATATGCTGAATGGATCTCTGATGTCTGCTAAAAATTTGGACCAAGACAGAGTACCTATACACTCTGATGGCTAAAAGGAGTATAACATGGCTATATCATGGGTGAAATAATATCCATGCCGTCTAAAGGTACCAATATCTCTCAAATATGACATAAACCACACGTACAGCATAACCGAACTACCCGTGAACACGCCTATCAGATAAGTGCAGTAGTAGGATGCTGACCGCAGGGTCTCTGCTACAATCATAGGTATAATGGTACGACCCTCCCTGAGAGCTCTCACGGCTATGATGACACCAATGTCTATCTTATCCATGTACCGTGGCATATAGACATACGACAGTATGCATAACATCAGTACATCAACCCTGGCCACACGCCAATGGTCCTCTGGTGCAGTGAAATCCCTGGAATGTCGTGAATAGCTATCCTCCGAGCCAAATCTGTCATATAGAAAATGCTGGAATATCACGTGGCCAGATGTCAGCTCATCTTGCACTACTCTATGCCGCAATCCAGTGAGAGTCATGAACCGTCTACTCATGTCTCCCAAAGCCATGTGCACGCAAGGTCTGTCTAATGGCAGCATCGTCAATCGTGCATACTCCTCTAGAGTAGGAGTCAACTCATGGGTCCCGAATCGGAAGACCTGCCTATCTGGTACCCAATGCTCTAACATCCCGTCCACAAACCCTGTGGGAACCTGAAACATCAATAAGGTCATGGTATGCTGTAGCAAATGATCTACAGTCACCCTGTCTAATGGTGACATACTATCGTACCACGATCGATGCCACCAATGACGGTGGGGTATGATCTATACGGCTAAATGTCGAAGAAGACATCTGTGTGGGCCGTGTCATAAGACCATCCAGGGGTCAATACCGAACATCTCTGGACATACATACATATGCATAACATGATACATGCATAGCAGATAATTGATGGTAATATGATATAGGGAATGGAAAAACTGTGCATACATTCCTAAGTATATCAATATCTAGTACATCATCTTTGTACAGCTACAAATACAAGGAAATGGCTCACATATGCCCAAAAACTACCTGCGACACCCCTATGTGGCGCCAACCCCTCCGGCTCGGTCCAGTTCGACTTGCAAAGGAGTTCTTGCAGACTAGAAAGGTCAAATCGGGAATAAAAACGTCACGCGATTGAGCAAAACAGCATACAATCCTGGTCTTCTCAGATGAAACTTTGAGTCTGTACATTACCCATTGGTAGTCACGCAAACACAAGGTATACCCTACCAATGATCTCATTTATTACAAATCACATCCGACAATACCTTGTACAGGTCCGATGTCGCCAACTCCGGGTCATCACCCTAAAAGATCAACGTGAGTCCCCGGCGGGGGTTACAACGCATGCTCATCCGTTGACACATAAATCAGTGAAGGTCAAGCAGCCTTGACATCATGATAACCGTTGGAAGCAAACCTAACAGAGCATCGAAAACCATCCGATGACCAGCCGCTGCTACACACATCAGTGATGGTTACAACGTGAAGCCCCAGTAGGGCATTACAACGTACATTCAAGCCGTTGACACACATATCAACGAAGGTTAAGCAGCCTTGACGTTATCTCAGCTGATAGTGATTAAACCTATCAGAGCTCTAGAGCTATTCGAGGATTTCATGCTCGATTACTCATATTCCCTAGCGGATCCCCGACGGGGGTCACAACGCAATGTTCCGTTGATTCACACGTCAGTGAAGGTCAAGCAACCATGATGATCTACTCACAGAGTCTAAGTCGTTGATTCACACGTCAGTGAAGGTCAAGAAACCTTGATAGTATATCCCACAGGATTTTTCAGCCGTTGATTCATATGTCGATTGAAGTACGTCAGCGAAAGGTCGCATCCACGACGGCATTTTGTTGTTGGAAGTAAATCCAACAGAATCGTGACATATTCTGGCGATACTAACCAGGAGAGGTCAACGTTATCAAAGAGGATAGATGATGGAATATGTTATACATATCCTCAAACAGATCAAGCTTTATCCCCACAGATCTCTTACACATAAGAGGCACATCTTTAGGATCAAGTCATTATCAAAGACACAGGAATTTGGTGATAACTCCAACATCAACATACTAACAGATTCAGATTACACACCAAATCTGGTCAGTATTGCCAATCCCCAGTTGAAGCAACAGGGAGCCAACAATCATCCCCAGCATGTTGGGCTACAACCCCGTACACATGCATCATACATTTGCATCATGTTGCTACATACAGTACCATATTTGTCTTGTTGCGTTTCAAGTGTCTAGGATTCTTTATCCTACCCATGCATCGCCATGCATGAGTATGATAAAGAGGGCATCTCATGAGACACTCAAAATTTTCTATACATCATCGCGACATTGCAGGAGGACAAATTCGTCTTTTAAGAGGGAACCCTGAAAGACAATCCATATCCATATCGAATACTACCGGAAGTTCAGCATCAACGCCGGATCACACTCTGGGAGTAACAATTCCAATCTCGGAGATAACCCCGAGGCGTGCAGATACAATATCGGAACACACATCGGAGAAGACCGATTAATCTCGGAGATAACCCCGAGATATCCAGTATCAGTCATAACCATGGGAATAGCCACCAACCTTGGTGATAACCCTAAGGAATGCAGTTTCGGCGATAACCCCGAAAATGCTTGTTTCAAATGCGATCAGCTTCAATCTCGGCACTCACAATGAGATGTTTTGTACCAACCCGACGATAACACCAAGAAGACAGACACACCTCAAAGATGACAATGAGGACCTTCAATAATTACAGCAGTCCAATCTCAGCGAAGCCTGAGCAACGTCTGCTTTATCAGCCCAATCCGGTGATAACACCGGTGAGGGGCAACATTGTCATCTAGCCAACGCGATGCCACGTCACGTCGTCTCAACATCTCTACACAACGATGTCCCACAAGACTAACCAATCCCGAGTGACTATTGTGCGGGGTAACGGATGGAAGTTGAAGCTTGAAGACCGGAGGGCATCATCCCATCTTTAATGACTTCATACAAACTCTAATCCCATGCCATCGTACAACTCTCGACAACGGCGGTCCGAAATAGGTCCTGTATACCTCAAACGGATGCCCAGATTGCACTTCTGAAAGTTCGAGACATTATAGTGCCCGAGTGCACATACTACGAGACGACCCGACCCAAAAAACTCGAGCCCACCCGGGTTGCCTCTGGTACACCTGCGGCTGAGCCGCAGGTACACCTGCGGCTACTTTGTCTATAAATAGAGGGCTTGGGCTGCACATTTTGCAAGAGAAAACGACGAGGAAGCCCTGACCAATTTGCTCTGCACTCACCCCATGTAGTGTACTTTCTCATTTTAAACACTTGTGAGCTCATATATAGCCTCTTTTGTACCTACAAAAGCCAGTGTTTACCCACTTTAAAGATATAGAAGTCTTCTTTGGCGGTCAACTGTAAGCCTTCTCACACACTTTAGAGTCTTTCTCTTCATCTCTACACACACCCTTCTTCACGTTGAGAGTCGTGTTGCTTGTTTTTTGCAGGACTTGGTCAAGTGGTTTCATTTGATTCATATATATATATATATATATATATATATATATATATATATATATATATATATATATTGACTAACATTATCGAGTTAAGCCTCGATTGAGCCTGAACTTGATGCGAGGCGTTTATTCGCTATATATATATATATGTATATATATATATATATATACTAATGTGTTTAACTTTGTTCGATGAGCCTAGACTTGGTTTGGGCGTTTATTGCTTTTAATATATATATATACTTAAATATATTAAGCGTGTGTCGGACTTTGTTCGATGAGCCTGAACTTGATGCAGTGCGTTTATCACTTATATATATATATATATATATATTTATATATATGAACTGTGGTTGGACTCTGTTCGATGAGCCTAGATTTTACATCCGGTGCGTTTATTCGCTTTTATATATATATATTTATATATATGAACTGTGGTCGGACTACATTACGATGAGCACGGATTTTATATCCAAATGCGTTTATTCGCTTTTATATATATATATACTTATATATATGAACTGTTGTCGAACTCTATTTGATGAGCCTGGATTTTACATCTGGTGCGTTTATTGCTTTTATATATATATACACACACATTTTTCATCCCACCTGGAGTTCACTTCGCGGTGGTTAATCGCTTTTACAGCTTTCTTTACGTTTCGTCCTGCCTGGAGTTTAATTCGTGGCGGTTGATCGCTTTAATACTGACTTTTTTATATTTTGTCCCTTTGGAGTTCCCTCCGTAGTGGTGGTTGATAACTTCTGACTTTATTTACATTTTGTCCGCTTGGAGTTTCCTCCGTGGCGGTTGATAGCTTTTAATGACTTTATTTATTTTTTCGATCTCCCATGGAGGTGCTTAAGTGGTTCTTGATCATATGCGATATATATATATATTTCTGACTTTTTATATATATACATGCTATCGCTTTCATACAAATTGCGATATCTTGCGCTTTAGGAATTATGTGATCACTGAGATTGACTATTGGATCTTGATTCGGTTCCGTGATGGACATTTTCACTATAAGCAACTTGTAAATTATTCATGATTATCGAATTTCCTCGGATGGTTTCCATACCCACGAGGAAGTCGGCATTATTTTGAACATTATTTTTAAATACGAATGCTTCGCATCCATTAAATAAAATCAATCAAGTAGAACACTTAATAAAATGGGAGTGTAAAAGGTCTCAATTACTATTGAGCATCGGGGTTTGAAAAACCTCTTTTATAAAACATCTTCATCATATCTTGTTTAAAACCTGAATTTTACATAAATTCAAACCTGTGTATATAGGTGCGAACGAAGCCTCGCACTACTTCCAAATCTTGACACATTGACCCCACACACACACATTAGGATAATAGTTTCTTAAAAGGAGGCGGTCACCGTGGTAACACGGATGTCGGAAGTGCCTAACACCTTCCCTCGCATAACCAAGTCCCAGATCCTAATGAATCTTAGTTTCATAGGCAGTTTAGCGATTGTCACATCACTAGGTCAATGTGCAAACCTTTTCTCGGTTGTGTTGGTACAACCATTTAAAAAACCAACTGGCGACTCTTAACAGTCCATCGTCGACATTATACATGTCGGACCTTTTTCACTTGTTTTTTCAAATAAATTTCACCTAAAATGAGAACACCAAAGAACAAGTAACGGAAAGGGACATCTAAAAATCCTGACATCGACAATAAATATTTGTTTTAATATGTATATTGATTGATGTTTCAGGGACAAAATATTGATGATGGACTTTTAAATCATGGAAGATAGTAGGCTTCATTCTCTACTTAACTCTTCTAATGAATTGTTATTTTCGTTGCGAATATTGATCTAAAACTTGTTGTTTATTATATTTTATCTGATTTATTGAAGGCTAACGATAATTTGTTTTTCATTATCTTAGTCATAATATTCTTTACTGGGCTAGTTGAGCTCACCCTTTTCATTTTTGTTCTATTTTTCTTCTCAGGAGGCGAGAATATAGCGGGAACTAGTCTGGGTATGGAATGATGGTTCTAGACAGTTGTTTTAGCAGTATTACTATTTTGTAAAATAGTGTATCAATAATTATAATGACAACTTATTTGAGTGTGGATATTGTCTAGAAGACAATATTTGTTTTGAAACTCACAGTATATGTATTGTCGTATTTTGCACGAGAATTGTAATAATAAAGTTGTAGTTGTTTCTGTACCATGTATTTGGCGACTCAGAATGGGTTGTGTGGATCTATTTTGGGGGCGTCATAGAAAATATTATTTTTTTGGGGTGGGTCTGGGTCTGGGTGTGGGTATGTGTGTGGGTGTGGGGTGGGGGTAGGGGGTGGGAGTCAGTAAATATTATTTTTTTGGGGTGGGCATAGGGGTAGGGGTAAGGGTAGTGTGACGCCCCCAGAATAGGTCCACACAACCCATTCTAAGTTGCCAGATATACGGTACATAATCCAAATACAAATTTTATTTATACAACTGTCGTGCAAAATACGACAGCACATACGCTATGAGTTTTAATACAAATATTGTCTCGTAGACAATATTCAAACTCAAATAAAATCTTCATTACAATTATTGTCACACTATTTTACAAAATAGTGACGACTACTATAAGAACCCTCTTAGACCATTACTTCACTCCCTGACTAGTCCAGGCTATATTCTCGCCTCTTGAGAAGAACAATTGAACCAAAAGGAAAAAGGTGAGCACAACTAGCCCAGTAAAGAATATTATGACTAAGATAATATAGAATAAATTATCCTTAGTCCTCAACATGGAAAAATCTAATAGAATACAATAGACAACAAGTTTTAGATCAACAACTGTAGCGGAAACAACAATCCATTAGAAGAGTCAAGTAGAGAATAATGTATACTATCTTCTATGATTTAAAAATTCATCATCAATACTTTATCCTGTAATACCAATCAATAAACATTTCACATCAACAAATTATCTGTGACGCCCTCAAAATAGGTATACAACACCCATTTTGAGTCGTCAAAATACATGGTACAGAAACAACTACAACTTTATTAATACAACATAAAAACTGTGAGTTTAAATACAAATATTGTCATCTAGACAATATCCACACTCAAATAAGTCCTCATTATAATTATTAATACACTATTCTATAGAATAGTGAGGACTACTAGAACCACTTCTAGAACCATCATTTCACACCCCGACTAGTACTCGCTACATTCTCGCCTCCTGAGAAGAAAAATGGAACAACAAGGAAAAGGGTGAGCTCAACTAGCCCAGTAAAGAACATTATGACTAAGATAACATAGAACAAATTATCGTTAGTCTTCAACAGGGAAAAAATCTAATAGAATACAATAGACAACCAGTTTTAAATCAATCTTCGCAGCGGAAATAATAATTCATTAGAATAGTTAAGTAGAGAATGCAAACTACTATCTTCTATATATGAATTTAAAAGTTCGTCGTCGATATTTTATCCCTGTAACATCAATCAATATATATCTGGAATTAAATATTCATCTTTGCACTACATGCCAAAGATATTCACCAGTTGGTCATGTTCATCTAAACACATGTTCATCTTTGCACTACTGGCCAAAGATATTCATCAGAAATCATTCATCTTTACACTACAGGCCAAAGATATTCAATTATATCATCATTTAGGACTGAGGATGATGAAAAATATTTTAAAGAAAACAAATCCAATGAAATAAAAGAATAAATATTAAGGATTTATATTTCAACTATTCCATGTCCAAAAATACCTCATAAATAATCATAGTGAAGTAAAATTCAAGAATGATCAAAACATGGATACAATCAAAGCTAGTATCCATAATAGATATTTTGGACAAAAAATGAAAATTTAATTTTTCTGTGAATAGTGTCGTATTCGTGAATAGTGCCGTATACATGAATAGTGCCGTATACGTGAATAGTAACTCCGACACCAAAAGATAGAAATTTCACAAAAAATATCATCATGCTTTGTGAATAGTACTCGTGAATAGTAACTCGTGAATAGTAACTCATGAATAGTAACTCAAGAATAGTAACCCCGACATGAAAAAGTTCCAAATTTGATAAAAAGTTCAAACCAATATTTCGGCATAATGATATTGAAGAAATAATATCATTTATGAAGAAAATAATCTCCCTTACCCCGAAAGAATAGTACTTCTAACTGGAATACAAGATCTAGTGCTGAAGGAACTTGCACCGTATAGAAACACTCAAAGAACTAAAATACTCAAAAAAATACGCTCGATATTATAGAGAGAGAAATCTGTAGTTTCTGGTGTGATTTTTAATTCTAACCTAAGCACCCTATTTATAGGAAAATGCTTAGAACACCAAAGCAGAAAATTTAATATAATAATATTATAATTTATTAAAATTCCATACGCCCACTTTTGAAGATCTGAAATCAGCAATTAATAACACATGTTAGACCCACTTAACTCACCAACCACGTTTTTCTTGAAAAAAAAAATTAAACTTCCAAAAATCAATTATTTCGGAACTTCAGAACTTCAATAATTCATAATAAATATCCCTTTTATCAGAAAATTTGAATCTCGCAATTGTTATAGGAAATTCAATTCTCTACAACTTTGCGTAAGGAAGTTTTTCAAATTCCAAATGTAAATTGGACCAAATCCATAAGCGGGTGATTTTACTGGACTATAATCAAATTTCGATCAAGAAATGGGCCCACGACATGTTTAACATGTTTTAAAAAACAACTTTTCAATAAAAATACTCTTTCTCCTCATATACTCATATATCTCACATTCATTATAAAAATATCATCATTATTATATTATAATAATATAATAAAATATTGTTTTATCGGAAAAGATAAAATATCGATGTTTAACAATTGTCACTTTAAAATTTTCTCCATCTATATCCACATAAAATGAATATTTTCCTCATCATATAAATCAATAATTAATTATTCACAAATAATATTACAGAATCATGATCGCAACTGTGTAGTTTCAGGAAAGAGGGGCTTTCAATAAGAATTTCTCCTTACTGGCGCTCAATTAGGTGACCAAACCTCTCCTTAGACAGAACTTTCTAGACATTGCCAATAATTTTTTCTATTAAATAATATGAATTATTGCTTCGATAATAGAAAATACTGTGTAGTGATAATTATTGAAACAACGGTAATATAAAATATCAACGCAACAATTATTGAATCAATAAAATAAAATCTTCGAGCAATAATTCTTCGTAACAATTATTGAGTAGTGCCTTCTTACGTAAGAATCAATAATTGGTGCAATACCTGCAAAGCATCTCTTGTGCAACAACGCAGTATTCTTGTGTTTTAACCACTGGGTATTCCAACAGTGTTAACGGTAACAACTACGCAATTATTTATAAACAACTTATACTTGTCGTTTTCTTCATCCAATCGCTTTCCGTTATGGGCCCACAAAAGACAACGCCGTCGTACGAATATTCCCCGACAGCAAGAATATTCCACGACCAAACGAATATTCTCCAACAACAATGAATATTTTATAACCACCTGCTTATTTTTAAAATATTCGCGCATTTTACCCATAACTAACCACATTAATCAATTCAACCCTTACTATTTCAAAATAATAAATAGAGGAAATTAAATTTCATTTATTAATAATTTGGGGTCTTACAACCTCCCCTCCTTATGAAATTCGTCCCTCGAAATTGACGACGTACTGTGTGTTTCAAAAGATGAGGATACCTCGCTTTCATTTCTGTTTCCAACTCCCAGGTCATTTCCTCAATTGCATGGTTTCTCCACAAAACTTTAACTTGTGGTATGACCTTCGTGCATAGAACATGCTCCTTTCTATCCAAGATCTTGACAGGTACCTCTTCATACATTAAGTCTTCGGCTATCTCATCCAGTTCTAACTCAATAACATGGTTCGGGTCTTTCACATATTTACGAAGCACAGATACGTGAAAAACATTATGAACACGAGACATACTTGGAGGTAACGCGAGTCTATAGGCCACATTTCCTACTCGGTCAAGAATCTAAAATGGACCAATAAATCGTGGATTAAGCTTTCCTCTCTTCCCAAATCTTGTAACTCCTTTCCATAAAGCAACACGCAATAATACGTGATCCCCAATACTAAATTCCACGTCCTTTCGATGAAGATCCGCATAACTCTTTTGTCGATCCTGTGCCATTTGTATACGGTGTCGAATCATTTGAATCTTTTCTGTAGTCATTCGTACCAACTCTGGTCCCAACAACGTTGCTTCTCCCACCTCATCCCAGCATATTGGAGAGCGA
The DNA here is from genome assembly GCA_020205615.1 of Panax quinquefolius. Taxonomy (NCBI): domain Eukaryota; kingdom Viridiplantae; phylum Streptophyta; class Magnoliopsida; order Apiales; family Araliaceae; genus Panax; species Panax quinquefolius. The sequence continues at coordinate 44,416,596 of CM035160.1, read as the reverse complement.
CACTTTCGTCCATACAATGCTTCAAATGGAGCCACACCTATACTTGCCTGATAACTGTTGTTGTAGGAGAATTCCACTAATGGTAAATACTTATCCCAACTCCCTTTGAAGTCTAGGACACAGAGTCTTAATAGATCTTCAAGAGTTTGAATAGTCCTCTCTGATTGTCCGTCCATTTGAGGATGGTATGCCGAACTAAATCGTAAATTCGTCCCCATAGCTTTTTGCAAGCTAACCCAAAATCTTGAAGTGAATCTTGGGTCACGATCCGAAACTATGGATACTGGCATGCCATGCAACCTCATAAGCTTATTCACGTACATACTAGCAAGACGTTCAAGAGAATAAGTCTCCCGTATTGGTAAGAAATGAGCAGACTTGGTTAATCTATCAACAATAACCCAAATAGCATTTATGCCTTGAGAAACCGTGGGAAGAACCGTAACGAAATCTATGGTAATATGTTCCCACTTCCATTTCGGAATCTCAAGTGGTTGCAATGGACCCTTTGGCACTTGATGCTCCGCCTTTACACGTTGACAAGTTAAACACCTCGAGATAAACTTTGCAATCTCTCTCTTTATATTGTTCCACCAAAATGTATGTCGAAGATCATGATACATTTTAGTACTCCCAAGATGGATTGCAAACGGTGTGTTGTGTGCCTCCATCATGATTCTATGCTTCAAGTCAGAATCGTTAGGAACACAAAGTCTAGAGTGGACTCGAAGTATTCCTTCTTCATCGATTCTTGCTTCTGGAATAGCACCTTCTTGTACTTTCTTCTTCATAAGCACCAGCTCCGGGAATGTGGCTTGAGAAACTTTAACTTTTTCGATTAAAGTCGGTTCTATGCGTATATTTGACATCATCGCACTCGTTCCTGTATATGATCTTCTACTCAACGCGTCAGCTACCACATTTGCCTTTCCAGGATGGTATTGAATAGTGTGGTCGTAATCTTTCAACAGCTCAAGCCAATGTCGTTGTCGCATGTTGAGTTCTTTTTGAGTGAAGAAATATTTGAGGCTTTTATGGTCTGAATATATCTCCATTTTCTCCTCATATAGATAGTGCCTCCAGATCTTTAGCTGAAACGATCACGCCGCTAACTCTAGATCATGAGTAGGATAATTCCTCTCATATTCTTTAAGTTGTCACGAGGCATAAGCTATGACTTTCCCACGTTGCATGAGAACACACCCTAACCCTTTGCTCAAGCATCATTGTAGATAACAAATCCATCGAACCGGATGGTATTGTCAAAACAGTCTTGCGAAATGAGTCTCCTCTTGAGATCTTGGAAACTCTTCTCGCATTCCTCGCTCCATACCAATTTTGTATCTTTACTGAGTCATTTGAGTTAACTGAGTAGCGATTCTAGAAAATCCTTCCACAAATCTCGATAATAACCAAACTAAGCCCAAATAGCTACGTACATCTGATCCACCGTCTTTGGTTGCTCCCAACTTTGTATTGCTTCAATCTTCGTCAGGTCAACAGACACTCCATGTTTTGACACTATGTACCCAAGGAATGCTACTTCCTCAAGCCATAACTCGCATTTCTTCAGCTTGGCATATAGCTTGTTGTCACGAAACCTTTGCAGTACCAGCTTCAAATGGCGCTCATGATCTTCACGGCTTTTGGAATAAATGAGGATGTCATCAATAAAGATAACAACGAACTGATCCAAATATTCCTTGTATACTCGGTTCATCATATCCATAAAAGCAGCAGGAGCATTAGTCAATCCAAAAGACATGACTAAGAATTCATAATGCCCGCATCGAGAGTTCGAAGCGGTCTTTGGAATATCCTCAGTTTTAACCTTCAGCTGATGATATCCAGAACGAAGATCGATTTTTGAAAAGAATTATGCTCCTTGTAACTGGTCAAACAGGTCATCAATACGAGGTAGCAGATACCTATTCTTGATAGTGACATGGTTTAATTCTCGGTAGTCGATACAAAGTCGCATACTCCCGTCTTTTTTCTTTACGAATAAAACAGGAGCACCCCAAGAAGATGTACTAGGACGAATGAAACCGATGTCCAACAACTCCTGTAGTTGGACCTTTAACTCCTGAAGTTCAATAGGAGCCATTCGATATAGGGTTTTAGAAATGGGCTTTGTACCAGGTTCAAGGTCAATAAAGAATTCAACTTCACGTTCTGGGGGTAGACCGGGAAGTTCTTCAGGAAATACGTCAGGAAAGTCACTAACAACAGGAATATTATTCAAAGCTGACGTGTCTTTATTCAAATCCATAACGTGGGCTAAGAAAGCTTGACATCCGTTTTTTAATAAATGAATAGCTTTATGACTTGATATGACAGTGATTGATTTTAATGGTTTAGCTGCTTGAATTCGCACAACAGGTTGATTAGGAATATGAAAACTAACAACCTTACAAAAATAATCAATTTTGGCATGATGAGTAGTTAACCAATCAATCCCTAAAATCACATCAAAAGCAAGTATCTTTAAAGAGATAAGGTCAACGGGTAATGTGATGGTGCCAACTTGGATCAAACAAGATTTATAAACAGTGGATGTGATAAAAGTTTCTCCTAACGGAGTTTCCACAGATAGGTCAAAGTTTAATTTCTCCGGAGTCAAGTTTAAACGTTGAGCACAAGCAGGAGAGATAAATGAATGGGTAGCACCAGTATCAAGTAATGTATAAACTTCGCATGAATTTATGATTAGCTTACCCGTGATCACCTCGTTTGGGTTCTCTCGATGTTGACCGACCACGATAAACGCTCTTCCAGGAACCGTTGACTTTGACTTTTCTAGGACAGCCTTTTGAGTCACCATCCCCGCTGGACTTGGTTTCGCTACAGTGCAATCTCGAGCGATATGTCCTTCCTTTCCACATTTATAACATACCTTAAACTGTTGTGGGCAGTTTGGGCTGATATGTCCTTCTTTTCCGTACTGATAGCATATGACCGGTGGTCGTTCTCCTCCCTTGGAACCAGTTGCTGATGGTTCTAACGTCTTCACATTATCATTATTGAATCTCCTCTTTTTAAAATCTCCCCCCGAGTCGCTTCTTCTATTTTCATGGCCACGATTACCACCAGAGTGGTTAGCACTTTTGTCTGAATGTTTTCCTCCCCGCTGGTTTTCATTACTTCGATGACTGCTGCCACCGGTATGACCCTGGTTGCGGTCCCTTGGTTGAACGTACTCGCTATCTCGCACTAATAATTGAGCCATGTTGACAACATCTGAATATAAAGCAAATTTATGAGAGATAAGATATTGCCGAATCTCGGGTTTTAAACCTCTCAAAAACATCCTCGTCATTCGTTCCTCATTCTCTACCAAATGAGGTGCAAACTCGATAACTCTGCGAACTTCGCCTCGTATTGGGACACCGCCATGTTGTTTTGTTCTAGTCTAATAAACTCTACCTCCTTCATATGGCGAATACTTTCGGGAAAGTATTTTTTGTTGAAAAGTTTCAAACGTTTCCCAAGACATGCTAAGTGCGGTGGTCGGGTCCATTTCACGAGACTCCCACCAAAGAGTCTCGCTTCGCCACCGGAACATAAAGGTGGCGAATGGAACCTTCTGTTCCTCCGTGCATCCCAAGACATCGAATATCTTGGTAATTTGCTTGACCCATGTTTCCGCCATGATCGGATCCGCTTTCCCTTAAATTCGGTGGTCCCAACTTTGAAGCGCTTGGTTGTGACAAGTCACAAGGCGTTCTTATCATTTCCACCAGATTCTGCATACACGAGTCTCCCTCTAAATGGTTTTTTGTATGAACCGCAAAAAGCTCCTAAACATCCCGTCGTTCATCATCGCCCCGCTTTCGGTGGTGTTGTTTACAAGAGGAATATTGCCTTCCTGTTGCACGTTCCCCTGGGTGGTGATTAAAGGTGTTTCCACGGTCTCATTAACTCCACCGTTAATATTCTCAGCTACCATTCTTAAATATTGCCATAAAAAAAGGGTTAATTAAATAAATTAACATATCACATATTAACCATATACTTCAACTAACCAACAAATAAGCTTAAGTGTGACACACTAGCGAAGGATTACTCGTCTCTCCCCTCCTAGTTCTATTTCCCGATCTCCGCCAGAGACCATATCCCTAAGCTTTGATACCAACTGTGAGGCCCCTAAAATAGGTATACAACACCCATTCTGAATCGTCAAAATACATGGTACAGAAACAACTACTACTTTATTAATACAACACAAAAACAATGAGTTTAAATACAAATATTGTCATCTAGACAATATCCACACTCAAATAAGACCTCATTACAATTATTAATACACTATTCTACAGAATAGTGAGGACTACTAGAACCACTTCTAGAACCATCATTCCACACCCCGACTAGTACACACTACATTCTCGCCTCCTGGGAAGAAAAATGGAACAACAAGGAAAAGGGTGAGCTCAACTAGCCCATTAAAGAACATTATGACTAAGATAACATAGAACAAATTATCGTTAGTCTTCAAAAGGGAAAAATCTAATAGAATACAATAGACAACCAGTTTTAAATCAATCTTCGCAGCGGAAATAATAATTCATTAGAATAGTTAAGTAGAGAATGCAAACTACTATCTTCTATATATGAATTTAAAAGTTCGTCGTCGATATTTTATCCCTGTAACATCAATCAATATATATCTGGAATTAAATATTCATCTTTGCACTACATGCCAAAGATATTCACCAGTTGGTCATGTTCATCTAAACACATGTTCATCTTTGCACTACTGGCCAAAGATATTCATCAGAAATCATTCATCTTTGCACTACAGGCCAAAGATATTTAGTTATATCATCATTTAAGACTGAGGATGATGAAAAATATTTTAAAGAAAACGAATCCAGTGAAACAAAAGAATAAATATTAAGGATTCATATTTCAGCTATTCCATGTCCAAAAATACCTCATAAATAATCATAGTGAAGTAAATTTCAATAATGATCAAAACATGGATACAATCAAAGCTAGTATCCATAATAGATATTTTGGACGAAAAATGAAAATTTAATTTTTCTGTGAATAGTGTCGTATTCGTGAATAGTGACGTATACATGAATAGTGTCGTATACGTGAATAGTAACTCCAACACCAAAAGATAGAAATTTCACAAAAAATATCATCATGCTTCGTGAATAGTACTCGTGAATAGTAACTCATGACTAGTAACCCCGACATGAAAAAGTTCTAAATTTGATAAAAAGTTCAAACCAATATTTTGGTATAATGATATTGAAGAAATAATATCATTTATGAAGAAAAATAATCTCCCTTACCTCAAAAGAATAGTACTTCTAACTGGAATACAAGATCTAGTGCTGAAGGAACTTGCACCGTATAGCAACACTCAAAGTACTAAAATACTCACAAAAATATGCTCGATATTATAGAGAGAGAAATCTGTAGTTTCTGGTGTGATTTTTAATTCTAACCTAAGCACCCTATTTATAGGAAAATGCTTAGAACACCGAAGCAGAAAATTTAATATAATAATATTATTATTTGTTAAAATTCCATACGCCCACTTTTGAAGATCTGAAATCAGCAATTAATAACACATGTTAGACCCACTTAACTCACCAACCACGTTTTTCTTGAAAAAAAATAATTAAACTTCCAAAAATCAATTATTTCGGAACTTCAGAACTTCAATAATTCATAATAAATAGCCCTTTTATCAGAAAATTCGAATCTCGCTACTTTTATAGGAAATTCAATTCTCTACAACTTTGCAGAAGGAAGTTTTTTCAAATTCCAAACAGAAATTGACCGAAATCCATAAAGGGCGATTTTACATTCTATAATCAAATTTCAGTCAAGAAATGGGCCCACAAACATGTTTAACATGTTTTAAACAACTTTTCCAACAAAAATACTCTTTCTCCTCATATACTCATATATCTCACATTCATTGTAAAAATATCATCATTATTATACTATAATAATATAATAAAATATTATTTTATCAGAAAAGATAAAATATCGATTTTCAACAATTGTCACTTTAAAAATTTTCTCCATCTATATCCACATAAAATGAATATTTTTCTCATCATATAAATCAATAATTAATTATTCACAAATAATATTACAGAATCACAAGATCTTGCAACCCCAGTAGTTCCTAAGAAAGAGGGGGCTTTCCAATAAGAATTTCTCCTTACTGGAGCGCAATTAGGTGACCAAACCTCTCCTTAGACAGAACTTTCTAGACATTGCCAATAATTTTTTCTATTAAATAATATGAATTATTGCTTTGATAATGGAAAATACTGTGTAGTGACAATTATTGAAACAACAGTAATATAAAATATCAACGCAGTAATTATTGAATCAATAAAATAAAATACTGAACAATAATTACTGTAACAATTATTGAGTAGTGCCTTCTTACGTAAGAATCAATAATTAGTGCAATACCGTGCCATCTTTGCAACAACGCCAGACATCGTGTTTTAACCACGGGTATTCCAACAAAGTGTTAATTCAGAATAACCACGCAGATTATTTATAAACAACTTATACTTATCGTTTTCTTCATCCAATCACTTTCCGTTATGGGCCCATATAAAAGATCAAGGCCGTTGCATTTAATATTCCCCGACAAGTAAAGAATATTCCACGACCAAACGAATATTCCCCGACAACAATGAATATTTTATAACCACCTGCTTATTTTTAAAATATTCGCGCATTTTATCCATAACTAACCACATTAATCAATTCAACCCTTACTATTTCAAAATAATAAATAGAGGAAATTAAATTTCATTTATTAATAATTTGGGGTCTTACATTATCTATGCACTACGGGCCAAGGATATTCGTTTGTATCACCAACAAATTATCCATGCACTAGGGGCCAAGGATATTCGTTTATATCACCAGTGGTCATGATCATGCCAAACAACTGTTCATCTATGCATTATAGGCCAAAGAGGACTTTTATCACATCATTTGTCTTTAACATTACAGGTCATAAAATGTGGTCGAACTCTGTTTGATGAGTCTGGATTCACATCCGGAGCGTTTATTTCTTATATATATACATATATATAAACTATTGTCGAACTCTGTTCGATGAGCCTGAATTTTATATCCGGAGCGTTTACTACTTATATATATATATATATATATATATATATATATATATATATATATATATATACTTATATATATATTATTACCATCAAACTCTATTTGATTGAGCCTGGATATAATATCCGGTGCGTTTATATATATATATATATATATATTTACATTTCTGTCAGGCCTGGAGTTTACTTTGTGGCCTACTCCTTTTAAAAAAACGGCAGGACCATGTTTTTTTTTTTTATATCCTGGATATATCACATCACGGAATTGCAGGACCTTGAATAACAATCTGGACATACGAAATATATATACATACTACCACGTGCCCACGCGGTAAACCACAACCACCACCCTTGTAACAAACCTCAACATTTGACAAAAAAAAAACAGCAGGACTCATGCATATATAACCAGCAGATATATATTATTTATATAAATATATAACCGTCCAGCAACTCAGCAAGAAAGAAAAAATAGCAGGTATTACGGTTTTTTTTTCTTTCGGCGATCATGCCCATTAAAAAAATGATTACCCACGAAATCATAAAAAAAAAAATCCGAAAACAGTTTTTCGGTAAAATAAATTTTTTTTTCATAAATAATAATTTTATACAACAAATTATGCCCAATAAATTAATCTAAATACATACCCATACATATATGGAATCAAAATAATTAATAATTCGCATAAAGTTTGGCTCTGATACCACTATTAGGTTTGTAATATTCAAGAACACAATCAAATTGCAAAAATTAAGTTAAGCTTAGATAAATCGAGTTTAAAATTTTTTACAAACCATATACCGGATCACCCTTTATGCACAATTATTAATTAAACGAAAAAGATAACGAATAAGAATCATACCCTTGAAGATCGAGCTTCCTCAGGTACAAGTTCACCTCCAATCCTTTTCGCGTTCAACTTGAATCCACCGGGTTTGGTTCCTTCCTTTGATCAACGTTAGCCACCCAAGTGTTTGGCCTCTAGAGGTGATCCACCAAGGAAAAAGGATTTTCAAGAAGAAGGGGTATTGGCTCAACCCTAGTTTTCTATCTCTATAGAAAAGGCGTACTCTCCAACTAATTGGAATTATTACATAGTTTAATATCCGATATAAGACTCCTCTTATAAAGATATCAAGTAACCCTATTAAAATAAGGTATTATTTAATTAAACTCTTTTAATTAAATGGGCTCCCTAATCTTATTAGGGATAATTAATTAAACTCCTTTAATTAATTTTCCTCCTAATCTATTAGGAATAAATGAGAGTACTAATATTAAATTAATTCCTAAACTCTTTTAGAAATTAAAATAATAATAATTGTAATTATATTAATAAGACTCCTCTTATTAATTTATATTTAATATTTCTAAAATATTAAATAATAAATATTAAGCTATTTAATTTATTCTATCACCATAGATTAAATTAAATATACTTAACATATTATTACGATTATGCCATTAACTTCTTAAATAATTATTCTTCCTTTTATGGTGTGACCCTTTAGGTTCTCCATATTAATAGGGTTGTGAATAAATCAATTAGAACAATTCTAATCTTATTTAAATAAATAAATTAAACAATTAATTTATTTAAATAAATAATATTTATTCTACAATAGGGATAAGCCTCCCCTAGCGATCAACGACTTTCCGGATAATATAGATTTCAACATTAATCATAAAAGAACCTTTGAGTAAATAGTTACCGACAATTCAATCCTTCCACCATACAATGTCCCAATTAAATATAAGGCATGGAATTCTTTGTCAAGTCTTATTTTATTTAATTATATGTATTTCGACTCTTAAATGCACAACTCAAATAATGCAAATTAGAAACTCCTTTCTAATTTCATTCGCTTACGCCAAGGACTCTTGGGTCGTCATTTATCGAATCACATAGACATTTCTCTTCTTTTAATAAGTGGTAGATTCTTTATTGATCATACATTATCTCCATGTACAACTTATTATACCCAAGCATACCCTTTGATATACCCTAAGGGTCTTAAGGAATAAGTCAAAGTATAACTCATCATACACAAGATACTATGATGATCTCAAGTCCAAGGATCACTTGTACTACTATCACTACTGTGGAGTTCCTATTGATAGGCAAGTAAAACTCCATTAGGTATTCCTTAGCGAGCCACGTCAAATTGAACTTATTCTCTAATAAGCACCTACATACTTGCTTTAGTGTCTCCACACAAATGATCATGAGATCAATCATCCTCATCCAATGAAGCAAGCAACGTATGTACCAATCTATCCGGATTCACTAATCCCCAATTTAGTAATCCAATGATTGGGAACTATTTTAGTTTTAAGCTTTCTAAGAATTTAGATCTCATTAGAATGATCATCATCATTATTCTAAAAGCATTGCTTAAAACTATGGGTTTATCATATATTATAAAACAAAGATCATGTAGATAATTAAAAGCCTTTAATAAATTAATACTTTTTATTAATAAATGAATAAGATTGTTACAAAGTATATGCTTTATCATCAAACATGATTGGCTTGTGTGCATACTACTTTCAATCTCCCACTTGCACTAAAGCTAATCGTCATGGTATCTCATACTCTTCTTCTCTAAGTGACGATTATCCTGCTGTTGGATAAGCTTTAGTTAATAGATATGTAATGTTGTTCATGAGAGTCCACTATCTCTATAGTGATTTCCCATCTTTCAATGATTCTAATAATCAAATGAAAGTGCCACAACACATGTTTAGATCCAAGATGAGACAGAGGAACTATTCCTAGTTCTGTAATGAACTTTTAATCCAAACAATCAACTTGCAGCTTCATTTATAGCTATATACTTTGTCTTTATCACTAAACCAGCAACTCTTTGTTGTTTGGAACCTTTCCAATTTACTGTACCACCGTTCAAGGTAACACTTTACCTTAAAGTGGATTTTTTGTCGTCTTGGTATGTCTGAAAAACTTGAGTCTGTTAAGCCCTCTAGTTTTAATTTAGACCCACCATGAATATGATTACATCCTTAGTGCCGGTTAAGCACTTTAAGATGTTTTTCACCGACTCATAGTGAACTTCTCCATAATATGATTGATCAACATCGTGTCTCGTACATTTCATTGCATGCATGATTGTCACTCATGCGACCTCTCTCTTTCGTGAGTCGTGGGGACTATTAAGAGAAATACACTCCATAGCTCATCAACATGAGACATCTCTTGAGTTTGTCATGCTAAACGACTTTAGCATCAAATGAATATATCGTTCCTTGGGTTAAGTCGAGCATCCTCTTAAATCTATCTCAGTATAGATTTATATCCCCAATTAAGATACTCTTCCCAAATCATTCGTGGAGGAATGTTTAGACAACTTTATCATTACTGATTGTAGCATTAGTATGTCATTCCTTATCCGTAGTATATCAACATATAATATTAGGAATGTCACGGCGCTCCCATCGTCCCTTTTGTACACACTAGAACTCTTACCTCATCGTATGTAATCTGGATCATCATCTTCTATGATGTGTACCTCTCATCATCATCATCTATGATGAATCCATACCTCCTAGGTATCTTCTTGGACTATTCCGCATTTACGATTCGGTTGTGGTACAATAGGTCATCTATAGGTTCCTCTTATTTGACTTATAGTGTTTTGTGGTTCTTGAACTCTTCAAGATCTATTATCCTCCACTAGCCCCTTCAATAATAAACACATTTATCTTAGAAGGCGTGTTGTTTCGCAACAAACACCTTTTGCTAAGTAGGATTATAGAACATATACCCTAAACTTACTTTAGGATGTCCCACAAATTGTACTTGTCAAATCTTGTCCCAAGCTTATCTTTTGAAACCTTTTCACATAAGTTGGACAACCCTTATCTTAACATACTTAAGATTAGGAATCCTCCTATCCATAACTTTTATGGAGTCTTGGAAATGGATTTTGAGGTTACCTTTTTCATAGATATGCAACCATTTCTAGGACATGACCCTAGAAGGATACTGGAATGTCGGTAAAATCATTATGGATCGCACCATGTTCAAATAGGTACGATTTTTCCTTTCAGATACATCAATCAATTATTATGTATCAAGAGGCGCCCAAAGATGAGAAAACCATTTGAGATGATCCGAAACTTATTGCACAAGTATTTATTCCTTGATCTAATCAAAGAATCCTAATACTTTGCCATGTTGTTTTCACTTCTCAATTCTTTGAACCTTTCAAATAATTCACACTTGTATTTCAACAAATACATACATTCAACTCTTTGAATGATCATCTCCTTTTCTTATACTAGTTTGTTCAATTTACAAAATTATTTTCATGTAAGTCAAGTATACAAAATCCATTAAGTAATATTCCATTTATACAAAACATTATTATTATAAATAGAACAACAATTGTTCTTAATTATAATACCAAAATTTTATTGTTCAACAACAAAATAGAAATAATATTTCTAACAAGAATGAAATACAATAACAACTTATAGACTTAATAGATTTGCCCATAGGGATTGCTAAACTATAAGTTCCTATGGCTAATGCAGGAACCTTTGCTTCATTTTCCACACATAGGATTACTTATCTTTGTTTAACTTTCTACTTCTGCTTGGTCCCTTCATAAATCTATATTTATGATAACCAAAGTCGGTATCCAATACCCAAGTAGAACATTGACTTAAAGAAAAATTTATTTCAACCATGAACAAAATAATATTTGTAAATCAAACTTCACTAAGCTTCTTTGGTTAGCCTCGCAAGATGCTTCTCGCATGATTTCCTTCCAATGTCGAGCTTATTGCGGTGGAAGCAAACTCCTTTGCTATCCATATCGCTTTTGTTCTTATTATCCTTTGTTTATGCCTTCTATTTACCTTCTTAGAATCGTTCTTCTTTTCGAGAAGATCCTTTGGCCCCTACCAAGAAGACATGGTCTTTCTTGGTTGGAAAGTGACTCTCATCATTTTTCAACATGTTAAGCAAATCAACGAAGGCGATATCTAGCTTGTTTATAAGAAAATTCACAACAATTGTGAAAGGAGTCCAGGAGTGATCTGCAAGACTAAATCTTGACTCAACTCCCCATCCATGACGAACCCAAGTCATCCAAGACGCTCAATCGATTGATCATCTTTAGGACATGAGTCTCAACCAGTAGTGCCCTCGGTCATCCGAGATCGGAAGAGCTCCTTAGATATTTCATATCTTGCGGTCTACTTTGCTCACCATACAACTCTCGAAGGTGCAGTAGCATAGTAGGAGTATCCATGTTTTCATCTTGCCGATTTGAAGCTCGTTACTCATGGATGCGAGCATGATGCATTGAGCCACGATGCATCATCTTGCCACTATTTAAAAGTAGCAATCTCTTCTCGGAGAGGTTGTCTCTCGCAACTTTTTGCGTATATGCAGGCGAATTTAGGACATAAGAAATCTTTTCAATGGTGAGAACAATTCTCGATTCCTTAACAAGTCCGTGTAGTTGGGTAAATTCGGTTTGTTAGCATCAAGTATGCTACGCAGTGATGAAATTAGTGAATGTGACATTTTCAAAATTTCGCATGTAAAAGACAATATTTTAGCAAACATTCATTTAATTAATTACCAAAATAAATTAGGTCTTATTTTATATTGGTATCTCCCACTATTTTCTTCAAACTATATTACCCTCATTTATATAGTTCAGCAAAATCTAATTAAAGTTTTTGCTAGTGAGAATAAGGATCCCATTTCAAATATATATAGCCTTGTGGTGACACAACAAACTATATATAAATAAATAGGTAGACAACTCCTTGTCAATTACATCAACATGTAACTCCTTATGTTTTGCCTCTTAGATTATTTTGATCAAGTGGTGGCACATCCGAATCAAAATTATCTAAGTTAAGTCCTCCAACCTAGCACTTCCATATATTCAAAAAGAAAAATATCGCCTTGTGGTGACACAACAAAACAATATTGTTCAATTTTCTTTATAAGCATCAAATGTGATAAATTAACATCTTAAATACTTAATACTTGCCTTGTGGTGACACAACAAACTCATATTAAATATTTAATACTCTATTAATTTTATCATGTTAGAAAGGCGACGCTCGATATTCTAAATATCTTTGAACGCTTAAGACTTAATATAAAAAAACTTTGAGGAATTTGTTATTATTTGTCTCATCTTGTTTAGCGTGGCATGCAAATATATATATATAAATACGCGTACGTATATTATTAAATATGCGAAGCATGTTTTATAATATATAATATATATAATACTAGCATTCACATATAGAATACTATATTCTATTAGGATTGATTATGGATTTTTATTCTAGTTTGGTTCACTAGAGCCACCAAGTGAACCAAAAGGTCAAACCCAAAGGTGCAAGAATAAACATTTAAATATAACTATTATATTTAAACCGGGCTCCATTACAAACGGGTCTTTTAGCGCCTCGCTTGCTCCTTGATCTTTGGTTCTTGAAAAATTCTAACTAGTCCTATTACATAAACTATTTAATTTAAATAGAAACCTTGATCGTGAATAAGGGAAATACATAGGAGAGAGATAGAATTTACATCAAGAAGAAAACCCGAAAAAGACGAGATTCACGCAGACCCCATTTAATAAAACCCATTAATTCAAACATCCAACTAAAATAAATCCAATCATATTGGTCAATTGTCCATAATCAATCCCATTTATTATCATACATGTCATCATATGTATCAATAAATTAAATCATTCCATATATATGAATATCATTTAATGGGCAATTTTATGTTGCATGAAATCCAATTTCAAGATTAAAATAAACTCTTTTATTTTAATTATAAAATTATTAAGATTAATATATATATATAACAATTATATATATATATATATATATATATTTAATAAAAGTCCTACTCCTTTTAAAAAAACGGCAGGACCATGTTTTTTTTTTATATCCTGGATATATCACATCACGGAATTGCAGGACCTTGAATAACAATCTGGACATATGAAATATATATACATACTGCCACGTGCCCACGCGGTAAACCACAACCACCGCCCTTGTAACAAACCTCAACATTTGACAAAAAAAAAACAGCAGGACTCATGCATATATAACCAGCAGATATATATTATTTATATATATATATAACCGTCCAGCAACTCAGCAAGAAAGAAAAAATAGCAGGTATTACGGTTTTTTTTTCTTTCGGCGATCATGCCCATTAAAAAAAATGATTACCCACGAAATCATAAAAAAAATTCGAAAAGCAGCTTTTTTTAAGTAAAATAAATTTTTTTTTCATAAATAATAATTTTATACAACAAATTATGCCCAATAAATTAATCTAAATACATACCCATACATATATGGAATCAAAATAATTAATAATTCGCATAAAGTTTGGCTCTGATACCACTATTAGGTTTGTAATATTCAAGAACGCAATCAAATTGCAAAAATTAAGCGGAAGCGAGATAAATCAGAGTTTAAAATTTTTTACAAACCATATACCCGGATCACCCTTTATGCACAATTATTAATTAAACGAAAAAGATAACGAATAAGAATCATACCCTTGAAGATCGAGCTTCCTCAGGTACAAGTTCACCTCCAATCCTTTTCGCGTTCAACTTGAATCCACCGGGTTTGGTTCCTTCCTTTGATCAATGTTAGCCACCCAAGTGTTTGGCCTCTAGAGGTGATCCACCAAGGAAAAAGGATTTTCAAGAAGAAGGGGTATTGGCTCAACCCTAGTTTTCTATCTCTATAGAAAAGGCGTACTCTCCAACTAATTGGAATTATTACATAGTTTAATATCTGATATAAAACTCCTCTTATAAAGATATCAAGTAACCCTATTAAAATAAGGTATTATTTAATTAAACTCTTTTAATTAAATGGGCTCCCTAATCTTATTAGGGATAATTAATTAAACTCCTTTAATTAATTTTCCCTCCTAATCCTATTAGGAATAAATGAGAGTACTTATATTAAATTAATTCCTAAACTCTTTCAGAAATTAAAATAATAATAATTATAATAATATTAATAAGACTCCTCTTATTAATTTATATTTAATATTTCTAAAATATTAAATAATAAATATTAAGCTATTTAATTTATTCAATCACCATAGATTAAATTAAATATACTTAACATATTATTACGATTATGCCATTAACTTCTTAAATAATTATTTTTCTTTTTATGGTGTGACCCTTTAGGTTCTCCATATTAAACCGGTTGTGAATAAATCAATTAGAACAATTCTAATCTTATTTAAATAAATAAATTAAACAATTAATTTATTTAAATAAATAATATTTATTCTACAATAGGGATAAGCCTCCCCAATGATCAACAACTTTCCAGATAATATAGATTTCAACATTAATCATAAAAGAACCTTTGAGTAAATAGTTACTGTGACAATTCAATCCTTCCACCATACAATGTCCCAATTAAATATAAGGCATGGAATTACTATCAAGTCTTATTTTATTTATTTATATGTATTTTCGACTCTTAAATGCACAACTCAAATAATGCAAATTAGAAACTCCTTTCTAATTTTATTACGCCTTTTGCCAAGGACTCTTTGGGTTGTCATTTATCGAATCACATAGGACATTTCTCTTCTTTTAATAAGTGGTAGATTCTTTATTGATCATACATTATCTCCATATACAACTTATTATACCCAAGCATACCCTTTGATATACCCTAAGGGTCTTAAGGAATAAGTCAAAGCATAACTCATCATACACAAGATACTATGATGATCTCAAGTCCAAGGATCACTTGTCTACTACTATCACTACAGTGAATTCTATTGACAGCAAGTAAAACTCCATTAGGTATTCCTTAGCGAGCCAATGCGTTCAAGTGAACTTATTCTCTAATAAGCACCTACATACTTGCTTTAGTGTCTCCACACAAATGATCATGAGATCAATCATCCTCATCCAATGAGCAAGCAACGTATGTACCAATCTATCCGGATTCACTAATCCCCAATTTAGTAATCCAATGATTGGGAACTATTTTAGTTTTAAGCTTTCTAAGAATTTAGATCTCATTAGAATGATCATCATCATTATTCTAAAAGCATTGCTTAAAACTATGGGTTTATCACATATTATAAAACAGCATCATGTAGATAATTAAAAGCCTTTAATAAATTAATACTTTTTATTAATAAATGAATAAGATTGTTACAGAGTATATGCTTTATCATCAAACATGATTGGCTTGTGTGCATACTACTTTCAGTTACATCACTTGGTTAATGTGCAAACCTTTTCTCGGTTGAGTTGGTGCAACCATTTAAAAATACCAACTGGCGACTCTTACAGTCCAATCGTCGACATATACATGCCGGACCTTTTCACAACTTATTTTTTCAAACAAATCTCACCTAACATAAGAACATCAAAAGATAAGAACAGAAAAGGGACAGTAAAAATCTCGACGTCGACAGTTACTATTCACGTATACGGCACTATTCACATATACGACACTATTCACGAATACAACACTATTCACAGAAAAATTAAATTTTCTTTTTCTTTGTCCAAGTTGTCAATTATGGTTACTATCTTTTATTGTATCCATGTTTTGATCTTCATTTTTGAATTCTGCTCCACAATTAATTATTATGGAGTATTTTTGAACTTGGATAAACTGAAGTGCGAATCCCTAATCTTTGATCTTTTATATCACTGAATTCATTTTCTTTAAGATATTTTTCATCATCCTCAGTCCTAAATGATGATATTACTAAATATCTTTGGCCTGTAGTGCAAAGATGAATGATTACCAGACGAATATATTTGGCCCGTAGTGCAAAGATGAACAAGTGTTGAGATGAACATGACCAACTGGTGATAAAAATGAATATCTTTGGCCCGTAGTGCAAAGATGAATATTTGATTCAAGATGTATATTTATTGATGTTACAGGGATAAAATATTGAAAATGGACTTTTAAATTCATTGACGATAGTAGGTTTCATTCTTTACTTAATTCTTCTAATGAATTGTTATTTGTGCTGCGAATATTGATCTAAAACTGTTTGTCCATTATATTTTATCTAATTTATTGAAGGCTAACGATAATTTGTTCTACATTATCTTAGTCATAATATTCTTTACTGGGCTAGTTGAGCTCGCTCTTTTCCTTTTTGTTCCATTTTTCTTCTTAGGAGGCGAGAATATAGCGGGAACTAGTCGAAAACTAGTCGGGGTGTGGAGTGATGTTTCAAGTCAGTTGTTTTAGCAGTCCTCACTATTTTGTAAAATAGTGTATCAATAATTGTAATGAGGATTTATTTGAGTGTGGATATTATCTAGAAGACAATATTTGTATTTAAACTCACAGTATATGTGTTGTCGTATTTTGCACGACAATTGTAATAATGAAGTTGTAGTTATTTTCTATACCATGTTTTTGGCAACTCAGAATGGATTGTGTATACCTATTTTGAGGGTGTCACAGTATAGTTCTCTCAAAACAACAAGAGAACTATGGGATTCCTTGGATAAAAAATATAAAATAGAAGATGTTGGCACGAAGAAATTAGTAGTTGGTAGGTTTTTGGACTATAAAATGGTGGATTTCAAGGCAGTCATCAACCAAGTCTAAGAATTACAAGTAATCCTACATTAAATACATGCAAAAGGTATGTCCTTAAGTGAATCTTTCCAAGTTGCTGCTATTATTGAAAAACTACCACTAATGTGGAAAGATTTTAAAAATTATCTCAAGCATAAACGCAAAGAGATGAAACGTGAAGATTTAATCATAAGATTAAGGATAGAAGAGGATAACCGTGCCTCTGAAAAGAAAACAGGAAGGACCTTTGTGGAATATAAAGCCAACGTGGTGGAACAAGGTCCGAAGTCCAAAAAGAGAAAATTCTCTAGTAATGAGCCTCAACAAGGAACAAATAAGAAGTTCCAAGGAAAATGCTACATCTATGACAAGCCCGAACATAGGGCAAAGGATTGTCAAAAATGCAAAGACCAGAACTAGAAGTTAGCACAAGCTAATGTAACATAAGTGGATGGTCTTCTTCAAGATGTTTCTGAAATGAACCTTTCAGCAGTTGTTTCAAAAATAAATATGGTTGAGAATCCAAGAGAATGGTGGGTAGATACTGGAGCAACCCGCCATGTGTGTTCCGACAGGAAGATGTTCTCCACATATCAAGAAATTGAGAATGGAGAACATCTATACATGGGAAATTCTTCTTCATCCATGATTGTTGGACAAGGAAAGGTGATTCTGAAGATAACATCTGGCAAGGAACTCACCCTCAACAACGTGCCCCATGTGCCTGATATTAGGAAAAATTTAGTGTCAAGATCCCTTCTTAGTCAAAAGGGATTTAAA
Organism: Panax quinquefolius; assembly: GCA_020205615.1. Taxonomy (NCBI): domain Eukaryota; kingdom Viridiplantae; phylum Streptophyta; class Magnoliopsida; order Apiales; family Araliaceae; genus Panax; species Panax quinquefolius. The sequence continues at coordinate 44,398,068 of CM035160.1, read as the reverse complement.
TTAGTCTTTGTATCAGACAAATTTGTATTAACTAAAAATGGGATATATGTGGGGAAGGGTTATATGAGCAATGGGCTCTTCAAAATGAATGTAATGACTATTGTACCTTTCAATATTAATAAAATTACATCTTCTGTTTATATGATTGAGTCATCTAATTTATGGCATAGTAGATTAGGAAATGTTATTTATAGTACTATACGTAGATTAATTAATATGGAATGTTTGCCAAAATGTGAGATTAACTCTAATCATAAATGTGAAATTTGCATTGAGGCAAAACTTAGAAAATCTTCTTTTAAATCAATTGAAAGAAGTACACAACCTCTTGAATTAATACACACTGATATTTGTGATTTAAAGTATATACAGACAAGACGAGGTAAGAAATACTTTATCACTTTTATAGATGATTGTACAAGATGTTTACTTATTGAGAAGTAAAGATGAGGCTTTGGAACTATTTAAACATTACAAAAATGAGGTTGAAAATCAACTTGATAAAAAGATCAAGATAGTTAGAAGTGATAGAGGTGGGGAATATGAATTTTTATTTATTGAAATTTGTTCACAACATGGTATAATACACCAAACAACTGCACCTTATTCACCACAACAAAATGGTGTTGCAGAAAGAAAGAATAGAACTTTAAAAGAAATGATGAATGCATTATTATTAAGTTCTGGGCAACCTCAGAATTTGTGGGGGGGAAGTAATTCTTTCAGCAAATTATATTCTCAACCGAATACCTCAAAAGAAGTCTAATGTTACACCCTATGAATTATGGAAAGAACGTAAGCCGTCTTATAAACACTTAAAAGTGTGGGGGTGTTTAGCAAAAGTAATGGTTCCTCCACCCAAAAAGGTGAAAATAGGACCCAAAAAAATAGATTGTATATTCATTAGTTATGCTAATAACAACAGTGCATATAGATTTTTGGTTAATAAATCAAAAATAGAGGAAATACATGAAAATATGATTATTGAGTCAAAAGATGTTGAATTCTTTGAAATAGTATTTCCTAATAAAAAGGAACAAGAGTCAAGTTCTAACGAACAATAAACAAGTTCAAATAAAAGAACTTATGATGTTGTTAATGACAGTAATCATGGTTTAGAAGATATTGATGAACCTAGACGTAGTAAACGTGTTAGAACATCAAAATCTTATTGTTTGTATTTTCGAACCTATTTGTTAGAAAATGAACCTCAAACTTATAAAGAAGCAATATCGAGTCCTGAAGCTCCATATTGGAAAGAGGCTATAAATAGTGAAATTGAATCCATTTTGCATAATCATACGTGGGAATTAGTAGATCTCCCACAAGGCTCTAAACCTCTTGGATATAAGTGGATATTCAAGAAGAAAATGAAAGCAGATGGATCTATAGACAAATATAAAGCAAGACTTGTAATCAAAGGATACAGGCAAAAGGAGGGTTTAGATTATTTTAAAACTTATTCTCTTGTGACACTCAATTAGGATGTTAATAGCCATTGTAGTTATATATAATTTAGAAATACATCAAATGGATGTAAAAACAGCTTTCTTAAATGTAGATTTAGAAGAAGAAATCTACAAGGAACAACCAGAAGGATTTATTGTTCCAAGACAAGAAAAGAAAGTTTGTCGACTTGTAAAATCTCTTTATGGATTAAAACAAGCACCTAAATAATGGCATGAAAAATTTGATAATACAATGTTATCAAATGGTTTCAAAATAAATGAGTGTAAAAAATGTGTGTATGTCAAAGGACACTAAGAATGGGTATGTGATTGTTTGTCTTTATGTAGATGATATGCTCATTATGGGTAGTAATAATTAAATCATTAAAACTACTAAAAGAATGTTAAATAATATGTTTGACATGAAAGACATGGTTGTTGCCAATGTAATATTAGGAATTAAAATTTCTAACACATCTGATGGATTAGTGTTATCACAATCACGCTATATTGAGAAAATACTCAAAAAATTCAATCAATATGATTGTAATCCTGTGGGAACACCGGTAGATATAAATCTACACTTATCTAAAAATAAAGGAGAGATCATATCACAACCTAAGTATGCACAAATAATTAGAAGCCTTATGTACTTAATGAATTGTACACGTCTTGACATTGCACAAATTGTCAATAAATTGAGTAGATTTACAAGCAATCCAGGACAAGATCACTGGAAAGCGATTATAAGAGTTTTAAGGTATTTAAAATACTCTCAAAATTTTGGATTGCACTACTTAAGATATCCAGCAGTACTTGAAAGATACTGTGATGCGAATTGGATATCGAATACAAAAGACTCTAAATCCACAAGTGGTTTTGTGTTTACACTAGGTGGAGGAGCAGTATCATGGAAATCTTCTAAACAAACATGCATTTCTCGATCAACAATGGAATCTGAGTTTATTGCATTGGATAAGGCTGGAGAAGAAGTTTAGAAGATATTCCTATGTGGCCTAAACCTGTGCCGCCTATTTGTATCTATTATGATAGTCAATCAGCAATTGAAAGGGCACATAGTCACATATATAATGGTAAGTCTAGACATATTCGTCGTAGAAATAATACCATAAAATAATTGCTCTATAATGGCATTATGTCTATTGAGTACATAAAGTAGAAAGAAAATATAGCGGATCCGTTGACTAAAGGTTTGACTGGAGATAAATAAAGATAACTTCGAGGGGAATGGGTTTAAAACCTATTAAACAAGGATCGTCATGATGGAAACCCAACCTAGTTGACTGGAGATCCCAAGATCTAGGTTCAAAGGGACAACTAAATTGTGAACGATTCAATCAAATCACTATGAAGAAATTAATTTCTTTTGCCCATTCCTATGATACGAGATATTGATACCTGCAGCAGTTACAGGATAAGCTATGCTTTTAATGATTCTTAAATCTTGATAAATATGTGGAGTATGGCAGGATACTCTTATTAAGAATCACCTATGTGAGTGTGAACTGGGCCAGTTCTATGAGAAGGAAAAGGCTATACTTCTCTAAACCACTCATAAAGCCGGGATTGTTCAGGGCCAAAATGAACAAAATCATGATAGCCAAATAATGTCTGAAAAAATTCTGTGTGAATTACTATTGTCTCGATTTACACAAACGATTAGTCAGTTCAAGACATCACGTTCACTGGACAATTAGTAAACCCGATAGTCTTTCACAAGGGAAGATTCAAAGCCAAAAGTTACCTCTCTCGATATAGATGATTTCTAATTTTGTCTCTCTCTCTCTCTCTCCCTCTCTCTCAAAGTCTGCATAACATTTGCATAAACGTGGTAGTCAATATCATTCATGTGGGGGATTGTTAGAATTTGAGCCTAATTTAATATGGGTATCATTAATAATTTTTAATGATTCCATATATTAATGTGTTCTACTCAATGAGTAGATTAAATTAAGTATTTGGAAGCTCAAATTCATGGAGTAATGAATGAGATATTAACCCTAAAGATCACACTTGAAAATGATAAAAGATAATAAATACATGTGGGAAAAATCAAGAAGTCACATGGGTTAGGAATTAAATATTTTATATGTTTATATACTGAGGAAAGTCTTTCTTGGGTTTGGGCCCCAAGGAACCCCACTTTTGTGGAAGGGAGAGGACCTAGCCAAGGCTAGGTTCGAATCCACACGTGTCTTGGCCACGACCAAACTCCACCTACCGACTGGCTCTAGGGCACGCAGGCACGTGGGTCCAGGTCCCAGATACAATTTTTAGACAAAATTTATTTAAATTTTATTTATTTAATTCTATTATCAAAACTGTGTCGTTTTGAGAAGCTGTATTTATTATATTATCAAAACTGTGTTGTTTTGAGAAGCGGTATTATTAAAACTGTGTCGTTTTGAGAAATGGTATCTGTAAGTTTGAACGGGTGGCCCAAAACTACATCATTTTTGTCGCGCCTTTTCTTCTAAGCCTAAAACTACGTAGTTTTAGTTCTGCTAATGCTTAAACTACGTCGTTTTAAGGGTCCGAATAGATATGTCTATTTTGCAAATGGTCAAAACTACATCATTTTGACCAAGAGATACAAATAATACATCTTTAGAAGCACCACATGCCTTTTCAGGGGTACTGATGTGCCCATCCGAAGGGTCACCAACCCCTCTTATAAATAGATAGGAGGGGGCAGCCTTCCAAATCATCCATTTCTCAAGCATTCTAGTATAATAGAGCATTCTAGTATATAATTTCTCCATTAGTTTCCTTAGTAAATTTGAGAGAGAGTTAGAGCATTTCTTTTGGTTCGTAAAGTATATTTTTTGTAGTCTTTGCCATAAAAGTATCATGATGTCATTTTATCCTGAGAGACAAGTGTTATCAACTCTAAGCAACATACATAGGGCATAATTATCTTAAGAATATAGTACCAAATACTAGTCTGAACAAATTATTTACTGCGAGATAAATTAATATAAATATATATATAATTTCCTTTAATGTTACCAACGTGTTACTGACTTACTGCCGTGTGACCCATATATATATATATATATATATATATATATATATATATATATATAGTGATCGATGCACAATTGCTAGTCTTTAACCGACTTCCTTACTAATTCATCTTTCCAAGTCCATCTAAAATTCATATACTTTTTCCAAGTCCACCTAGAATTCATATATCTGGCAACACGTTGCACGAATTGACAATTAATTTCCACCAATCCAATTATCAATTGAATTAATATCAAATAAACTCATTTACATTAGTCACAAATAAATTATTTCAATTTTACTTTGGATTCTAATTGTCATAGGTGAGGACTCACAGACGTAATCAATGAAAACAATATGTGCTTTCTACGGAAAACAAAAGGAATAAAGTATGTTTCCACATAAATCATCAGACTTTTCCACAAACTTCTCGAGGCACCGGTGCAGAAGAAGACTAGCTAAAAAGTAATGATACACATAAACTGATAAACAAGACTGTTATAAGAAACAACTTACAAAATACTTCCTTCGTCTCAAATTAATTGCTCAGTTTTGACTTTTTAAAGTCAGATTGACTATTTTTAAAATTAATCTTTTTACTATTTTTACTAAAATATAGGTAAAGAGATTATAACCAAAAGAAATTATATACAATTTATTACTAATCCTAATTTTTATAATTTTAGAAATTTATTTATATATGCTTAATTATTAATTCTAAAAATAGTCAATTTGACTTAAAAAAGTCAAAACTGAGCAATTAATTTTGGACAAAAGGAGTAATTAAATTTTATTTAGTTAATGATTCCCAATACATAATTAAGATCAATAATATTATTTGAATTTTTCTAGAAGAAATTATGGACAAGTTAGTGCAGAATTGACAGAGTCTACGTTTGGCTAGTACTCTAGCTAATATTTATGTGACTTTTGATATTTTCTATGCATCCTTTAGTAGTTAAGGGTCTTATGTATTTTCATTCGCAGTGCTTATACAAGTTTTCCTATATCCCAATAAATACGAGTGATATGATGTAATTGGAAAATCAAATATAATATATTTTGAATGTTAATATATTTAAGGTGTGTTTTTTCCTTTCAAAGTTATGTGATTAATATTTGAAATTGATGTGATTAATATTAATATTAAACTCGTAGTTGTGTTTGAAAACATATCATAACTATTCCAGTTGTTTTTGGCATTATTGTAGTTGATTTGATTATTATAAATTCCTTACTCATAACTATTCTTTAAAGTTAGCCTAACTTATTGTAATTGATAGCCTAGGTGATTGTAATGTGATTGTAATCACTAAATTCTAGCCTTAGGTGATTCTCTCATGGTTGTATATATATAGAACTTGTATATTGTAAAGGAGAGCAGTAAATAAACTTACAATTTTTGAATCTTTCCTATTCTTTCATGGTATCAAAGCTATTAGCGTAACCGCACCCAAAGCTATCTCTCACCATGGTCGAAATCTTCTCTTCTACCTCCTCGTCACCTGCTATCTCCTCTTCCTCGGTATCTTCGTCATCTTCCACTTCTCTTCCAGTTCTGTTTAACCCTCAATCCTTGTTATCCAACACCATCCCGACCAAAGAGAATTACCTAAATTGGAGTTCTCAATTTCTTGCCGTTCTGTGCACCCACTCTCTCGAACATGTTGTCCATCACAAGAATAGTCCTTTGGAAAAACTAGATGATAAAACCATTAACCCCGAATACACCAAATGGAGAAGTGTTACAAGTCTTGTTCTCACATGGATTCGTGCCACTGTTTCTCCCTCTGTTCAAAATCTGCTGGTATCCTGCAAGTCCGCTCCCGAAGCTTGGGACATACTTCACAATCGATTTTCTTCTTCCTCTAAAACCCATATCCAAACCCTGAAGAACACCTTCAACGGATCCAACCGGAACAATTCAAATCGCTCTAGCCATTTCAATCGTCAACATGGCTCTCAACCCATAAGATTCACTCCGAACCATGGTCCTCCACTTCTTCCTACTCCTGCGTTACAACCCCGCGACTCCATAATCTGTCAACTTTGTGACCAGCCAGGTCATGCAGCAAAACATTGTGCACACAATTCTCATCCACCTTTCTCTGCAGAAGCTCATGTCTCTACACCAACTTGAGATACAAATTGGTGCTTGGATACCGGTGCCACCAACCACATGACATCATCAGCTGCTAATCTCACTCATTCTCATCCATATCAAGGTAATACTTCTGTAATTATTGGTAATGGCTCTCATCTTCCTATCTCTCATTATGGTTCTTCCGTGCTTACCTCCTCAAACAAATCATTCTTTCTATCTAATGTTCTTTGCGTACCAAATATGCACAAAAATCTATTATCTATTCGTTAATTTTCTCGTGACAATAATGTTTATTTTGAATTTGATTCACATGGATATCGTATCAAGGACAACCAAACACAGAAAACTCTCCTTTCTAGAACTAGCTCTGATGGCTTGTACTATCTCCACTCTTCATCACCATCTAGTGCTAACCTAGCTACTCTTGGAGAATGGGCAACATCCGTAATTTGGCATTCCAGGCTGGGTCATCCCTCGAGTGACATTCTACAACATCTTTGTCGCCATTCAAAACTTTTGCTTAGGTCAAATAATTCTCAGTTTAGTTGTCATATTTGTCCTTTAGGAAAGTCATACAAATTGTCTTTTAATTCCAGCTCTCGTATTACAATTTCTCCGTTGGAATTATTACATTTGGATATTTGGGGTCCATCCCCGGTTAATTCTAATGCCAGTTTTCGTTATTTCTTATCTGTTGTGGATGATTACAGTCGATATGCTTGGATTTTTCCTATATTTCGCAAATCCGAAGTTTTTTCTATCTTTTCAAACTTCAAAATTATGATAGAGAATTTCTTAGGAAAATTACCAAATTGCAACCCAAAAATTAAAAGTATTCAAACCGATGGGGGTGCTGAATTTTGAACAAACTCCTCATTTCAAAACTTTCTCAAACCCACGGTATTCATCATCAACTTTCATGTCCACACACTCCACAACAAAATGGGGTTGCCGAACGTAAACATAGACATATTGAGGAAATGGGTTTGTGCTTACTTAATCAAGACTAATTGCCCTTCTCTTTTTGGCTTGACGCATTTTCCACAGCTACTTTTTTAATTAATCGCTTACCCATGTGTCAACTCAAAAATGTGTCTCCCTATGAAAAGTTACTCCACAGAAAACCAGATTACACTTTACTCAAGGTATTTGGTTGTACTTATTTCCCACTTCTCGTCCCGTACAATCAACACAAGCTAATGCCCAAATCAATCAAGTGTACATGACTCCAATTATAAGGGTTACTGGTGTCTTAACCCGTTGACTAATCATGTCTACATCTCGCGTCATGTGCGTTTTGATGAATCCTCATTTCCTTTCTCCTCCCTCACCACACCAGTTTCTCCAAATAGCATGTTCATCTCGTCCTCACCGTTTACTCCTAGCATGGGCAGCCCTAGGTCTCCCTTAGTTTCTGCTTCTCATCCCGACAGCATCCTAGCTCCACCCATTCTTCCCTCCTCACCTCATGACATTGGTCCCCACACTGTTGCCTCCCCATCATCAACGTTGCACCGGCCGCGACTCTCTAATGGTCGTCCTCCTAGTCCTGCTCTTTATCCTTCTTCCTCCTTCGATGACACTTCACCCACTGTTGCTTCCTCTACTGCTGGATCATTATCTTCACCACCTACTAATTCCACTCCACCGCGTAAAACTCGCAATATCAATGAACTCTTGGCTACCACCTCCAGGTACTCCTTGCCAGAGGCTCTCTCCGCCATTTCTGTTGAGTCCCCATTTTATGAACCTGCTACTTTTCGCCAAGCCTCCAAACAACCTCATTGGTGTTAGGTTTGTAATATTCATGTGCGCAATCAAATTGCATAAAAAATGCGGAAGCGTGTAAAATCAGAGTTTAAAAAAATTTACAAACCATATACCCGGATCATCGTTTATGCATAATTATTAATTAAACGAAAAGATAAAGAATAAAATCATACCCTTGAAGATCGAGCTTCCTCAGGTACAAGTTCACCTCCAAATCCTTTCGCGTTCAATCTTGAATCCACCGGGTTTGGTTCCTTTCTTTGATCAACGTTAGCCACCCAAATGTTTGGCCTCTAGAGGTGATCCACCAAGGAAGAAGAAAATTCAAGAAGATGGGTTATTGGCTCAAACCCTAGTTTTCTATCTCTATAGAAAGGGTGTACTCTCCCAACTATTGGAATTACGTAAGTTGAAAAAATCAACAACCCTTACACCCATAATAAGACTCCTCTTATTTATAGATGTGGGCAACCCATCTTAACAATTAAGGAATTGGGTTTTATTTAATTAATTAAATTCTTTTAATTAATTAAGCTCCCTAATCTTATTAGGGATAATTAATTAAACTCCTTTAACTAATTTTCCTCCTAATCCTATTAGGAATAAATGAGAGTACTTTATTAAATTAATTCCTAAACTCTTTTAGAAATTAAAATAATAATAATTGTAATAATATTAATAAGACTCCTCTTATTAATTTATATTTAATATTTCTAAAATATTAAATAATAAATATTAAGCTATTTAATTTATTCTATCACCATAGATTAAATTAAATATACTTAACTTATATTATTACGATTATGCCATTAACTTCTTAAATAATTATTCTTCCTTTTATGGTGTGACCCTTTAGGTTCTCCATATTAAACCGGTTGTGAATAAATCAATTAGAACAATTCTAATCTTATTTAAATAAATAAATTAAATAATTATTTTATTTAAATAAATAATATTTATTCTACAATAAGGATAAGCCTCCCTAGCGATCAATCGACTTTCCAGATAATATAGATTTCAACATTAATCATTAAAGAACCTTTGAGTAAATAGTTACCGCAAACAATTCAATCCTTCCACCATACAATGTCCCAATTAAATATAAGGCATGGAATTCTTGTCAAGTCTTATTTTATTTAATTATATGTATTTCGATTCTTAAATGCACAACTCCAAATAATGCAAATTAGAAACTCCTTTCTAATTTCATTACGCTTAACCCGAGGACTACTTTGGGTTGTCATTTATCGAATCACATAGGACATTCTCTTCTTTTATTAGAAGTGGTAGATTCTTTATTGATCATACATTATCTCCATGTACAACTTATTATACCCAAGCATACCCTTTGATATACCCTAAGGGTCTTAAGGAATAAGTCAAAGTATAACTCATCATACACAAGATACTATGATGATCTCAAGTCCAAGGATCACTTGTACTACTATCACTACTGAGAATTCCTATTGACGAGTGCAAATAAAACTCCATTAGGTATTCCTTAGCGAGCCACGCTCAAAGTGAACTTATTCTCTAATAAGCACCTACATACTTGCTTTAGTGTCTCCACGTAAATGATCATGAGATCAATCATCCTCATCCAATGAAGCGAAAGAACGTATGTACCAATCTATCCGGATTTACTAATCCCCAATTTAGTAATCCAATGATTGGGAACTATTTTAGTTTTAAGCTTTCTAAGAATTTAGATCTCATTAGAATGATCATCATCATTATTCTAAAAGCATTGCTTAAAACTATGGGTTTATCACATATTCTAAAACAAAGATCATGTAGATAATTAAAAGCCTTTAATAAATTAATACCTTTTATTAATAAATGAATAAGATTGTTACAAAGTATATGCTTTATCATCAAACATGATTGGCTTGTGTGCATACTACTTTCAATCTCCCACTTGCACTAAAGCCAATCGTCATGGTATCTCATACTCTTCTTCTCTAAGTGGCGATTATCCCTTTGTTGGATAAGCTTTAGTTAATGGATATGTAATGTTGTTCATGAGAGTCTACTATCTCTATAGTGATTTCCCATCTTTCAATGATTCTAATAATCAAATGAAAGTGCCACAACACATGTTTAGATCTAAGATGAGACTTAGGAACTATTCCTAGTTTCAGTAATGAACTTTTAATCCAAACAATCTACTTGCGGCTTCATTTATAGCTATATACTTTGTCTTTATCACTAAACCAAAGAACTCTTTTCTTTGTTTGGAACCTTTCCAATTCAATCGCACCACTATTCAAGATAACGCTTTACCTTAAAGTGGATTTTTTACGTCGTCTTAGTCCGTCTTCGAAAAACTTGAGTCGTAAAGCCCTCTAGTTTTAATTCGGACCCACCATGTATGCTCACATCCTTAGTGCTTGGTTAAGAACTTTAAGATGTTTTTCACCGCCTCTTACGGTGATCTTCTCGAATATGATCGATCAACATCAAGGTCTCGTGACATTTCATTGCATACATGATTGTCACTCATGCAATCTCTCTTCTTTGGAGTCTATGGGGACTATTAAGAGAGATACACTCCATGACTCATCAACATGAGACATCTCTTGGAGTTTGCCATGCTAAACGACTTTAGCATCAAATGAATATACGTTCCTTGGGTTAAGTTGAGCATCCTTTTAAATCTATCTATATAGATTTATATCCCCAATTAAGATACTCTTCCCAAATAATTCATGGAGGAATGTTTAGACAACTTTATCTTTACTGATTGTAGCATTGGTATGTCATTCCTTATCCGTAGTATATCAACATATAATATTAGGAATGTCACAAGGCGCTCCATCTTTGTCCCTTTGTACACACTAGAACTCTTACCTCATCGTATGTAAACTGGATCATCATCTTCTATGATGCGTACCTCATCATCATCATCCATGATGAACCCATACCTCCTAGGTATCTTGGTACTATTCGGACTTACGATTGGTTGTGGTACAACAACAGTCTATCTACTGAGTTCCTCTTATTTGACTTATAGTGTTTTGTGGTTCTTGAACTCTTCAAGATCCATTATCCTTCCACTAGCCCCTTCAATGATAAACACCTTTATCTTAGAAGGCGTGTTTTCAACAAACACCTTTTGCTAAGTAGGATTATAGAACATATACCCTAAACTTACTTTAGGATGTCCCACAAATTGTACTTGTCAAATCTTGTCCCAAGCTTATCCTTTTGAAACCTTTTCACATAAGTTGGAACCCCTTATCTTAACATACTTAAGATTAGGAATCCTCCCATCCATAACTTTTATGGAGTCTTGGGGGTGGATTTTGAGGTTACCATTGTCGTAGAGATATGACCATTTCTAGGACATTATCCTAGAAGGATCTTTGGAATGTCAATAAAATCATTATGGACCGCACCATGTCCAACAAGGTACGATTTTCATTCAGATACATCAATCAATTATTGCATATCAGGATGTGTCCATTATGAGAAAACTATTTGAGATGATTTAGAAACTTATTGCACAAGTATTTATCCTTGATCTAATCAAAGAATCTTAATACTTTGCCAATTTGTTTCACTTCAATTCTTTGAACCTTTCAAATAATTCACACTTGTATTTTAGCAAATACACACATTCAACTCTTTGAATGATCATCTCCTTTTCTTATACTAATTTGTTCAATATGCAAAATTATTTTCATGTAAGTCAAGTATACAAAATTTATTAAGTAATATTCGATTCTATATAAAACATTATTATTATAAATAGAACAACAATTGTTCTTAATTATAATACCAAAGTTTTCATTGTCCAACAATAAAATGGAAATAATATTTTTAACAAGAATTGGAATACAATAACAACTTATTGACTTAATAGATTTGCCCGTAGGCAGTGCTAAACTATAAGTTTTTATGGCTAATGTAGCAACCTTTGTTACATTTCCCGCACTTAGGATTACTTATATTTGTTTAGCTTTCTACTTCTGCTTGGTCCCTTCATAAATCTATATTTATGATAACCAAAGTCGATATCCAATACCCAAGTAGAACCTCGACTTAAAGAAAATTTATTTCAATCATGAACAAAAGCATATAGAACCGAAACTTCACTAAGCTTCTTTGGTTAGCCTCGCAAGATGCTTCGCAGATTTCTTTCCAATTGTCCGAGCTTATTGCGGTGGAAGCAAACTCCTTTGCTATCCGTATCAGTTTTGTTCTTATTATCCTTTGTTTTTGCCTTTCTATTTACCTTCTTTGAATCGTTCTTCTTTTCAGAAGATCCTTTGGCCCCTACCAGTAAGACTTGATCTTTCTTGGTTGTAAAGTGACTCTCAACATTTTTCAACATGTTAAGCAAATCAGCAAAGCTGATATCTAGCTTGTTCATATGAAAAATTCACAACAATTGTGAAAGGAGTCCGGGAGTGAGTGCAAGATCAAATCTTGGCTCAACTCTCCATCCATGACAAAACTCGTTGTCCTAATTAATCAATCATATTGATTATGTTAAGAACCTTTTATCTGTACTATAGTGCCATTGGCCATTCTAGATCGGAAGAGCTCCTTAGATATCTGATATCTATCAGTCCTACTTTCTTCACCATCAACTACTTGATGTGCAGGAATATAGTAAGAGCATCCATAGTTTCATGCTGATGTTGAAGCTCGTTACTCATGGATGCGAGCATGATGCATTGAGCCAACTGTGCATCATCTTGCCACTTTCTAAAAGTAGCAATGTCTTCCTCAGAGGCATTATGCGCAACCATTCTTGAGGATAGGCGATTAAGGACATAAGATAGCTTTTCGGTTATGAGAACTATTCTCAAATTCCTTAACCAATCAGTTTTCTTGGATGCAGTTAATTTAGCATCTAATATGCCATAAATGATAGTAATTTTAGACATTGTAAAATTACGTAAATGAATTTGTAATTAACAACATTTTAACATACATTCTTTTATTAATTACCAAAATAATTTAGGTCTTGTTTTAGATTGGTATCTCCCACTATTTTCTTCAAACTATATTACCTCACTTATATAGTTCGGAAAAATCGATTAAAGATTTGCTAGTGAGAATAAGGATCCCATTTCAAATGTATATAGCCTTGTGGTGACACAACAAACTATATATAAATAAATAGGTAGACAACTTTTGTCAATTACATCAACTATGCAACTCCTTGTATTTTGCCTCTTAGATTATTTTGATCAAGTGGTGGCACATCCAAGAATCAAAATTATCCAAGTTAAGTCCGACCTAGCACTCCATATATTCAAAAGAAAAATATCATCCTTGTGGTGACACAACAAAACAATATTGTTCAATTTTCTTTATAAGCATCAAATGTGATAAATTAACATCTTAAATACTTAATACTTGCCTTGTGGTGACACAACAAACTCATATTAAATATTTAATACTCTATTAATTTTATCATGCTAAAGGCTGACGTTCGATATTCCAAATATCTTTGAACACTTAGGACTTAATATAAAAATTGAGGGGTTTGTTATTAATTTGTCTCATCTTGTTTAATGCAGCATGCACATATATATATATAAAATACGCGTATTATATTAATAAACATGCGAAGCATGTTTGCATAATATATATATATATATATAGTATAGCATGCACATATAGAATACTATATTCTACCCGGATTGATTATGGACTTTTATTCTAGTTTGGTTCACTAGAGCCACCAAGTGAACCAAAAGGTCAAACCCTAGGGGTGCAAGAATTAATATTTAAATATAACTATTACATTTAAACCCGGGCTCCATTACAAACGGGTCTTTAAGCGCTCCTTGCTCCTTGATCCCCAATTTTTTAAAATTAATTCTAAATATTCCTATTACAAAACTATTTTAAAATAAATAGAAACCTTGATCAGCAGTCAAGGGGAAGTACATAGGAGGGAGATAGAATTTACATTAAGAAAAAATTAGAGAAGACGAGGTACGCAGACCCCATTTAATAAAACCCATACATTCATGCATCCAACTAAAATAAATCCAATCGCATTGGTCAATAGTCCATAATCAATCCCATTTATTATCATACACATCACCATATGCATCAATAAATAACATTCATCTCATGAATAATAAACATTTAATATATATATTGATATCATTTAATGGGCAAATTTAGTTAGTATAAAATCTATTTTGAATCAAAATAAACTCCTTTATTTAAATCCAAATTTAAATCAAAATAAAACTATTTTATTTTAATTTATTCTATTTTGAATAAAATAAACTATTTTATTTTAATCAAAATTTTAATCAAAATAAACTCCTTTATTTTAATTAATTATGGAATCCAATTCCATGTAAAAAAAAAAATTATTAAAGGAAACACGGATATTCTTTTCCTATTCACAAATAAACTCCTTTATTTTGAATAATATGAAATCTTATTTCATATTTAAATAAACTCTTTTATTTAAGGAAATTAGGATTCTCTTCCTATTCACAAATAAACTCTTTTATTTTGAATAATATGAAATCATATTTCATATCTAAATAAACTCCTTTATTTAAGGAAATATGAAATCCAATTTCAACTCCAATTAGTTATCATGGAATCCAATTCCAACTCTAATTAGTTAGCATGAAATTTAATTTTAATATTAAAATAAACCCTTTTATTTTAATATTAAAATAAATCTTTTATTTTAAAATTAAAATAAACTTTTTATCTTAATTATAAAATAAATGAAATTATATATATATAATAATAATAATAACCGAATGTTCCTTTTCCAAAAAAAAATCTAGCACGTGTACTGCTGCTTCAAAAGCCGTGTATTGCATCATGCCTTTTTTTTTTTTTTTAAATTTTTGTGGCCTGCCCTTGATTTGCGTGCATAACATATGATAAACCCTTTAACATGCAGACACGTTGGACGGAAATTAAATTTATCATCACATATGTAAATTTATTTCCGATAAATGCACGGAATTATTTGTGATTATAAATTTATCATCATATGATTGGGTTTTTTTTTTTTTATTTTTTTATTTAGTATCCTGCTTTTCACGTGATTCGTGGAAGTTTTAAAAAAAAAATGTGCATGATTTCCTTGCGCTGAGAAAAAAAAAATTCGGTCCTTTTTTTTTATTTTATTTATTAAATTTTATACAATAAAATTATGCCCAATTAAATTGTTCTAAACACATATCAATATATAAATTAAATCTGAACAATTAATAATTCGCATAAAGGTTTGGCTCTGATGCCACTGTTAGGTTTGTAATATTCATGTGCGCAATCAAATTGCATAGAAAATGCGGAAGCGTGTAAAATCAGAGTTTAAAAAAATTTACAAACCATATACCCGGATCATCCTTTATGCATAATTATTAATTAAACGAAAAGATAAAGAATAAAATCATACCCTTGAAGATCGAGCTTCCTCAGGTACAAGTTCACCTCCAAATCCTTTCGCGTTCAATCTTGAATCCACCGGGTTTGGTTCCTTCCTTTGATCAACGTTAGCCACCCAAATGTTTGGCCTCTAGAGGTGATCCACCAAGGAAGAAGAAAATTCAAGAAGATGGGTTATTGGCTCAAACCCTAGTTTTCTATCTCTATAGAAAGGGTGTACTCTCCCAACTATTGAAATTACGTATGTTGAAAAAATCAACAACCCTTACACCCATAATAAGACTCCTCTTATTTATAGATGTGGGCAACCCATCTTAACAATTAAGGAATTGGGTTTTATTTAATTAATTAAATTCTTTTAATTAATTAAGCTCCCTAATCTTATTAGGGATAATTAATTAAACTCCTTTAACTAATTTTCCCTCCTAATCCTATTAGGAATAAATGAGAGTACTTTATTAAATTAATTCCGAAACTCTTTTAGAAATTAAAATAATAATAATTGTAATAATATTAATAAGACTCCTCTTATTAATTTATATTTAATATTTCTAAAATATTAAATAATAAATATTAAGCTATTTAATTTATTCTATCACCATAGATTAAATTAAATATACTTAAATATATTATTACGATTATGCCATTAACTTCTTAAATAATTATTCTTCCTTTTATGGTGTGACCCTTTAGGTTCTCCATATTAAATAGGTTGTGAATAAATCAATTAGAACAATTCTAATCTTATTTAAATAAATAAATTAAATAATTAATTTATTTAAATAAATAATATTTATTCTACAATAGGGATAAGCCTCCTAGCGATCAGCGACTTTCCGGATAATATAGATTTTAACATTAATCATTAAAGAACCTTTGAGTAAATAGTTACGAAGACAATTCAATCCTTCCACCATACAATGTCCCAATTAAATATAAGACATGGAATTCTTTGTCACAAGTCTTATTTTATTTAATTATATGTATTTCGATTCTTAAATGCACAACTCAAATAATGCAAATTAGAAACTCCTTTCTAATTTCATTACGCTTACGCCGAGGACTCTTTGGGTTGTTATTTATCGAATCACATAGGACATTCTCTTCTTTTTATTAGAAGTGGTAGATTCTTTATTGATCATACATTATCTCCATGTACAACTTATTATACCCAAGCATACCCTTTGATATACCCTAAGGGTCTTAAGGAATAAGTCAAAGTATAACTCATCATACACAAGATACTATGATGATCTCAAGTCCAAGGATCACTTCAGTACTACTATCACTACTGAGAATTCCTATTGACAGCAAATAAAACTCCATTAGGTATTCCTTAGCGAGCCAATGCGTTCGATGAACTTATTCTCTAATAAGCACCTACATACTTGCTTTAGTGTCTCCACACAAATGATCATGAGATCAATCATCCTCATCCAATGAAGCGAGCAACGTATGTACCAATCTATCCGGATTCACTAATCCCCAATTTAGTAATCCAATGATTGGGAACTATTTTAGTTTTAAGCTTTCTAAGAATTTAGATCTCATTAGAATGATCATCATCATTATTCTAAAAGCATTGCTTAAAACTATGGGTTTATCACATATTATAAAACGAAAGATCACGTAGATAATTAAAAGCCTTTAATAAATTAATACTTTTTATTAATAAATGAATAAGATTGTTACAAAGTATATGCTTTATCATCAAACATGATTGGCTTGTGTGCATACTACTTTCAATTGGCAACAAGCTATGCAAGAAGAAATTGTTGCCCTTCATAAAAATAACACATGGACCTTAGTGTAAGCCTCGTCTTCTCCAAATGTAGTTGGGTGTCGATGGATATATCGAATCAAGTGACGAGCTGATGGGTCTATTGAGCATCACAAAGCAAGACTTGTAGCTCAAGGTTTCACACAACAGGAGGGCATTGATTATGAGGAGACCTTCAGCCCAGTCGTTCCCTCTACCATCCACACAGTGCTGACCCTTGCCCTGCATTATGATTGGCCCTTACAACAACTTGATGTTCGCTATGCTTTCTGTTGGGCCATAATACTTTATGCATTTGGGCCTGATCGATTGGGCTCTTCCCTCAAACCATGATACTTTAGGCATTGGGCAAAACCGAATGGGCTCACCCCTTGGTTCTATTTATTATGTTTTAAATGCATTGGGCTTCTTTATTAGACCGGTCCATTAAATAATTAAATATCTAGACCTCAGCTTTGACCGGTAATGATCACTAAGATAACAGTTGACTAATATCTCTGCCATGCATTAATGAGGATGGGACTCAGTTGGCCGGTGGTGGCAAACAGTGATAAGATGTAGTTAGTGGGCTACATGCATTCGGCTGAGATGACCAGGGGTGCGGGCTGTGTCAGATAGTAGTGGGTGGCACGGGAAACTGGACTTTGGAGTATATCTTAGCAAGGATCACACAATTTAGAGGTAACAACACTTAACTAAATCATTTTCTCTCTCAAGCACTAGATATTATTTCCTCCATTGTTAACCTTGTGATCGCCTGTACTGACTCTCACACCGGAGCTATCCCCCGACGGTCAAGCCGTCAAGCTTTTGGTGATTGTCGTGTTTACTATGCAGGATATCGGACGCGTCTTACGTGATTGGGATGTGAGGAAAGATCTTGGCGTTAACATTGGCGCTAGAAGGAGGGCTGTGTTCTAGTGTCCTTGATATTTTCAATTATAAACTTTAGTTGTTCTACGTCAGAATCCATGGTGAACAGTAGAACACCTACACCTGAAGGTCAGCCGATGGCTGTTAGTTCGTCTATACCATGAGTATTTGCTAAGGACTGGTTGGGTCCTGCTAACAGTGCTCATGCCAGTACCGCTTCCAAACGGGCATCTGAAGGTTCTCGTTCGAGAGCCGTCGGTAATGTTAAGAGAAGACTGGTTTTCACTACTGAGAAAGAACTCGATCATGGTCGGAAACGGGTAGAAGGCACACCGCCTAGAACCTGACACCGAGATGACCAGGACAATAAGGCCTCCAAATTAGCCAAAATGGCGGATGAAGCAGACAAGGCTATGGAGGTAGTTTTGAAACAAAGACAAGATATAGCCAAGCAGATGCTTCGGATGACAGAGTTGAAGGATGCAGCGTATAGCTACGTTCAGTCCGAGGAGCACGGGCACGGGAGGGGAAAGGAGCATGCCCATCCGGGTCGTGAATCTCGAGGCCAACCTCGGGAACAATGGAGATCTAGAAGCCCTACTCCTCGGAAATCGAAGAGGGTACCCCACACTATCGGTTCTAAGGAGCAGGGTCGAAGCCGACAAAGAGGCAGATCCAGAGAGTACACGCCCGAGGATACAAAGAAGGCACCCCACCTTGAGTATTCTCGCCACAGTGACAGAGCCCCGTGACGAAGCAGATCCAGGGGTCGTACACCAGAAAGTCCACTGAGGGTACACCACCCTGTGGACACTCGTCGACAGAAAAGTCCCTCGAAGGTTAGGGGTTCAAATAATAAGGGACAGTCTACTCAGAAGAAGAGAGAGTCGCTTGAAAAGGAGGTCTCGTCTCAGCCAAAAGGAGTAGAATATCTGGTCAAAAAGAGTTAAAGGAGCTTCAGAAACATCTTGCCGAAGTCCAACAAGTAAAGGATACTTCGGGAAAGAAGGCATCTCCTTTTTTCACGGAGATTCTTAAAGAAAAAGCTGACCCCACCATGAAGTTTCCCCACATGGAAAACTATGATGGATCTGGAGATCCTTATGACCACAGTCAGGCGTTCGACAGAATGATGGATTATTATGACTTTAGCGATGATACTAAGTGTCATACCTTTGTTACAACGCTCAGTAAAGACGCCAGGCAGTGGATGGGGATGTTGCCTTCAGATTCAGTCTCATTATGGATAGATTTGTGCAGCAAATTTCATGCTCGTTTCGGGAGCAACAAGAGGGGGAAAACCAACAAGCTCAATGGCTCAGGTTCGACAATATTCGAATGAGTCTTTGAGCCAATATGTGAAACGATTCCGGGAAGCAGTCGGCCAAGTGACCGACCTGAATGAACTTCAAGTCGTTGGACTGTTCCAGAACGGTTTGGACTTGGTGAAGTCAGAGAAATTGGTGAAGAAGCTGATGTTTCACCACCCGAAGAGTCTTGCTGAAGCCTTCGATAAGGCAGAGGGCTACATAGTGGTAGAGGAGGCTATGAATAGTCTTAAACGTCCTTCTTCGGACCGGCTCAAGGAGACAGATCGAGACAAAACTGACAGAGGTCAGAAGAAAAATGTAGGGAATAACAACCGCTATGATGGAGGGTCGAAGAAGTATAACAACAACTTGAGACAGGGAGGAGGTCGTTCGTCCACTCTGACCCAGAAAGTGAATAGGACGTACACTCAACTGAATACTGATAGGGCTATCATCTTAGACCAGATCAAAAATGAACCTATCTATGAACCACCTCGAGACAACCTTAAGCCCGGAGCAGGTAACTCTCGCAAATACTGTGACTATCATCAGGCTTCGGGCCACGATACAAATGACTATGCTAGTCTGAAGGACTTCATCAAGAGGAAGGTTCAAGGGGGTGCCCTAGTTCAGTACGTTGCTGCGAGAACGACTCAACAAGCCCAGTAGAGAGATAGATAACCTGTTCAGGTTACTCAACTAGCTCAGTCTGCATTGATAGCTCCTAGATAGCCTGCGAGGCATGTGGTAGATGTCATCACTGGGGGAACTTCTGGAAAAATTATTGGAAAGAAGCGTCGAAGTTATCTGGAATCTATCATGTCGGTGGCGGGTACCCACCCGAAGACTGACAGACCTTATCCAGGAACGGTAATCTCCTTTACTGATGAGGACTACCCTTCAGAAACCATCGAACCACATGAGGGATCACTGGTGGTAATGGCACAGGTGGGTTCGGTGGATATGAAGAGAATGATGATCGACAACAGGTCTTCTGTGGATATTCTGTACGCCCATGTTTATTAGAGGATGCATCTGGATGGGCAAAAGATGGAGATTAGGCAGGAGGCTCCCTTGTACGGCTTCAGCAATGATCCAGTCAAAGTAGCTGGGACTATTGAGTTGTCGGTCATCTTCGGAATGGCCCCCCAACAAGTAGAAATAACTTGTAAGTTTTATGTTGTGCATGTAGATTCTGCCTACAATACCATTCTGGGGAGACCTACTTTGACTGCTTTACAAGCTGTGACCTCGATCCCTCATTTCAAAATTAAATTTCCTACGGCTCATGGAGTTGGAGAGGTAAAAGGGGATCTAGATTTGGCCAAACGATGTTATAGAAATGCAGTGATTACTTCGGGAGTAGGGGTGTCGAAGTAGAAATAGACTATGGCGATAGAGACCGAGCCCTTTACCGAGAGCAGTTCAGAACCAATGGTCATGCCAGCTGGGGAAACAGAAGAAATTAAGCTTATTCCTGGCAAGAAAGACAAGACTGTAAAGATAGGTTCGGGTCTACCGAAACCTCTCCGGACGAACCTTATGGAGCTCCTACGCAGTTATGCAGATATCTTTGCATGGGAGCCTAAAGACATGCCAGGGGTGAGTCCAAAGATAGCAGAGCATCGGCTAGAGGTGGACCCGTCCAAGAAGCCAGTTCGGCAGAAGAGGAGGATTTTTGCACCGGAGTGACAACGGATCATTGATGAAGAGATTGCAAAGCTGCTAGCTACTGACTTCATCTTTGAGGTTGACTACCCGGAGTGGATGGCGAATGTGGTGCTGGTCTAGAAGCAGAATGGGAAGTGGCGAGTCTGCATCAACTATACAGATTTGAACAAAGCTTGTCCGAAGGATTTCTACTCATTACCCCACATCGGCCAACTCATTGATGCGACTTTGGGGTATGCTTTCTCTGGTTACCATAAAATTTCAATGTGTAAAAAGGATATACCGAAGACGGCGTTCATTACGCGTCGTTCGGTATATGCCTATAAGAAGATGACGTCTGGCTTGATCAACGCTGGAGCCACGTACCAGAGAATAATGAAATTTGTTTTTAGAAGCCAATTGGGCAGGAATATGGAGGTGTACGTCGATGACATGATTGTCAAGAGCATGCTTGTGCAGAAACACTTAGATGATTTAGAAGAATGTTTTCAGACGGTCCATCATCACAACTTGAGGATAAATTCGACTAAGTGCACCTTCAAATTGGGAGCTGGCAAGTTTCTGGGTTATCTTGTAAGTCAGAGAGGAATTGAAGCCAACCCAGAGAAGATACAGGCAATCTTGAATATGATGACTCCTCAGTCATTTAAAGATGTTCAATGTCTGACTGGAAGGATTGCAGCTTTGAGGAGATTCATGTCCAAGTCGGTAGAAAGGTGTTTGCCATTTTTCGACACATTAAAAGGGCCGAAGAATGCAAAGACGTTCCAATGGACATCGGAATGTGAAGACTCCTTTTAGAGTATAAAGACCTATTTGTCTTCGGCGCCTTTGTTGGTGAAGCCCGCTCCTGCTAAGCCTCTGTATTTGTACTTAGCAGCTAGTTAGTTCGTCATGGGATGGTTTTGGTAAGTGAAGTAGGGGTAAGCAAAGACCCGGTTTACTATGTAAGCCATGTCCTTAGGGATGCTGAAACAAGATACCCAAATATTGAAAAATTTACCTTCGCTTTGATGATAGCTAGTCGAAACCTTAGGCAATATTTCCAGGGTCGGTTGTTAGTGGTATACATGGATCAGCCTCTGAAGAAAATTATAGGAAAACCTAAAGTTTCGGGGAGATTAGCTGCATGGAAAATGGAGTTGTCCCAATTTTTCATTGAATATCATCCCTGAATAGCTATCAAGGGGCAGGCCTTGGCTGATTTTGTGGTCGAATGTTCATTTTCTGAAGCGGATGAAAGCCGGGATGAAGCCAAAGGGTCAAAAATAAAGCGGTTTTGAGTTCTTGACAGAAGCGAGCTTCGTGGACGTGATCTGAGATGGATCTTCTACTTGAACATCGGTGGGGTAGGGATCATCTTGACCCGATCGAAGGATTCAAAGTCTGACAAGCCATCGATTAGGGGTTGAGCAAGCGAACAACGAGGCAGAGTATGAGGCGGTGCTAGCAGGATTATGACTGGCAAAGAGTCTCGAAGTGCAGAGGATAGTCATCTTCAGTGATTCTCAGTTGGTCGTTAAGCAAGTTTCAAGGGAATACTATAAGACCCCAACTTTTATGAATAAAGAATAATTTTCTCGAAATATATTTTTGAATATTATGGTGTGGATTTGATATAATGTTATAGTTGTGGGTAATATTTACAAATTTTGCAAAGTAAGCAAGTGGTTATATAATATTCGATTGGTCGGGGAATATTCATTTTAACAGGGAATATTCATACGACGGCACAATCATTGGTGGACCCCACAACGGAAGTATTGTCGTAGTTAGAAAACGACAGAATTATCTTTTTATAAAAATAACGGCGAAAGTGTTACCGTTAAAATAGTTGAACTACCCGGTAGTAAAAGTACAGTAATACATGTGGTTGCATAGTAGCACACGGTATTGATTATTGATGCTTACGTGAGAAGTCACTCAGTTATACTCAATTATTGCTACGATAATTCTTCGCATCATATCTCTCATATTATTGATTTAATTATTGTCACAGTATCATCTGCATTATATTTATTATTATTAAATCAATAATTGAGACGACAAAGTTATTCATATTATTATTTGCAATATTGACAATGTTTAGAAGTTATGTCAAGGAGAGGTTTGGTCACCTAATTGCGCGCTGAATAAGGAGATATCCTTATCGGAAAGCCCCCTCTTTCACAGGAGCGACACGGTTGTTAAATATTGTGAGTTATAATATTAATGATGAATAAGTTGTGTTGATTAAAGATGAATTTGATAGTTCCATTGTGTTGGGATTATTAGTGTTAGTGGAAATTGACATCTATTAGATGATAATTGATGTCTGGGGTTATATTGATAAATCGGGTAATTTATCGGATAAATTAAGACCCCAACTTTTATAAATAAAGATGAATTTTCTATAAATATTATTTTTGAATATTATGGAATAAATTTGATATAATGTTATAGTTGTGGGTAATATTTATAAATTTTGCAAAGTAAGCAAGTTGTTATAAAATATTCGTTTGGTGGGGAATATTCTTTTTGTCGGGGAATATTAAATGCGACGGCTCGGCTCGATTAGTGGACCCCTAGCGGAAGTATTATCGTAGTTAGAAAAGCGACAAAATTATCTTTCTATAAAAATAACTTGCGGAGGAGGTTCTTACCGTTAAAGCTGTTGAACTACCCGTTAGTAAAAAAATACGATGTCTGGCGTAGTTGTATAGTAGCACACGATATTGATTATTGATGCTTACGTGAGAAGTCTTTCATTTATGCTCAATTATTACAACGATAATTCTTTGCATCATATCTCTTATATTATTGATTCAATTATTGTCACGGTATTATCATCGTATAATATGTTATAGTATTAAATCAATAATTGAGGCGATAAGTTATAAATGATTAATAATTGTTGAAAGATTAAATATGTGTTGATTAAAAATAAAATGATTTGTGGTAATATTTATTCGATCCTTGATGTATATAAAAGTGCATTATGAGGCGTTTGTGGTAAGTTTGATTATTTTATGGGGGCCCATATGTCATCATCTAAGAGTCTCTTCGTCGATAGTAATTACCTTCGTCGATAGTAATTACCTTTGTGAATAGTAATTACCTTTGTGAATAGTAATTACCTTCGTCGATACGTAGTAATTACCTTTACCAGACGCCAAACCACTTGTCGTTTCATATTACAAGCGTCGAACCACTTGTCGTTTCACATTACTGGACGTCGAACCACTTGTCGTTTCACATTATAGGCGTCGAACCACTTTCTTTTCACATCACCGATTCGTCGAGCCACTTGCCTTTTCACATGGCGGTCTTAAGCTAGAAATCTTCTATAAATAGAGGCCTAGTGCTTCATTATTTTCACGAATTCATTCAAGCTATAGAGAGAAAGTATAGAGAATAAAGAGAGAAAGAAGAAGTAGTTTTTGTTACTACACTCTGCGTATTCAATCTCTACTAAAAGTAAGGGTGTTATTCTTTCTTATTCATGAAGAGAAGCATTGTTATTCCATTGCTTATTATTACATTGGAATAACTTGGTTTACCTATACTTGTATCGTGGTTTACCCTATACTTGGTGACATTCTTCTATTATTACATTGGAACATCACATGCGTGTGTTTTTACAGGACTGGTTAAAATCTTTATTATTATTCTATTGGAACATCACATGCGTGTGTTTTACACGGACTGGTTAAAATCTTTATTATTATTACATTGGAACATCACATGCATGTGTTTCTGTGGGACTGGTTCCATTCTTTATTATACATTGGAATATCACATGCATGCGTTTCTGTGGGACACTGGTTCCGTTATTTATTATTACATTGGAATAAACTTTGCTATGCGGTCTATCGCATGCATGGTGATTTCTTTTGTTATTCCATTCTTTATTATACCCGGTTGGTTAAAACTTTGACTTCTATACTCCATGAAATTAGTGGAATATCCTTGATATTTGCGCCGTCGATATCCTTTCATGGAAATATTCTTCTCGGTATTCTTGAATTTTACTCTACAAAGTAGATATCGTGTTGTGATTTGGATGTTATTGGTTCCTAGATAAATTAATTCTTGAACTTGTTTTATTGAATTCTTATATCATTGTCATCATCCTCATGTTTATATTATGTTGAAAGTCATACGTGGCTTTTGTAGTGCATAGATGGACTTGGTATGATTATGACCGAGAGACTATTCGGTGTAATCATGGTAGTAATATTACAAATGATGTGGTAAAAATCCTCGGTGGCCCGTAGTGCATTGATGGGCGAGTTGTTGGCATGATCATGACCATTAATGAATACACAAATATTCTTGGCGTAGTGCATGAATAATTGTGGTCGTGATACTAAAGAATATCCTTGGTAGTAGTGCGGGGGTGATTCGATGATGTGGAATATTTATTAAAGTTGAGTCTCGGCTATAATGATGATGAAAAACCTTTTAAATCATAAAAGATAGTAGATTTTATTTTCTACTTGACTCTTTTAATGGATTCTTTGGTTCATTTGTAGTTAAACTTGATGTTCATTATATTTTATCGGTTTAACCTTTGTTGTAGGCTAATGATAATTTATTACGCATTATCTTAGTCATAATATTTCTTCTTGAGCTAGTTGAGCTCACCCTTTCTTTCCTTTATTCTCTTCTTGAAATGAGAATATAAATGGGGACGAGTCGGGAGCGGAGTAATGGTCGGAGGATAGCATTAGTAGTCCTCACTATTACGTGAAATAGTGTGATAATAATTGTAATGAGGACTCCTTTTGAGTTTGTATGATCACTAGTAGACAATATTTGTATTCAAACTCACAGTTTATGTCGTATTGTACACGACAGTTATATTAGTAAGTTGTATTTAAATTTTGTACCATGTATCTGACTACCCAAGATGGGTGATGTATACCTAATTTTGGGGGCGTCACAGTTGGTATCAGAGCTTAGGGATATGATCCCTGGCTAAGATGTGAGAATAGTACTAGGAGGAGGAGGCGGGGAATACCTTCGCTAGTATGACCTACCTAAGTTTATGTCTTTATTTTATTGGTCGGAAATTCGAATATAGGGATAATATGTTACATGTCAATTAACCTTTTGTTTTGTGGCGATGTCGAAAATGACATCGAGAATGTTGAGAATAGCAATGGAGCCAGGCGATCGTTGATTCACCACATATCAATAATCGAGGATAATGTGCATCGGGAAGGCGACAATCCTCATACAAACAACAACAACTTGACCAAATGATGAATGATCAAATGTTGAGAGGCTTTATGCAATTCATGCAGCAATGATGAGAGCGACTCATGTCCAAAAGCGTGGGGTGGAAACACGAAAACTCTCGGCGGTCACCGCTAAACAATTCAAGGCTGGGACCACCGGAGTTTAAGGAGAGCCAAAACCACTTGGCGGAAGCATGGATAAAGCGGATTACCAAGATATTTGATGTCTTGGGATGCTCGAGGAGCAAAAGGTTCCCTTCACGCCTTTATGTTGCTTGGCGGAGGCTGATTCTTGGTGGGAATCGGTAAAAGCGTACTCGACTTCTTTGTCTTGAAGATATCTTGGGAGAAGTTCGGGAGCTATTCAACGACAAATACTTTCACGAAAGTATTCGCCACATGAAGGAGGTGGAGTTTATCAAGTTGGAACAAAACAATATGGCCAGTGTCATGATACGAGGCAAAATTTGTGGAGTTATCACGGTTTTGCGTCCCACTTGGTGGATAATGAAGAGAGAATGGCGCGAATGTTTTTAAGAGGTTTGAAGCGGGAATCGTCGACATCTTATTTCTCATAAAGCGTGTTTGTATTCGGATGTTGTAAATAGGGCTCGATTAGTGGAGTAGCGATAACGAGTCAGCGTATGACTAAAAAAGAAGCGGTAAGCAAAATTATAATACCGGTGAGTAGTAGTCGAAGCGGTGACAACAAGCGTGGAGGAATCAACGGGCGGATATGGTAACCACCGGTGGTAATCGGGGCCAAAACAATAAGAATGGACATTTCAAGAAAAGGAGATTCAACAATGATGGAAAGGCGTCGACCAAAGCACCGTTGTTAAGGAAGGAGAAAGACCACCTATCATATGCTTCAAATGCGGAGGAGAGGACACATCGATCAAAGCTGCGCCATCTTAGTCAAAGCATGTTATAATTGTGGAAGAGAAGGTCACTTAGCTCGATTTTGTCGTTTCACAGAAGACAAATTGACTAGGATGGAGGCACCAAAAGTAGTCGAGAAAAAGTCAAAAGCCCGGTAGTAGTGAGGGAGGCGTTTGTTGTGACCTCCCGGAGAGCAAGGAACCCGAATGAGGTCATCACGGGTAAGCTTATCATAAACTCTAATGAAGTCTATACTTTATTTGATCTGGGTTCTACCCATTCTTTTATTTCTCTACTTGCGCTCATCGATTAAATTTGACTCAGGAGAAATTAGACTTTGACTTATCTGTGGAAACTCCGTTGGGAGAAACCTTCATTACATCCTTTGTTTATAAGTCTTGTTTGGTTCAAATCGGTACCCTCACATTACATCGATCTTATTTCATTAAAAATACTTGCATTTGGCGTGATTACAAGGGATTGATTGGTTAACTACTTATCATGCAAAAATTGATTGTTTTCGTAAGGTTGTTAGCTTTCATATTTCTAACCAACCTATTATCTGCGAATTCAAGCGACCAAACCATTAAAATCAATCACGGTCATCTCAAGCCATAAAGCTATTCGTTTATTGAAAAAGCGGATGTCAAGCTTTCTTAGTTCATATCGCTGATTTAAACAAAAATCGTCGGTTTTGAGCGATATTTCTATTGTTAATAAATTTCTGGCGTATTCAGAAGAACTTCTAGCCTACCCCCAGGCGTGAAATTGAATTTTGTATCGACCTTGAACCCGGTACAAAACCTATTTCCAAAGCCCCATGTCGAATGAGCTCTATTGAACTTGAGGAGTTAAAGACCCAAGCTGCGAGGAATTGTTAGACATTGGCTTTATTCATCCTAGTACTTCTCCTTGGGGTGCTCTGTTCTATTCGTGAAGAAGAAAAGATGGGAGTATGCGACTTTGTATTGATTATCGGGAGTTGAATCATGTCACCATCAAAAATAGGTATCCATTGCCGCGTATTGATGACTGTTTGACCGGTTGCAAAGAGCAAATTCTTTTCAAAGATTGATCTTCGTTAGGATATCACCAATTGAAGATTAGAACCATTGACATTCCAAAGGCGGCTTTCGGAACTCGATGCGGGCATTATGAATTCCTAGTCATGTCCTTTGGATTGACTAATGCTCTGCTTGCCTTCATGGATATGATGAGCCAAGTATTGAGGAATATTTGGATCACTTTGTGGTCGTCTTTATTGATGACATCCTTATTTATTCAAAAGCCGTGAAGATCATGAAAGCAACACTTGAGGTGACACTCCAAAAGCCGTGAATATAAGCTTTATGCCGAGTTGAAGAAATCACGAGTTACGGCTTGAAGAAGTAGCATTCCTTGGGCACGTGGTATCAAGTCATGGAATATCTGTTGACCCGCCAAAGATTGAAGCTATTCAAAGTTGGGAACAACCTAAATCGATGGATGAAATCGTAGCTTTCTCGGTTTATTTGGTTATTATCGGAGATTCGTGGAAGGATTTTCTCGAATCGCTACTCCATTGATTTCGGTGACTCGGAAAGATACAAAGTTCGGTTGGGCGAAGAATGTGAGAAGAGTTTTCAAGAACTCGAGAGGAGACTTATTTATTTTGTTACGACAATACCATCGGCTCGGAGGATTTGTCATCTCTGATGATGCTTGGGCAAAGGGTTGGGATGTGTTCTCATGCAACATGGAAAAGTTATAGCCTATGCCTCGCATGACAACTCAAAGAATATGAGAGGAATTATCCTACTCATGATCTAGAGTTAGCGGTTGTTATCTTTGCACTTAAAATTTGGAGGCATTACTTGTATGGGGAGAAAGTGGAGATCTTCTACGGATCATAAAAGCCTCAAATATTTCTTCACTCAAAAGGAACTCAACATGCGACAACGACGTTGGCTTGAGGCTGTTGAAAGATTATGATCATACCATCGATACCATCTGGAAAAGCGAGCGTGGTAGTGGCGCATTGAGTAGAAGATCGTATATGCAATCTGAGTGCGATATTGTCGTATGAGGCCCATTTTGTGTGACTTGCAAAGGATGGAGATAGAGTTAAAGACTCGAGGACGCGTGTGATGATAGCGAGTATCTGAGTAGAGCCGACTTTAATCGATAAAGTTAAAGTTTGCTTCAAGCTACGGACACGGGTGATGCGTATGAGGAAGAAAGTGCAAGAAGGTGCTATCTTGGGAAGCAAGAATCGATGAAGAAGGAATACTTGAGTCGACTCGGACTTTGTGTTCCTAACGACCACGATTTAAAGTATAATATCATGATGGGGCGCCTGACACACCATTTGCAATCCATCACAGGAGTACCAAAATGTATCATGATATTCGTCATACATTTTGGTGGAGCAATATGAAGAGAGAGATATATTTGTTTATCTCAAGGTGTCTAACTTGTCAGCGAGTTAAGCGGAGCATCAAGTACCAAAAGGTCCATTGCAACCACTTGAAATTCGAGAATGGAAGTGGGAGCACATTACCATGGATTTAAATTCTGGGGTCTTCTAAGGTTTCTCAAGGCGTAGATGCGATTTGGGTCATTGTTGATAGATTGACCAAAATCGCTCATTTCTTTACAAATCGAGAAACTTATACACTTGAACGTCTTGCTCGTATGTACATAAGCGAGATTGTAAGGCGCATGGTATCTTGCGGTATCCATAGTCTACGATCGAGACCCAAGATTCACTTCACGATTTTGGGTTAGTTTGCAAAAAGCTATGAGCGCGAGACTTACGATTTAGCTTCGGCATATCATCCTCGAGACGGACGGACGATCGGAGAGGACTATTCAAACTCTTGAAGATCTATTAAGACTACGTGTCCTTGATTTCAAAGGAAGTTGGGACAAGTTCTTACCATTGGTGGAGTTTTCCTACAACAACGGTTATCAAGCAAGTATTGGCATGGCTCCATTGAGCGTTGTATGGAAGAAAGTGTCGTTCTCGGTATCTTTGGGATGAGGTGGGTGAAGCAGCGTTGTTGGGGCCCGGAGTTGAGTACGTATGACTACGGAAAAGATTCAAACGATCCGATAACGTATAAAAACCTCACAAAATCGACAAAAGAGTTATCTTGATCTTCATCGAAAGGGCGTGGAATTCGATATAGGAGATCATGTGTTGTTAAAGTTGCTCCATGGAAAGGAGTTACAAGATTTGGAAAAGAGAGGAAAACTCAATCCTCGATTCATCGGTCCATTTTAATCCTCGATCGAGTAGGAGCGTGGCCTATAGACTAAACTTTCTGCTAAGTATGTCTCGTGTTCATAACGTTTTTCACATATCCATATTACGTAAATATGTGAAAGACCCGAACCACATTATTGAGTTAGAGCCGGACGAAATAGCGGAAGATTTGGCGTATGAAGAGGTTCTGTTCAAATCTTGGATAAGAAGGAACATATTCTACGCTCGAGGTTATACCTCAAGTCGAAAGTTTTGTGGAGGAACCACGATGTTGAGGAAATGACTTGGGAGTTAGAATCGAAATGAAATCAAGGTATCCTTACCTCTTGACATACCGTGTCGTACCCTAATTTTGAGGCGAAATTTCATAAGAAGGGAGGTTGTAAGACTGACTTTTATAAATAAAGATGAATTTTCTATAAATATTATTTTTGAATATTATGGAATAAATTTGATATAATGTTATAGTTGTGGGTAATATTTATAAATTTTGCAAAGTAAGCAAGTTGTTATAAAATATTCGTTTGGTGGGGAATATTCTTTTTGTCGGGGAATATTAAATGCGACGGCTCAATCATTAGTGGACCCCTAGCGGAAGTATTGTCGTAGTTAGAAAAGCGACAAAATTATCTTTCTATAAAAATAACGGCGGAGGGTTATTGTTTAAAAGCTGTTGAACTACCCGGTAGTAAAAATGCGATGTCTGGCGTAGTTGTATAGTAGCACACGATATTGATTATTGATCTTACGTGAGAAGTCACTCATTTATGCTCAATTATTACTACGATAATTCTTTGCATCATATCTCTTATATTATTGATTCAATTATTGTCACGATTATCATACGTATAATATGTTATAGTATTAAATCAATAATTGAGGCGACAAGTTATAAATGATTAATAATTGTTGAAAGATTAAATATGTGTTGATTAAAAATAAAATGATTTGTGGTAATATTTATTGATCCTTGATGTATATAAAAGTACATTATGAGGCGTTTGTGGTAAGTTTGATTATTTTATGGGGGCCCATATGTCATCATCTAAAGTCTCTTCGTCGATAGTAATTACTTTCGTCGATAGTAATTACCTTTTATGAATAGTAATTACCTTTGTGAATAGTAATTACCTTCGTCGATAGTAATTACCTTTACCAGACGTCGAACCACTTGCCGTTTCATATTCTGAGCGTCGAACCACTTGTCGTTTCACATTCTGGTGCGTCGAACCACTTGTCGTTTCACATTCTGAGGCGTCGAACCACTTGTCGTTTCACATTATAGGCGTCGAACCACTTTTCTTTTCACATCACCGATTCGCCGAGCCACTTGCCTTTTCACATGGCGGTCTTTAAGCTAGAAATCTTCTATAAATAGAGGCCTAGTGCTTCATTATTTTCACGAATTCATTCAAGCTATAGAGAGAAATAGAGAGAATAGAGAGAAAGAAGAAGAGTATTTTGTCTTTACACTACTGCAGTATTCAATCTCCTACTAAAAGTAAGGGGTGTTATTCTTTCTTATTCATGAAGAAAGCTGTTGTTATTCCATTGCTTATTATTACATTGGAATAACTTTGTATCGTGGTTTTACCTATACTTGGTGACATTCTTCTATTATTACATTGGAACATCACATGCGTGTGTTTTACAGGACTGGTTAAAATCTTTATTATTATTCTATTGGAACATCACATGCGTGTGTTTTACAGGACTGGTTAAAATCTTTATTATTATTCTATTGGAACATCACATGCGTGTGTTTTACAGGACTGGTTAAAATCTTTATTATTATTCTATTGGAACATCACATGCGTGTGTTTCTGGCAGGACTGGTTCCATTCTTTATTATTACTGTTGGAATATCACATGCATGCGTTTCTGTGGGACACAGTTAGATTATTTATTATTACATTGGAATAACTTTTGCTGTCATCTTGATCTATCGCATGCATGGTGATTTCTTTTGTTATTCCATTCTTTATTATACCCGGTTAGTTAAAACTTTGACTTCTATACTCCATGAAATTAGTGGAATATCCTTGATATTTGCGCTTCATCGATATCCTTTCATGGAAATATTCTTCTCGGTATTCTTGAATTTTACTCTACAAAGCGATATCATGTTGTGAGTTTGGATGTTATTGGTTCCTAGATAAATTAATTCTTGAACTTGTTTTATTGAATTCTTATATCATTGTCATCATCCTCGTGTTTATATTATGTTGAAAGTCATCTGTTTTTTGTAGTGCATAGATGGACTTGGTATGATTATGACGAGAGACTATTCGGTGTAATCATGGTAGTAATGTTACAAATGATGTGGTAAAAATCCTCGGTGGCCCGTAGTGCATTGATGGGCCGATTGTTGGCATGATCATGACCATTAATGAATACACAAATATTCTTGGCCCGTAGTGCATGAATAATTGTGGTCGTGATACTAAAGAATATCCTTGGTAGTAGTGCGGGGTGATTCGATGATGTGGAATATTTATTAAATTTGAGTCTCGGCTATAATGATGATGAAAAACCTTTTAAATCATAAAAGATAGTAGATTTTATTTTCTACTTGACTCTTTTAATGGATTCTTTGGTTCATTGTAGTTAAACTTGATGTTCATTATATTTTATCGGTTTAACTTGTTGTAGGCTAATGATAATTTATTACGCATTATCTTAGTCATAATATTTCTTCTTGAGCTAGTTGAGCTCACCCTTTCTTTTCTTTGTTCTCTTGAGGAAATGAGAATATATTTGGGACGAGTCGGGGAGCGGAGTAATGGTCGAGGAGGATAGCATTAGTAGTCCTCACTATTACGTGAAATAGTGTGATAATAATTGTAATGAGGACTCCTTTTGAGTTTGTATGATCTCTAGTAGACAATATTTGTATTCAAACTCACGGTTTATGTCGTATTTTACCACAGCAGTTATATTAGTAAGTTGTATTTAAATTACGTACCATGTATCGACTACCCAAGATGGGTGATGTATACCTAATTTTGGGGGCGTCATAACTTTGTACATCAATAAGTACCGCATACATGGTGAAATTCTTACATTATTCCATTCTTTATTATTCTGTTGGAACATCACATGCATGCGTATTACGCATTTGATTTGGTTCCATTATTTATTATTCGTTGGAAAAACACATGCATGCGGCCTATCGCATGCATGGTAAATTCTTACGTTATTCCATTCTTTATTATTAGGTTGGAATATCACATGCATGCGTTTACGCGTGAGTTGATTCATTATTTATTATTCATTGGAATAAGCGGTGCATGCGATCTATCGCATACCGGTGAATTCTTTTGTTATTCCATTCTTTATTATACTCGGTTGGTTAAAGTTTTGGCTTACTCCATGAAATTAGTGGAATATCCTTGATATTTGCGCTTCATCCAAAGATATCTTTTCATGGAAATATTCTTACGAGCATTCTTGAATTTTACTCCACAAAGCAAGTATCATGTTGACAATTTGGACGCGTTATCGGTTCTGGATAAATTAATTCTTGAACTTGTTTTATTGAATTCTTATATCATTGTCATCATCCTCATGTTTATATTATGTTGAAAGTCATACCGGTGGCTTTGTAGTGCATAGATGGACTTGGAATGATTATGACCGAGGATTATTCGGTATAATCATGGTAGTAATGTTACAAATGATGTGGTAAAAGTCCTCATTGGTCCGTAATGCATTGATGGGATGTTGTTGGCATGATCATGACCATTGATGAATACACGAATATCCTTGTCCGTGTAGTGCATGGATAATTTGTGGTCGTGATACTAATGAATATCCTTGGCCGTAGTGCAGGGATGATGTAGTTTATTTATTAAGTTGAGTCTCAGCGATAAAAGTGATGGAAACCCTTTTAAATCATAGAAGATAGTAGATTTTATTCTCTACTTGACTCTTCTAATGGATTACTTGTTCCACTGCAGTTTAAACTTGATGTTTGTTATAATTTATCGGTTTAACATTGTTGAAGGCTAACGATAAATTATTTGGCATTATCTTAGTCATAATATTTCTTCTGGGCGAGTTGAGCTCACCCTTTCTTTCCTTTATTCTCTTGAGGAAATGAGAACGTGGCGGGACTAGTCGGGGAGCGATAACTGGTCCAGATGATAGCATTAGTAGTCCTCACTATTCTGTTAAATAGTGTGACAATAAATGTAATGAGGACTCCATTGAGTTTGTATATTGTCTAGATGACAATATTCTTATCAAAAACTCTTAGATTATATTTTTTTCGTATTTTACACGACTGTCGTATAATTAAGTTGTATTTGAATTTTGTACCATGTATTTGGCGACCCAAGATGGGTGATGTATACCTATTTTGTGGGCGTCACAAATACGAAGCTCGAGGTCAGAGGATGATCAAGTACTTAGCAGAGTTAAAAGATCGGCTTCAGTATTTCCAGTCATATGAGTTCGAAGGGGTCGAGCGCAATGACAATTCCATTGTCGATGCATTGTCAAAACTGGCCACTACGGATGCTAATATCTTCGATGGGTCCGTTTACTTGGAAATTTTGCAGCATCCTAGTGTTCAGCATGAATCGATAATGTGTGTCGATCGTACCAACTGATGGTTGACTCCATATCTAGAGTATCTGGCAGATGGGGTCCTTCCTTCGGATCAGATGCTGGCCAAGAAAGTCAAGTACAAGAGTGCTAACTTCGTTTTGATAGATGGGGATCTCTTTCGAAGGGCCTTTTCGTCTCCACTGCTGAAATGTTTAACTCCATCCGAAGCTAAATATGCTCTGCGAGAGGTTCACAAGGGCATCTGTGGCGACCATATGGCTGCTAAGTCATTAGCCTACAAAGTACTTCGTCAGGGATACTACTGGCCTACAATCTTCAAGGAAGCTACGAAGTACGTCAAGAAATGCGAGAAGTGTCAACTCAACAGTCCGATCCCATATCAGCCACCAGAAGAGCTATACTCGATCTTATCTCCTATACCCTTTGCTGTTTGGGGGGTTGATATATTGGGTCCATTGCCGAAAGCTAAAGGCCAGGTCAGTTTTGTTATAGTTGTCATCGATTATATGACCAAATGGGTAGAAATGAAGCCACTTAGGTTGATAACGGAACAAGAATGGTTGAAGTTCGTGAAGGAGTCAGTAGTGTTTCGTTTCAGAATTCCTAAGGTGGTGATATCGAACAACGGACGCCAGTTCGTGGGATCGAAGTTTGAAGCATTTTTGATGGAATTGGGGGTTCAACACAGAAAGACTTTAGTAGCTCATTCGCAGTCGAACGGGCAGGTCGAGGTGACCAACAGAACGCTACTGAATGGGATCAAGCGTAGACTGGATGAGGCTAAGGGGAGATGGCCAGAGGAGCTGCTCAGCGTGTTATAAGCTTATCGGACTACACCGAGGACTACAACAGGGGATTCACCTTTCAAACTGGCCTATGGTACTGATGCCTTGGTCCCAGTTGAAATTGGATCTCCAAGTCTTCGGGTCTGTCAATTTAAAGAGATTTACAATGAAGAAGGGATGAAGGTCAATCTGGATTTGCTCAAAGAAGTCAGGGAAACAGCTTTGATCAGATTGGTGGCCTATCAACGAAGAGTGGCTAAGCATTACAATAAGGGGGTAAAGCTTCGTAGATTTGAAGTAGGAGATTTTGTCCTCAGGGAAATCGAAGCATCTACGCCTCAGAACTTGGGAAAGCTAATGCCGAACTGAGAAGGACTGTACGAAGTTGTTGAAGTATTGAAGCCATGGACTTATCGGTTGAGGGCATTGGACGGATCAGAGATCAAGAATACTTGGCACGCCGATAGACTTTGGAAGTAATTTCAGTAGATACGGTGTCAGTATACCAGAAGTCTGTAAAATTTTTGAAACATCGTCAATAAAATATCCTTTTCTCCGATTTGTCTTCTGTTCATTGATGTCCATGACCTACGGTGTGAGGAGGTTCGGGTGGACTCGCTGACCATTCGATGGTAGCCTTATCGGCAGGTGGTCCTTATAAATTTGTCAAGCCCTTCGTGGTAGGCAAACTTCATTGGTGTAAAGAGGTTCGGGTGGACTCGCTGACCATTCGATGGTAGCCTTATCGGCAGGTGGTCTTTATGAATTTGTCAGGCCCTTCGTGGTAGGCAAACTTCATTGGTGTAAGGAGGTTCGGGTGGACTTGCTGACCATTCGATGGTAGCCTTATCGGCAGGTGGTCCTTATGAATTTGGAGGGCCCTTCGTGGTAGGCAAACTTCATTGGTGTAAGGAGGTTCGGGTGGACTCGTTGACCATTCGATGGTAACCTATCTAGTCGATGGAATCCTATGGGTTTGTTAGGCCCTTCGTGGTAAATAAATTCCCGATGAAGCAGATCTACCTCACACTTCGGTAACGAATAAGTATCCTTTTACTTTATTACCTGATTTTGTCTAAGTGTTGAGTTCGGATTGCCTCATTACTTACCTTGATCTTATCTGTTATATGACTTGTTTAGTTATTTATTAACAGTCCAAAGTTAAGTTCAGATTAATATTGACAAAAATTAATAGTAAAGGAGTAATAAGGAAAAAGAGTAATATTTCATTAATATAATACTGATTACAAAAAGATAGAAATTTTTACAAAAATTCTACAGCTAAGCTAAAGGAAGATCATCTTCAGGCGTCAGCTTCATCTTCGGAGGAATCGAGAAGGGCAGGATCTACCTTGGCAGTGACAAGTTTTGCTTTGTCTTTGCTTCGGCATTCATCATATCCATCCGAGAACATCTGAACGATTTCTTCGTTCAACTCAGCTAATTTTCGGTATTCTTGCTGAATTTCTTTTCGAAGATCTTCAGTCAAAGGTGGACCTAGGTCTCTCAGGGCACGAAGTTCCCAAAGGTGGACCTTTCTTTCATGATTCGCGCATGCTTAGCTTCTAACTCATTTGTAAGACCCCAACTTATTATAAATGAAATTAAATTTCTCTATTTATTATTTTGAAATAATAAGGGTTGAATTGATTAATGTGGTTAGTTATGGGTAAAATGCGCAAATATTTCAAATAAGCAAGTGGTTATAAAATATTTATTATTGTCGGGGAATATTCGTTTGGTCGTAGAATATTCTTCACCGTTTGGGAATATTAAATGCACGGTACAAGTTAACCTTTTGTGGGCCCATAACGAAAAGTGATTGGATGAAGAAAACGCAAGTAGTATGAGTTTTTATAAATACTTGGCGAAGTTATTACCAATTAACATTGTTGGAATACAAATTGGTTAAAATACGATGTCTGGCGTTGTTTACGGTAGAAGATACGGTATTTCAACAATTATTGATTCTTACGTAAGAAGGCACTACTCAATAATTGTTACGGTAATTCTTATTCAATATTTTATTTTATTGATTCAATAATTGCTACGTTGATATTTTATATTATTGTTGTTTTAATAATTGTCACTACACAGTATTTCCCATTATCAGATCAATGATTCATATTATTTTAATAATATTACTAGATAACATTATTGGTAATGTCTAGAAAGTTCTATCTAAGGAAAGGTTTGGTCACCTAATTGCGCGCCAGTAAGGAGAAATTCTTATTGGAAAGCCCCCTCTTTCCTGGGAACGGTCTGGTTGTCATTATTGTGATTCTGTAATATTATTTGTAAATAATTAATTATTGATTTATATAATAAGAAAAATATTTATTTATGTGGATATAAATGGAGGAATTTTTAGAAAAGTGACAATTGTTGAAAATTGATATTTTATCTTTTCTGATAAAATAATTTATTATTATATTATAATAATATAATAATGGTGATATTTTTACAATGAATGTGATATATGAGTAAATGAGGAGGAGGAGTATTTTTGTTACTAAAAATATTTAAAACATGTTTTTCATGTTTGTGGACCCCATTTCTTGACTGAAATTTGATTATAGCCTATAAAATCGCCCGTATGTGGATTTCGGTCAATTTCTGTTTGGAATATGGAAAAACTTAAACTTACAAAGTTGTAGATAATGAAGTTTCCTATGGAAAAGACATGAGGTTCAAATTTTTCTGACAAAAGGGCTTTTTATTATGAATTATTGAAGTTCCGAAGTTCCGAAATAATTGATTTCTGGAAGTTTTAATTATGTTTATTAAGAAAAACGTTTTTTTTCTTTTGTGGGCTACACTAACATGTGCAAAATAAGCTGAGATCAGTTGTCTAAGGTGGGCGTGAAAGTTATATATATATATTATTTTATTAAATTTTCTGCTTTGGTGTTCTAAGCATTTTCCTATAAATAGGGTACTTAGGTTAGAATTAAAAATCACACTAGAAACTGAAATCTTCTCTCTCTATATTATTGAGCGTATTCTTGTGAGTATTTTGATACTTTGAGTGTTGTTATACGGTGCAAGTTTCTTTCAGCGTTATATCTGATATTAAGTCAAAAGTATTATTCTTTTGAGGTAAGGGATGTTGTTTTCTTCTTAAATGATATTATTTTCTTCAATATCATTATGCCGAAATATCGGTCTGAACTTTTTATCAAATTTGGAACTTTTTGTGTCGAGGTTACTATTCACGTATACGGCACTATTCACCGAAAAATAAAATTTTCTTCTTTTTGTCCAAGATGTCTATTATGGTTACTATCTTTGATTGTATCCATGTTTTGATCTTTATTTTTGAATTCTGTTTCAAAATTGGTTATTATGGAGTATTATTGATCTTGGATAAACTGTAATACGAATCCTTAATATTTGTTCTTTTATTTCACTGGATTCGTTTTCTTTAAAATATTTTTCATCATCCTCAGTCCTAAATGATGATATAACTGAATATCTTTGGCATGTAGTGCAAAGATGAATGATTTTTTGATGAATATCTTTGGCCCGTAGTGCAAAGATGAACAGGTATTTAGATGAACATGACCAACTGATGAATATCTTTGGCCTATAGTGCAAAGATAAATATTTGATTCCAGATATATATTAATTGATGTTACAGGGATAAAATATTGACGATGAACTTTTAAATTCATAGATAGAAGATAGTAGATTTCATTCTCTACTTAACTCTTCTAATGAATTATTATTTTAGCTGCGAATATTGATTTAAAACTGGTTGTCTATTATATTCTATTAGATTTTTCCCTATTGAGGACTAACGATAATTTGTTCTATATTATCTTAGTCATAATGTTATTTACTGGGCTAGTTGAGCTCACCCTTTTCCTTTTTGTTCCATTTTTCTTATCAGGAGGCGAGAATGTAGCGAGTACTAGTCGGGGTGTGGAATGATGGTTCTAGAAGTTATTTTAGTAGTCCTCACTATTTTGTAAAATAGTGTATCAATAATTGTAATGAGGACTTATTTGAGTGTGGATATTGTCTAGATGACAATATTTGTATTTAAACTCAAAGTTTATGTGTTGTCGTATTTTGCATGACAATTGTATTAATAAAGTTATAGTTGTTTCTGTACCATGTATTTGGCGACTCAGAATGGGTATTGTATACCTATTTTGGGGGCGTCACATCATTTACTTGCAGCACTAGACTCTTGTTGGTCTTCACATATGTGTATCGTTCTTTTCAACAAGGATTTCGTTTCAATGAACCAGGTCCGCGTTCATATCAATGATCTTTCGATGAATGGCTTTAGCTGCCTCCATTTTCTCTTTTAGCTTTTTCATATCTTTTTGGAGGCATTCGTTGTTGTAGAGAGCAGTACCGAGGTCACTTCTCTCCTTAGTCAAAGCCGACTTCAGAATGATGTTTTCTCGTCGGGCTGCGTCCTCTTCGGCTTCGACTTCTTTGTATCGAGGGAGAAGACGCCCGAAGACAGCATTTGCCTGTAGATGTTCAGAAATAATCAGTTAATCTTCAAGATATATATAATTTTAAATGAACAGATAAACAACTATTTACCTTGGCATGATAACTCATGCCTTCCTTGATTAGGTCCATAATCGAGCTATTTTTGAACTAATGCTCATCGGTATCCCTGACAAACGAGTCGAACAGTTGGAATGGAAAATTTCCATTGAACTCGGGCCATACGGTAGGTGAAGACATGGCTTCACACCGGAAGGCAGAGGGAGATGATCGTGTGGGGGAAAGCACGGGAGGTTCGTCGCGAGGAGGAGATTGAGTAGGTGAATCCACAGGAGGTGGAGGTTGAACGGGAGTACACCCTATAGGTGGTGGTGGTTGATCCTCCGAAGGCTGTTGCCTTTTGCGGGATAGGGTTGAAGCCTCAGTTTGTTCTTCACCTTCATCTTCAAAAATAAGGATTTCCACAGGAGTGGGGACCCGGAGTTCGTCAGCAGACAAGGGGGTTATTTTGGTTTTCCTCTTCTTTGTACGAAGGGCTTGCATCCGTTCGTTCATGGGCATATCAATCAGACTTGCGAAAGAAGTTGTTTGGGAGTCTTGAATAGTCTGGGGGGTTTTCAAATGGCTCTCTTCTTCCTGCGAGGTCGGTTGGATTCCTCTACAGTAATTGGTTCTACAGGGGAAGCTTTGACCTCTTGAGCGTCAGAAGTCGAAAGTTCTTCAGATGGAATTTCATCGGAAGGAGATGAAGGTTTGCCCGAAAGGAATCTGTTTAGATCCCTTCGGTCAATGGATGTCGGTTTGATCAAGGACACTGCAGAGGATGAAAGACAATAAGTCAGAATCAACATTTCTGAAGAAGATTAAAATAAATCACGCATCAGTAGAATTTGAAAGCTTACATTTATGGTCATACAACCATGCTTATTTGCTTATAAGTCTAAAGCTCCACTACTTCAGGGGTATCTTCTCTATGATACGTGTCATTTCCCTCACACGCTCTTCAGATATGTCGCCGAAGTCTGCAGAAATGTGACCAGAAATAGTCCAATCTGGAATGGAGGAGATTTCGGGACCATTAACAAAGAACCATCTGTTATGCCATCCTCAGTTGCTTGAAGGAGTATCCATTAGAGGTCGTTTCTCGATTCTAGCATTAGGCTTAGGGGCTATTTTGCTCAGCATCTTGAAGCCTTTTTCCCGAGACTTCCCGACTGAGAAGAGGGTGAAGAAAGAATCAACAGTGGGAGGAACTCCTATCTCGTAACAGAGTGCTATGTAGGCCAGAATATGGATGTATGAATTCGGTACCAATTGGGCGAACCCAACTCTAACAAACCCTAGAAGGTTAATCAAGAAGGCGTGAAGGGGAAACCTTACTCCCTTCTCCAGAAACGTTATCGGGACGGCGGTCCAACCGTTGGGTCGCTGGTACATTCTTTCATGGGATGCTGCAATCCTCACCTTGTGGGAATCCGGTATTTGGTAGCGAGTTTGAATATTACGAAGCTAGATTTCAGTAACGGTGGAGGGGGTGTTAGCGTAAGGAAATTCTTCCTCATTCTTAAAGAATTCGGAGGGGCTGGGAAGTGGTTCAGGAGACGGAGCTTTCTTGCTCAGAGTAGCAGTTTGGGGGTTTGAGCTCGAAGCCTCTTTACTAGGGCTTGGGTTGGGAGGAACGGCAGTAATGGGGGTTACACGAAGTGGAGAACTCTTATCAGAACTTTGAGACGCCATTGCTGAGAATTTGCAGAGAAGAGAAACAAATTTGAGAAAGAGAGAAGTCTAGAGCTCGAAAGGGCATCCGAATTCAAATTAACAGGTAAAATTGTCAATTTGGAGAAAAATTGCCTTTTATACTGACGGTTACGCGATACACGATGGCGACACATTTAATTGACAGTCATAATGAGGAATTCGAATGGGTAGCGTCCAATTCAAGTCTCCAAGATTAATCAGATTGGGCTTCTCTAATGGGCTTCTGATTTTATTCAAATTATTGGTTGATGTTTATCCTTTGATCCTCGGTGAGCTTCATTTTGGATCCCTTTTAATTTCACTACAATTTTTTTCATTATGGACCTATGATATTTACAGTCTTTCATTAAACCTCCTGTTTAATAAAAAGACCGGAGGGCAATCATTGGGCCCATATCTTTGTATACATTGGGCTTTGATCGATTGGGCTCCTCCCTCAAACCATGATACTTTAAGCATTGGGCCAAATCGAATGGGCTCACCCCTTGGTTCTATTTATTATGTTTTAAATGCATTGGGCTTCTTTATTGGACCGGTCCATTAGATAATTAAATATCTAGACCTCAGCTTTGACAGGTAATGATCACTAAGATAACAGTTAACTGTTATCTCTGCCATGTATTAATGAGGATGGGACTCAGTTGGCCGGCGGTGGCAAACAGTGACAAGATGTAGTTGGTGGGCTACATGCATTGGTAATTTGAGATGACCGGGGGGGGTAATGTGGTCGACATGAGTGGGTGGCATGGGAAACCAGACTTTGGAGTATTTCTTAGCAAGGATCACACAATTTAGAGGTAACAACACTTAACTGAATCATTTTCTCTCTCAAGCACTAGATATTATTTCCTCCATTGTTAACCTTGTGATCGCTTTGATCTTGACTCTCATATCGGAAGTTATCCCTGACGGTCGGTCAAGCCGTCAAGCTTTTGGTGAT
Source organism: Panax quinquefolius (assembly GCA_020205615.1). Lineage (NCBI taxonomy): Eukaryota > Viridiplantae > Streptophyta > Magnoliopsida > Apiales > Araliaceae > Panax > Panax quinquefolius. The sequence continues at coordinate 44,354,820 of CM035160.1, read as the reverse complement.
TGTCGTGTTTACTGTGCAGGATATCGGACGCGTCTTACGTGATTGGGACGTGAGGAAAGATCTTGGCGTTAAAACTTTCCTCAATGGGGTTCTTTCAAGAGGATGTGTACATGACTCAGCCTCCTAGTTTTGTTGATCCACTGCGTCCAAATCATGTATGCAAACTACACCGTGCCCTCTATGGTCTCAAACAGTCACTACGTGCATGGTTCCAACGCCTTCAAACATTTCTTCTATCCCATGGTTTTGCAAACAACCGCTCTGACCCATCCTTATTCATCAAAAGTTCTGGCTCACTAAAGCTCTTTTTGCTTGTTTATGTTGATGACATCATTGTAACCGGCAGTTCTCTCAATCACATCAACGACTTCATTGATGTTTTATGTGCTACATTTGACAGTCGTCGCTTGGGTGATCTGAGTTTCTTTCTAGGCATTGAAGTTACTCGCACTGCCGACTCTCTCACTTTATCCCAAGCCCGGTATGCTTCCGACTTACTTCGGAAATTCCATATGGAGTACACCTCCAAGCCGTCTCCCACTCCTCTCTCAGCCCATACTCGGTTATCTAGTCATGATGGTGACCCTTTACCGGATGTAACTTTGTATGGAAGTATGGTTGGTGGTCTTCAGTACCTTACGTTGTCCCGACCGGAAATTGCCTTTGCCGTCAATCCCTGTATATTGTAAAGGAGGGCAGTGAATAAACTTACAATTTTTGAATCTTTCATATTCTTTCAGTGTTCTCCAACCAAGGAAGATGGTAAAGGTGCTGATCAGCATCTGGAACGCCTATGGTCTCTGTCTCTGCACATATTCTTTTGGTGCTGTGAACTTTGGAATTCTCTCTTTCGTCTATCTACCCCACCAGTTTTACTCCCACAATAATCTTTCTTCCCGAGTCTCAGATCTTCAACCCGAATCATGAATTCATTTCCTGCATCTGGAGTGCTGAAATCAGCAGGGTTTTTGTTAACAACGCAGTTTAAAGTTTCGGTTATGCTGGTCAGAGGCCTAATAGTTCCATTCATATGACTGGCCTCAGGGTCTATGTGACTGGTTGATCTTTGACGTTGCAAAGGAAACACCACAGCATCAGAAGCACCGAGGATTCCTTTCTGCTTGTCTTGATGAGGATTAGAATCAAGGATTGTGTCAAAAACACCACTTGTGCTTGCGGGTTTTCTTGATATCCAATCTTTATTTTCTGAGGGTGAAAATGATCTCTTTGCTTTGTCTGCCTCTTGAGGGTCTAGCAAATTCTTGTCCTGTAAAACCAGTAAACCACCAACCCTTTCAAAATTACAATCATTTTGAAGCAGATAAAGAAATGTATCAAGGGCAGGAAAGGCAAGTGAACATTCACAAGTGAGTTTTCGCACAGGACTTAGCTACAGTTAAATATCTCTCTCTTGTATTTATTATATACTAAAGGTTTTCAATTTAATAATTTCCTTTACCCCTCTTCCCATCTACATCTTACCTAAGCACATGGAAATAATTTAATATGTTCTGTTCATTTGGTATCATCAACGTGAATAAAAGAAGATAAATACATAATTCAACTCTTTAAGGATATCCGAAATGCATGGCAAGCTCATGCAAGTGACATATATAAGAAGGCTATGAGCACAAACCATAAACAAAAAGATGAGTGCACGAACTGTAAAAAAAAAGAGAAAATAGGAAGCAAATTGTTACACAAATTGTGGCGTATCATTTGTGTACATAATATTATTCATACTAAGGAAAACAATCATTAATAAAACCCCATGCATACAATGAGCTTCACAAGTTCTCTATGGGGCGGCAATACCCTAGTCGATTCCAATGATTCAAGGGCAATTAATTAGCTTAGCTTTAGATGTCTATGAATATGTTCCCTTTTACTTGGTGTTTCAGCTTGAGTTTATATCGAGACGGAAATAATCAATTCAGATCTAGGATTTAATAATTAAAAAAATCTGAAATATATAATTATTGAACTTAAACTGAGTTTAACATATTGGTTTTGCTCCATCTTTAATTTTCATTCCTAGTTGAAACTGAGTAGTTGAAATTGAGTTTAATTTGTGGTTATGGAAAACTAATTATGCTACTGATGCTTCAAAGGCGGAGAAAACAAAATATCAATTTAAAATAATTTCCTACCTTTAGAGATGAGTGAACTACATTTACACTTGTATACAAGAGCGTAGTTAGTTTAATGATATATCATTAAAATAAAAGTAATTTTATCAAATATAAAATTTTCATTAGTGACATATCATGATTCTAATACTGCTTGTGTATATTAAACTTTAATTCTTATAGTATATGAACAGTTTGAATTGGATTATTTGGTCTAAATAATTAGATTGTTTTTATTTTAAAAAAAAAACTAGGGAAAGATTCTTTTCAAAATGTTTAGAATTGAAATTATTTTAGAGTGTCTTATGGAAAAAGTGTTCCAAAATAATAAGCGAAACCAAACAATTTTCTAATTATTTGTCTTCTTTAAACAATTTTTTAATAAAAATATTTAAACTCTTTCAAATATTTTTAATCAATCATAATAATTAGAGTATTTGTAATATATTATAGAGTTACAGACCTGAAGATAAGTCTCCACTTTGTTCTGCACATTTTTCTGATCTATTACCTGCTGAAACACAACCTTGGCCTTGACGCTGTTGTTGGGAAAAATCACCTCAAATATTGTTGTCTTTGATAAATTAGACAGATAAAATATCAGTATATGCCAAACAGATTAAACTTGCAGTTCTACTAAAATAATAATCACTGTAAGAAAATAAATAAGTAGAAAATATCAAACCACGAGACACCAAGAATTTTACGTGGATAACCCTCTAAAACTAAGAGGTAAAAATCACGGGACGATCTCCGAAAAATCCACTATAATAAACTGAGAGAATACAAAGATATCTTAATTTGAGTACAAACTCAAATTACTTCACCACAATAACTATGTGATGGAACCCAAATAAAACACTTTTTTATTTGAACTACCTTTTTCTCTCTATTTTCTAAAGCTTTACAGAAGCTTTCCTTCTCTCTTCTTTCTTACTCTCGGATGGAGTATGTATTGTTGGGTGTGTTTTTCCCTCATGTCATGGCTACCTTTTATAGCCAAAGTAAATGGGAGAAGAGGAGTAAATGAGGGGACAATTATTCAAAGGTTGGTAAAGTGAGTGAGGAACTTTTGACTAATTGGTAAAGTGGGTGATGAACTTTTGACTAACAATCTCCCCCTCCGAACCCATTAGAGGAGGTGATCTCTGTGACCCCGTCACTTGGAGTCCATCCCGACCAATTCCTTGCAAAATTCCAGCTTGTCACGAGTAACAACTTTTGTTAACATGCCTGAGGGATTCTTGTCAGTATGAACTTTCTTCACTTTCATCAATTCCTTTTCCATCACTTCTCGAAGCCAGTGATAACGAACATCAATATGCTTGGTCCGATTATGATATGTGGCATTCTTGGTCAAGTCAATTGCACTCTGACTATCACAATAAACCATATACTCATAGGTGTGATTCTTGTGCAAAGAATCCATCTCATCTTGCATAGCTCTCAGCCAATTGCCCTTCTCCTTATGAGTCTTGACATCTTGAAAATCCTCTGGCTCCCCCTCCTCAGCAACTAAAAGATATTCAGATGAAGGATATCTGACTGATGGTACACGTTCTCTAGTGAATCTTCTTAGTTGAGGTTCTTCAATATCAGGTTGCTCCCTCTGATCAATACTCTCTGCATCTGACCCATCACCATCGTGCAAATCTGTATCAGTCATATCTTCATTCTGACCTCCTTCTCCAACTATGGCATTCTGTACTGGAGAAGGAACTTCGCTAAGATCTGGAACTCTATTATCTCTAGGCTGTGTAGCATTATCAGAATGCTTATAATTTTGGTGCTCATGAAACACCACATCTCTGCTCCTGAATAATTTTCTTTGCACTGGATCCCATAACCGATATCCAAACTCTGCATCTCCATAGCGAACAAATACACATGGAGTAGATTTGTCATCAAGTTTCGATCTTTGTTCCTTGGGGATATGTGCAAAAGCCTTGCACCCAAATACCCTAAAATAAGAATAAGACAAATCCTTACCACTCCAAATCTTTTCTGGAATTTGAAAATCCAAAGTGCTGATGGAGATCTATTAATCAGGTAACAAGCAGTACAAACAGCTTCACCCCAGAATGACTTAGATAGTTTATCCATTTTCAACATGCATCGTACTCTCTCAATAATAGTGCGGTTCATTCTCTCAGCCACACCATTATGCTGTGTGGTACCAGGAATAGTCTGCTCATGCCGAATGCCATGCTTACTGCAATATTCAGCAAACTCCTTAGAAGTGTATTCCCCTCCGTTGTTGCTATGAAGACACTTCAACGATTTTCCAGTCTCCCTTTCAACCATAGCATGAAGACTCTGAAAATGCTGGAATACCTGGTCTTTTGTTCTCAACAAAAATACCCACACCTTCCGCGAAGCATCATCAATAAAGGTAACAAAGTACCTATTTCCACCCAAAGACTCAACCTCAATGGGTCCACATACATCGAAATATACTCTATCTAGTAGTTCTGATTTTCTTTTAGCTGAACTACTAAAGGAGACTCTATGTTGTTTCCCAAACAAACAATAATCACAAAGGCTTAAAACAGTACCTTTAGCAAAAAAAATGAATGACCTTTTTGCTAATAACTGCAACCCTTTCTCACTCATGTGGCCAAGCCTCTTATGTCACAAGTTTGGTGAAGAGTCATCCTCAATTGCATTCAATTCACTAGAACACATCTTCACATGAGTCTTGTACAACGAACAACAAGCAAATCCTCTTGCAATCACCATAGAGCTTTTGGTAAGCTTCCATTTTCCACTCCCGAAGTGATTCTCATAGCCTTCTCTGTCCAAGGCCATACCAAAAATCAAGTTGAGACGCAAATCTGGAATGTGTCTAACATCCCACAAGGTAACAGTGCAACCAACACCTGTCTGAATGCAAACATCACCAATTCCAATAATCTTAGACTGATCAGTATTTCTCATTCTCACGTACCCAAAGTCTCCAGCTTTGTAAGTTGTGAAAAGTTCTCTCTTAGGTGTAGCATGATACGAGGCACCAGTATCAACCACCCAATCAACTTTCTGATCATCAACGTGCAAGCATTCTTCTTCCCCAAATAAAAGAATCACAACATCTTCGGTGACTGTGGCTGCAGTGTTCTTCTCCTCAACCTTTCCCTGCTCACCATTTTTCTGCTTGTCTAACCAGATTCTGCAATTTCTCTTGTAATGACCTTCCTTATTACAATGGAAACATCTATACGTTTCGTCTTGTCTGGTCTTTGACTTGCTCCTGTAATTCTTGCTTTTGTTGCGACTTGTATCTCCTTTGTGAGATCCCCTAAAATTGCTTCTGCCCCTATTCTATGTGACAAGAGCATGATTCTCAAAATTTATGCCTTGCTCCTTTCGCCTTGTCTCCACATTATGAACACTATCCTTGACCATCTGTATAGTCATTTTTCCTCCTGGAGCTGAATTGCTTAGAGACACCACCAAGGTCTCCCAGCTGTTTGGCAACGAACTGAGAAGAAAAAGAGCCTGAATCTCATCGTCAAGATTCAACTTCATGGTGGACACCTGGTTCACTAAACCTTGGAACTCACTCATATGCTCCGACACACTGCTCCCGTCCTTGTACTTTAGATTCACAATTTTCCGAATGACAAAAGTTTTATTTTTTGCATTCTTCTTCTCATACATAGACTCTAATGTTTTCCATAAAGTGTGAGCATCCGTCTCCTGTGAAACATGGTGGAATACACTTTGATCAATCTACTGCCGGATGTGACCAATAGTCTTCCTGTTCATTTTATTCCAATCAACCTCAGACTTATCCGCAGGCTTCTTTCCCTTGAGCTCCAACGGATCATATAAATCCTTGCAATAAAGGATATCCTCCATTTTGGGCTTCCAGATCGAAAAATTTGAAGAGGTCAATTTAATCATGGCTCCGACTGATTCCTCCATAAAATTTATCAAAAACAACCGAAGCAAATAACCTTAGCTAGCTCGATGCGGTTGTTGGGAAAAATCACCTCCCAAATACTGTTGTCTTTGATAAATTAGACTGATAAAATATCAGTATATGCCAAAGAGATTAAACTTGCAGTTCTACCAAAATAATAACCACTGTAAGAAAATAAATAAGTAGAAAATATCAAACTACGAGACACCAAGAATTTTACGTGAAAAACCCTCTAAAACTAAGAGGTAAAAACCACGGGGACGATCTAGAAAAATTCACTATAATAAAGCGAGAGAATAAAGATATCTTAATTTGAAAGACAAACTCAAATTCTTCACCACAATAACTATGTGATGGAACCCAAATAAAACATTCTTTTATTTGAACTACCTTTCTCTCTCTATTTTCTAAAGCTTTACAAAAGCTTTTTTTCTCTCTTCTTTTTTACTCTCGGATGGAGTATGTATTATTGGGTGTGTTTTTCCCTCATGTCATGGCTACCTTTTATAGCCAAAGCAAATGGGAGAAGAGGAGTAAATGAGGGGACAGTTATTCAAAGGATGGTAAAGTGGGTGAGGAATTTTTGACTAATCGGTAAAGTGGGTGAGGAACTTTTGACTAACAGCTGCCAAATTCATGTACAAATCAGAATAATTGAAAGTAAAAATGCATTTAACTGATTAAAAAATATGAATATTATTTCAGTCATCATTGTATATTTTAATTTCATCATATTTCGTAAAGTGTGCACCAAAATTAGATGACTTGAATTCTCACCTTGTCGTGAATAGGAAGACTTGTTGAAATGAAATGTAATGAACAACGATCTTTGCACCAGGGAGAAATTTGCATCACTTGAGAATATGATAACACCGATAATATCTACCAAATAAACAAAAAATGAAAAGGAATTGAAAACAATAGTAGAATACCTGATTACACTGTTTGCATCTGGTCTTCACATCTTCTTCTTCATTGTCTTCACGAGTTTTCTTTGATTTCTTAGAACTTATTGCTGCATTAGAGCTGGCCATTAACTAAAACTACACCTGCTGGATAACCATAACCAATAAGACATTAAATAAGTAAGCAAAATAAAGAGAAAAAATCGTAAAATCTCATTTCTCATCAAACATTCGAAAATGAGAATTAATTAATGAATGTCTCCATCTTTTTTATTTTTCATATTTTCTCTTTGTAAAATCACTTCCAAAAAGAGTGTTACAACAAAATGAGCTTGAAATAATTGTTAATGTAGGTAAGAATGAAAATACTAAAGGGGAAACTCTTTAAATTAAATGCAATGAACAACCACCTTTGTCATACCTACAAGAAATTTGCAACATTAGGAACATGGTAAGTCAAGGGATAACCATGTTTCCAATGTATAAACATATTTTACCCATACATGTTACTATTAATTCATGAACATTTTCTTTCTCTTTTACTCCCTCAACTCTATTTCTTTTGTATTCTAGATATAGATTTTTGTTCTTTTTTATTCGTTCTTCGTAGATTTTAAGAAAAATAAATTACTATTAATTCATGAACAACTTTAAAATCATGTTTCCAATGTATAAACATATTTTACCCATACATGTTGCTATTAATTCATGAACATTTTCTTTCTCTTTTACTCCCTCAACTCTATTTTTTTTATTCTATTTATAGATTTTTGTTCTTTTTTATTCGTTGTTAGTAGATTTTAAGACAAATAAATTACTTTTTTAGTTGTTCTGTCAAGTCGGTCGCTCAAGATCATTGGTCTCTACCCAGATGCAATGAAAAAATGGAATATAATATACGGAGGGCTCCCCTTTTAGAGAGACCCTCACTCCCCTATATCTCCCTTATTTTGATATAATAAATTAGTATTATCTCTTTTGTAGAGTTTGTTTTCCCTCTTTGTGTAACTTGTTTTTATGGTGAGATGACTGATTTGAATTTCATTATCCTCTCTATTATCTCTTGGGTGATTCTTTTTCCGTTTGAGAGATTTCTTTGACTTTTTTTGGTGCATGAATTTATTGAAGATGAATTGTTCAGATTTTGATATGACGTTATCATGGTTGTTTCGTTGCTCATGTTGAAGAACAGTCCAAATCTAGATATTTTATTATTAATTTTGGGATATGACTGTATTTTAGAAGTTTACTAGATACAAACTCGCGCGTTGCGGTGGGATTATTCAATTTTTAAAATAAATGTGTATGTGCAATTAATAAATTAAAATATACTAAAAAGAGTAAATTGTTGTGCGATGATCAAATTTTACACAGAAAAACAAATAAATATACGTTGCGCTGCAGTTATTATATCCATCCCGTCCACCGTGACAGATTCATGTTGGCGTCTAAATTGTGAGTCATCATTGTCACAAATATGTCGAACAAAAAGTGAGATTAAACCATAGATGCATAATAGAACGTAAAATGAATGAAATTAAAGCAATCTGTAGATGAAGAGGCAAACCTTCTTTGACTTTTCATCAAATTCTTTCTTGGCCTTTTTCTTGGTCCCTAAAGCTAAAGTTCATCTGAAAATGTATATATCATTTACTCGTTAGATACAAACCAAAGAATGTGACAATAGTAATCATGTGTTCTGGAGAATGTTTCAAAGAATGGACACACATACCATTTGGTGGACCTGGTAGCGTGTTTGGGTGTTTAGATGTAGTGGTTATTAGATGAGCTTGTTAAAGCTCGCAAAGTTAGTTCACTAAATAGGATATAATTTGTATATGGTGACAAAACTTGGTAATAAAAGTAATTCTTAGTACAAGTTAGCCAACTATTTATCCAACTGATTGGAGCCACAACTTGACTTAAAACCTTCTTCGAACACAAGATGAATGAAAACCAAAATTCTAATCACAAGTATAACACCTTACAACAAAGTTGACAGAAAATTATTAAATAACTGACAAACTTGAACCCATGACCCATCTGCTTACTCTCTTTTTTCTTTCCAGGAGGTCTAGCCGCTTACTGTTGAAAAGCCATTACATAAATTGTATGCAAATTGGAGTAGTTGGATTTTCAGAAGATTCGGTATCATTTATTAAAGTGTAAGCACCAAAATTATTCTGGCCGTCACTAAAAAAAACTGTAATGTTTGAAAAGATATACTTACCTACATGATCAAACACTATCTCAATGGGTGCATCCTTGAACAATTGAATTCCACCTTCATCCATTGCGGAATTGCTATTAGAATCATGAATAGGATCACTAACTATTTCAATGCTCTTTCTCTAATATGTCATCAAGAAGCTTTTGAGCCTGCCAAGAGTCCATTATGGGATTATAATCAATATATTAAGAGGTAATTAAAAAATTACAAAGGATAATATCATAATTAAATTACAAAGGATAATATCAAAATAGTTGATATAAATCTAAAAACTGTTTAGATTTATAGTAGTGATTTAGGGGATTATAATCAATAAATTAAGAGATAACAAATTACAAAGGATAATATCATAATTAAATTACTAAGGATAATATCATAATTAAATTACAAATGATAATATCAAAATAGTTGATATAAATCTAAAAGCATTTAGATTTATAGTAGTGAATTAGGGATTATAATCAATAAATTAAGGATGATATCAAAATTACTAAGGATAATATCAAAACAGTTGATATATTTAAATTACAAAGGATAATTAAAATTTTAGATTTATAGTAGTGAATTAATTAAGAGATAACAAAGGCATCTAATTTATCTCAAGTCTAGCTGAACATATTCCATAATACCATATCTAAAGCAGTAATGATCCGAACAACAGCAGTAACCATAATGCGATCAAAACAGATGAATTTCTAAAGAATTAAGGAAACAACTCTAGTAAGAAAAAAGGAATTTTAACTGAAACTGAATGATCCTGCAGTAAATAATAGATTAGACAATGCAAATCAAAATTGCATAAAAATTGTTATACAACATTTTACAAATTTGTTACATGAATTGAAGCAGTAAATTTGTTAATATATAATTGCATTTGTGTAAGAAACTAACAGAAAGAAACTACCATTGAAGGTATATTCCAGAGCCAACATTCAGCGAAAAATATAATTATATATATATATATAAATATATGAGAGAGAGAGAGAGAGACTGACGTCAACAGGGGCCTGAGGAGACTATAATCTAACGACACGAAATGTTGTTTTGGGCAAAGTAATTCCAACGTCGACCGTCGATATACTCGTTACAAATTAACCTCAAGCTCGAATCCACAAATCAGCAAAGAGTTGTAACTCTAAGAGATCACCCAAAGGGATTTTTAGATTTGATGTAATCTCCCATCTAATTTATGTAAAATTCAAATTATTCAAATTTTTTGATTTGATAAATACAAGAAGGCACATACCATCAAGAAACTTGAATGCAACCTTATAATAAAGATTACTCGTAGGCTTTCCTGGTATAGAAGTGTAAAAGACCAAAAAAAAAAATTTAGTATTAGCTCAAAAAGAAACTAATGAATAAACTCTAGTTGTAGTTATATATTGTCTAAAACTATAAAACAACCATTTATAGGAAAATCTAGTCTCTGAACAGTAAGAACCTAATAGCAATACAGTATAAAAGGTTGCCTAGCACCCATAAAAGTGACGCCCCCAAAATAGGTATACAACACCCATTCTGAGTCGCCAAATACATGGTACAGAAAACAACTACAACTTTATTACAACAATTGTCGTGCAAAATACAACAACACATATACTGTGAGTTTGGATACAAATATATACCAAATGTGACACATGTCCCAACCGTGGACAGCACCTCACAGTGACACCTTACACAAAGGTATAGTCAAAACTGTTTTAGAAACTAAAATCTTTGGGAAGTGCTCAAGGAAACCTTTGTACATGGGAGACCATGCTTCTAGGTTATGATAGATATCATATGACCACAGAATTATCCTTGCTTGACCCAATAGACCCCAAAGAAAAATGAGAAGATTACTATCATATTCTTCCCAATGGTGAGTCTTCTCTTGATTTATCATTATCTCCACTGTCTCAAATTGAGAATTATACTTCAAACAAACACCAAGATTATATAGGTAGTGCTCAGTAAATATACTCAAGCAAGTGGATGAGCACAACCACATCTTATGATGACACGAGGTTGTATGTCATTTAGACATCTTTGTATGATAGTGGCAAAACACCCTTCCAACATTGGGTTCGCCTCTCCCTATATGATTCACCAAATATAACTAGTAAAAGATGTATACAACACACTTGTCTATCTTTGTTTAGGGAGAACTCCCTGACTAGAGACCACCGTTCTATTCCTTGTTACCCCGGGCTCGACCCAAACTACACTTTTATTACGAAAGGAATTGTGAAGCAAAAAGGGTGAGCACAACTAGCTTCGATAAAGAATATCATGACTAAAGATAATTAAATTATCAATAGCCTTCATTAATAACAAATCAGAGATTTAGAACATATGGTAGATGATAAAAATTTCAACCATAGTTGTAGTGGAACGAGCAATCCATTAGAAGAGTCAAATAGACAATACAGTCTATTATCTTCTCCATGTTAAAAGTCCACCAACAATGTTTTATCCCTGTAACATCAATCAACAGTTCCTTTCCACAATTATATGAATATCTCATAATCATAATTGTAATTCTAAATTCCTCTTCGTACCCAGGACGAATATAATTTTAATCACATGTCTTTACCTGAAACATCAAAGATCATGGTTATACCAAATCACAGTTCCTGTTCATAATCAAACTAATAAATTTATCTTTGCACTACGGCCAAAGATATTCATCCACAGTTCATCTTCACACCACTGGCCAAAGATATTCACAGTCATCTTTGCACTCACGGCCAAAGAGAAGATATTCAGTTCATCTTTGCAACAAAGATATTCAACAACATTCATATTTGCACTCTGGGCCAAATATATTAATATCTCAAAGAAATATATAATCATTTGAATTTATATAAACAATAATTATAACCATGTTGATCAATTCACCTTTGCACTTAAGCTAAACATATTCAATTATAAATCCAATGGTCATGATCATACCATCCACAATTCAACTTTTAACCATCGGCCAAAGAGAACCCTAGTCATGATCATACCAATAATCTACCCATCTTTATACTCAAGTGAAAGAGAATTTCAACATCGAGGTTATAAAATGTTATATATGATAATAAAATCAATATAATCAATATATAGTTTTAATCTCCAGTAGTAATATTCATAAATCAACTATAATTTGGTTAGAAAAAGAAACCAATTTTGTAGTGAATAGTACCCGTGAATAGTAACTCGTGAATAGTAACCCTGACACAAAAAGGTAGAAATTTCACAATAAAATCCATACCAATATTTCGGTATAATGATATTGAAAGAATAACATTTCTTAAACTTATAAACAATTTATTTTAATTGTTTACACTTTACTAAATAATGCATTTAATCATCATAAAATGCCAAACTTATAAGATTTCATCACCAATAACCAAAACCCTCATCAAAAATCTGCATATACCACATATATGATTCTCAAGCCATAAAATCATATTTTCCAATTTTCTTCCTTCACATAACATATTTAACTCATTTATTCATAACTAGTCCATTTTCATGAAAAATACCAAATCGGTTCCAAAATATTTTTTTTTCGGGATTTAGCGAATATAGTCCCATATTGAACATATATTTTTCTTAAAATTTTTAAAATTCTTTTACTATTTTTCATATGGCCAAAACCGCCGAATATTTAGACATTTATCATAAATTGTACTTTTATCCAAAAAATCCGAAATTCACAGATTACAATGATATTATATAGATATACTCCCAATAAAAATTTCATCAATTTTGGAGTTAACCACAAGGAATTATAAGCGGTTACTTTTAAAATAGTTTTTTCTCATAAAATTCATAACTATTAATCTATACATCCAAGAATCACCATTTTTGGACACAATCAATAAAATTCATCAACATATCATTTCAAAATTTTCCAGAAATTTTTCGAAGGTCGGAAGAAGTCTGAACTTAAAAAACATAATAACCTAAAAAATCCCGTACTATCCCTTACATCAAAAAAGAAAAGACTTACATTTGGATATCGGATATATTATTTGAAGGAAACTTGCACTGATGAATATCAACTCACCAAGTATCTAAATACTCACAAAATATACTCAATAATCTAGAGAGAGAAGGAGAGAAAACTTATCTTTCTGGTGTGATTTTCAATTCTAACTTAGCCCTCTATTTATAGGAAAATTTTAGCAGACTTGACCTGCAACCTGATGGCTTTAGCTGCTACTATTCCCACCCACCACATTTAAAATAAAATTCAGCACATTTCTTCACCAACCACAAGTGGGGCCCACTCAATTCTAGAATTTTTCACCAAAATGCTAAATTCGGATACTTCAACAATTTCTGAACCATTCACCTTTTAAAATTCATAACAAATCATACGTTCATTTTTAACGGTTCAAAATTTGTGGACATATACTCAACTTATATATGTATAACATATCCAAAAATTACAACGATCCAGCGGTCGGATTAAAAATTATAACTCACATAATATATCTCAAAACACTTTGGTTTAATTTTTAATACCTTCATTCGACAAAATATCGATAAAATACCTCAACATTAATTCCTTCATTTATAACCACATAAATAAATCCATCATTTATATCCACATCAAATAAATATTTTCTTATCATATAAATCAATAATTAATTATTCACAAATAATATTACAGAATCACAATTATGACAACTAGGCCGTTCCCAGGAAAGAGGGGCTTTCCAATAAGAATTTCTCCTTACTGGCGTGGAATTAGGTGACCAAACCTCTCCTTGACAGAACTTTCTAGACATTGCCAATAATGCTATCTAATAATATTATTCAAATAATATAAATTATTGATCTGATAATGAGAAATATTGTGCGTTGATAATTATTGAAACAACAATAATATAAAATATCAACGCAGCAATTATTGAATCAATAAAATAAAATATTGAGCGATAATTACCGTAATAATTATTAAGTAGTGCCTTCTTACGTAAGAATCAATAATTCAAAATATTTGTAATAATATCTGGTGTATTCTTCAAGCAACAACGCGTATTACATTTTATTTTACCAATAAGAATATTCCAACAAAGTGTTAATTGAGTAACGATTACGCCGTTATTTATAAAAACTTAATTTTGTCGTTTTCTTCATCCGATAGTTATTCTGTTATGGGGCCCACAAATGGGCTGTGCCGTCGTACGAATATTCCCAACGCAGAAAGAATATTCCACGACCAAACGAATATTCCCGACAACAATGAATATTTTATAACCACTTGTGTATTTTGAAAAAAAATTCATATATCACCCTTAACTTTAACTTTTATCAATTTAACCATTTACTGAATAGTAATTATAAGAAAAAATTGAATACTTTTATTTCATAAATTTCGGGGTCTTACAATCTCCCCTCCTTATGAAATTTCGTCCCAAAATTTACGTACCTGGTATTTCAAAGAGTTGAGAATACATTGCTTCCATATTCCCTGTCCTCATGATTTCTCCATTGCTCATCTCCTGTATTTTAGATATCATTCTAGAATACAGCTTCAAAATAAGGGTTAATTGAACAAATTAATATACCACATAATATCCCGATATTATGATTGACCAACAATTAAGCTTAGGTAGGACACACTAGAGAAGGATTTACTCATCTCTCCCCTCCTAGCTCTATTCCCCGATCTCCGCCAGAGACCATATCCCTAAGCTCTGATACCAAATATGACGCCCCCAAAATAGGTATACAACACCCATTCTGAGTCGCCAAATACATGGTACAGAAAACAACTACAACTTTATTACAACAATTGTCGTGCAAAATACAACAACACATATACTGTGAGTTTGGATACAAATATATACCAAATGTGACACATGTCCCAACCATGGATAAGACCTCGCATTGACACCTTACATAAAGGTATAGTCAAAAAACTATTTTAGAAACTAAAATCTTTGGGAAGTGCTCAAGAAACCTTCCATACATGGGAGGCCATGCTTCTAGGTTATGATAGATATCATATGGCCATAGAATTATCCTTGGTTGACCCAATAGACCCCAAAGAAAAACGAGAAGATTACTATCATATTCTTCCCAATGGTGAGTCTTCTCTTGATTTATCATTATCTCCACTGTCTCAAATTGAGAATTATACTTCAAACAAACACCAAGATTATATAGGTAGTGCTCGTAAATATATCCAAGAAGTGGATGAGCACAACCCTGTCTTATGATGACACGAGGTTGTATGTCATTAGACATCTTGTATGATAGTGGCAAAACACCCTTCCAACGTTGGGTTCGCCTCTCCCTATATGATTCACCAAATATAACTACTAAAAGATGTATACAACACACTTGTCTATACTGTTTAGGGAGAACTCCACAGCTAGAGACCACCGTTCTATTCCCTTGTTACCCCGCTCGACCCAGCTACACTTTTATTAACCCGAAAAGGAATTGTGAAGCAAAAGGGTGAGCACAACTAGCTCAGTAAAGAATATCATGACTAAAGATAATTAAATTATCAATAGCCTTCATCAATAACAAATCAGAGATTTAGAACATATGGTAGATGATAAAAATTTCAACCATAGTTGTAGCGGAACGAGCAATCCATTAGAAGAGTCAAATAGACAATACAGTCTATTATCTTCTCCATGTTAAAAGTCCACCAACAATGTTTTATCCCTGTAACATCAATCAACAGTTCCTTTCCACAATTATATGAATATCTCATAATCATAATTGTAATTCTAAATTCCTCTTCGCACCCATGACGAATATAATTTTAATCACATGTCTTTACCTGAAACATCAAAGATCATGGTTATACCAAATCACAGTTCCTGTTCATAATCATACTAATAAATTCAACTTTGCACTACGGCCAAAGATATTCATCCACAGTTCATCTTCGCACCACTGGCCAAAGATATTCAACAACAGGTCATCTTTGCACTACGGGCCAAAGATATTCATTAACAGTTCATCTTTGCACTACAGGCCAAAGATATTCAACAACAGTTCATATTTGCACTACATGCCAAATATATTAATATCTCAAAGAAATATATAATCATTTCAGAATTTATATAAACAATAATTATAACCATGTTGATCAATTCACCTTTGTACTTAAGCTAAAGATATTCAATTATAAATTCAATGGTCATGATCATACGAGTCACAATTCAACTTTTCACTACTGGCCAAAGAGAACCCTAGTCATGATCATACCAATAATCTACCCATCTTTATACTCAAGTGAAAGAGAATTTCAATATCAGGGTTATAAAAATGTTATATATGATAATAAAATCAATATAATCAATATATAGTTTTAATCTCCAGAGTAATATTCATAAATCAACTATAATTTGGTTAGAAAAAGAAACCAATTTTGTAGTGAATAGTACCCGTGAATAGTAACTCTTGAATAGTAACTCGTGAATAGTAACTCATGAATAGTAACTCATGAATAGTAACCCTGACACAAAAAGGTAGAAATTGCACAATAAAATCCATACCAATATTTCGGTATAATGATATTGAAAGAATAACATTTCTTAAACTTATAAATAATTTATTTTAATTATTTACACTTTACTAAATAATGTATTTAATCATCATAAAATGCCAAACTTATAAGATTTCATAACCAATAACCAAAACCCTCATCGAAAAATCTGCATATACCACATATATGATTCTCAAGCCATAAAATTATATTTTCTAATTTTCTTCCTTCACATAACATATTTAACTCATTTATTCATAACTAGTCCATTTTCATGAAAAATAACAAATCAGTTTTAAAAATATTTCTTTTCTAAGATTTAGCAGAATATAGTCCCATATTGAACATATATTTTTCTTAGAATTTTTAAAATTCATTTACTATTTTTCATATGGCCAAAACCGCCGAATATTTAGACATTTATCATAAATTTTACTTTTATCCAAAAATTCCGAAATTCATAGAGTACACTGATATTATATAGATGTACTCCCAATAAAAATTTCATCAATTTTGGAGTTAACCACAAGGAATTATAAGCGGTTACTTTTAAAATAGTCTTTTCTCATAAAATTTATAACTCTTAATCTATACATCCAAAAATCACCATTTTTGGACACAATCAATAAAACTCATCAACATATCATTTTAAATTTTTCCAGAATTTTTTGAAGGTCAGAAGAAGTACGAACTGAAAAACATTATAACCTTTAAAACCCCTTACTATCCTTTACCTCAAAAGAGCAGCACTTCTGACTGGATATCGGATATGACGCTGAAGGAAACTTGCACTGATGAATATCAACTCACCAAGTATCTAAATACTCACAAAATACACTCAATAATATAGAGAGAGAAAGAGAGAAATCTTATGTTTCTGGTGTGATTTTCAATTCTAACTTAGCCCTCTATTTATAGGAAAATTTTAGCAGACTTGACCTGCAACCTGATGGCTTTACCTACTACTATTCCCACCCACCACATTTGAAATAAAATTCAGCACATTTCTTCACCAACCACAAGTGGGGCCCACTCAATTCTAGAATTTTCCACCAAAATGCTAAATTCGGATACTTCAACAATTTCTGAACCATTCACCTCTTAAAATTCATAACAAATCATACGTTCATTTTTAACGGTTCAAAATTTGTGGACATATACTCAACTTATATATGTATAACATATCCAAAAATTACAACGATCCAACGGTCGGATTAAAAATTATAACTCACACAATATATCTCAAAAACACTGGTTTAATTTTTAATACCTTCATTCCGACAAAATACTGATAAAATACCTCAACATTAATTCCTTCATTTATAACCACATAAATAAATCCATCAATTTTATCCACATCAAATAAATATTTCCTTATCATATAAATCAATAATTAATTATTCACAAATAATATTACAGAATCACAATTATGACAACCAAATTAGTTCTCAAGAAAGAGGGGGCTTTCAATAAGAATTTCTCATCTTCTGGGGCAGTGATTAGGTGACCAAACCTCTCCTCGATGAACTTTCTAGACATTTCCAATAATGCTATCTAATAATATTATTCAAATAATATGAATTATTGATCGATAAAATATTGTGTAGTGATAATTATTGAAAACAACAATAATATAAAATATCAATATGACAATTATTGAATCAATAAAATAAAATATTGAGCGAGAATTCATGTAACAATTATTAGTAGTGCCTTCTTTACGTAAGAATCAATAATTCAAAAAATATTTGTATGTAATGGTGTGCTATCGCATGCAACAACGCATTACTTTATTTTACCAACCGGGTATTCCAACAATTGTTATTAGCAGTAATGATTACGCCGTTATTTATAAAAACTTAATTTTGTCGTTTTCTTCATCAAGCTTATTATTACATTATGGGCCCCTAAATGCATTTGCGGCCGTTGCATACGAATATTCCCTACAGAAAGAATATTCCACGACCAAACGAATATTCCCCGACAATAATGAATATTTTATAACCACTTGTGTATTTTGAAAAAAAAAATCATATATCACCCTTAACTTTAACTTTTATCAATTTAACCGTTTACTGAATAGTAATTATAAGAAAAATTGAATACTTTTATTTCATAAATTTCGGGGTCTTACAA
Organism: Panax quinquefolius; assembly: GCA_020205615.1. Taxonomy (NCBI): domain Eukaryota; kingdom Viridiplantae; phylum Streptophyta; class Magnoliopsida; order Apiales; family Araliaceae; genus Panax; species Panax quinquefolius. The sequence goes on along the minus strand of CM035160.1, from coordinate 44,336,006 downwards.
TAAAAGCCAAGAATTGGACAGTCAAAACCCACAAAGGAGCTAGTAATTATTTTTAAAAGTAAAATATGATGGTTGTCTGAAGTACAACTTTTAAACTAAATTCATTTATATATTGGCTGGTGGTCACATGAATGGCATGCTCTCTGAACATATTAGGGATAAAAGCAGAGTAAATTTTCTGTTATAAAAGGTCAAAACACCAATTTTAAAGTACATTAGGTTACTTGTGACATACTGATACAGAAGAGTCAAGCTTCGAGGTCTCGTGGACTGTTTCTCTCACCCAAATTTTTATACAAGATTATAAGGAACTAACTACTATCTTGGGGGAAAAAGACAATAACATAAGGAGTTGAATTGCTCAATATGATTGATCCTAAGCACAGAGTGATCACTGAGTACATATAACATAAAGAAGTGTGCCAATTGATCAGTAATATAGATGATTGAAAAAAGGATGGCCAACTTTGTGGGTAAGATAAAACATAGGAGATATCATCAAAAGAACTATATGAAATTAACACACTTAGAAAAACCAACATCATCTAGAAGCTAATAATATCAACGAAAATAATTGAGTCTTGGGACCTAGGAAAGAATTGAATGCTAAATTTCATTAATTATGTTGCTGAATTAAAGCTTCTATCTTTGAGTTAGTGACAAATCTCTCAACTGGGTTTTCGCTGATTAGTTTACATTCATTCCATTCTTGCTACCCCAAATCTCAATAAGAACTCACTACACTTTAGAAACAGTCATTAAGTGCTCAAAAGAAAAAATGAAAGAATAACTAAACTTACTGAAGAGAAGCTTATCAAGGCTCTCATTAGCTATTTACTCATATACAAGTAACTTCTCTAGGCCGTGAGCACAATATCCCAGCAACTTAACAACATTCCGGTGCTGAACACACGCCGACAACTTGGCCTCATTTAAGAACTCTTTCTTCCCTTGATTTGAGCTTTGAGAAAGCTTCTTCACGGCAATCTCCCTCCCATCTTCCAACTTTCCCTAAACATTACAACTCTAAAAATTATTCGAGAGGAAGTATGGATTTTGAATAATTTTGGGGATTTTTGTGATGGCAAAAAAAATACCTTGAAAACAGGGTCGAACCTGCCTTGACCGAGCTTTTTATTGGGGTGGAAATCTTTGGTATCATAAACTATGGTTTAGAAAGTGAATACCTTCTGTTCCTGAGCTGCAATCCTTTCCAAATCTTCCTCTTGCCCTTCTGATTGATCAAATTATAGATCCAAGAAAGAAATAAAAACACAGAACATAGGATTTTCGTAAAATTAATTGAAAACAGAGCATACACACAAATAAGCATAAATGTTCATACCATTGATAGAGTGGAATCGGAAAAGATAGAAACATATTGTGCGAGTGTTGCACAAACATGAGAGAGAAAACAAAGCTGAGATCCGAAGAAGATGAACGTAGACCAACAATACACCAACAATGTAATATTATAGGTTTCCAGTTGTTATTTGAATGAATTTGAACGCCAAAGTTGAAGATATGATTCCAGTTGTTATTTGAACGAATTTGAACGCCAAAGTTGAAGGTAGGATAGGATTCAGTTGTTATTTGAACGAATTTGAAGATAGGATTCCAGTTGTTATTCTATAAGGGCATTATTGTGAAGGGTATTTTGGTAAAGGATATTTAGGTGCATTAATTAATTAGGATGGACAGGTGTTGAGTTTTTAGAATGACAGATGTCAAAATAATGTGTTATGGACTGTGTTTTAGTATATATAGATATGGTGTCCACTAGCCTGAATACTACAAGCGACTCTTTTTCTTCTTTTGATTATCTCTTAATTATTTTACATAATTACAATTTAAATCTTTTATTATATTTTTTTTTATCTTTTATAAAAGATTATAGTTTTAATAAATTTCAATATTTTATATAGACTGTTTAATCAAAAGATAAAAAAGGAGTTAATACTTGGTGATTACGTCCCTTTAAGTTATTTGTCTACTCATCATTCTAAACGTGCATATAATTTAGCCATAACGCAAACAAAAATTAAAATGTCACTAATGAACAAGAATAATCATCAGCCCAGTTTTTCAAAGCTAACATCATCATCATTTATATGTTTCATTTAGGACAAAACTTGATAGAAAGATGCTTCTTCAAATGAGGTGTGAAAATCATAGACAATTTACAGTTGTAGATCAACCAAAAAAGATGTTTATTTCTACTCTCTATATGTTGCGCTTAAGACGAGCTTATTACAAAGATACTTTCCTTCACCTTTAATTTTTGTAAATCATTTATAACACATTGTACTATTGTAGTCTTGTAGATTTACCAAAAAGAGGAAAACCCGGAAAGAAAGTTCTAAATTTGAACAACAATTAATAAGTTAAAGGTTATGGAAAAGCTTAATATATATAAAAGAGCTAAAACAATTGATGATGGAGCTCAAAGAAATTCAAATAATACCTGCTGCCCTTTGTTAGGAAAAGTATGCCAAAAATAATCTATATCCTCGGAATTACTTTTCCGTCTTTGTGCAATTAAATATGAAATCAACAAAACCAATTATGAGAACAAAAATAACAAATAACCATCCACAAGCAAGACACCAAATTTACGTGGAAAACCCTCTAAAATTAAGAGGTAAAAACCACGGGTCAAACTCCGAATCTCCACTATATCACTAATAATGGGCTTACAATAATCCTCTCAAATTTTATGCCTTAAAACTTGAGATTACAAAATAAATTGAGATAATACAAATTTACCTTTAATTAAGTTGAGAAACCTAATTAACTTCACTACCAAAAAATACCCCAAGCAATAAAGTCTTCAAGCTTTCAATTGAACGGAGATGATGGCGGATACCCACGAACAACAAACAATAATTCTCTCAATTTATTCTTTTGGTATCTTCTTGCTACCAAGCTTCTCTATCTCATGTATCAAATAAGACTCCCTCATAGCCTTATTTATAGTACTCTTCTTAATCCATTCCTATTATGGATTAGAAATAATTTATTCTCCTAATCAAATTAGGGATCACATCTCCTTGTCTTGGTCACCAACCACTCTAACAAGTAAATCTTTTTTCAACTTTGATTCCTTTCATGGAATCTCCAATTCCAATATTGCTTCCATTAACCCAATTTCTAATTGGATTAATATCAAGTAAACCCACTTACTTGCTCATAAATAAAATTAATTCTTTTCTATCTTGGATTCTATCTCATGGGTGAGGACTCACACCCAACACCCTTTGGATGATGGTGCTAGATTGCTGCCAGAATTTGGAATTTGGAGATGGAGGAGTGACTGAGTGATGTGAGGAGGCTGTAGGGAGAAAAGAAAGAATAGAGAATATATATATTTGATATTTTCACAAAACTATCTTACTTAATAATAAAAGTGACCCATAGTTGTGTGAGTGAGGTATTATGAAAATATCAAATTTGCTCTTTAGAAATAACAGTTTTTTGTTTATATTATTTAATTAATGTCTTTTAATAGTTTAGGTTGGGTCACTAAATAATGGCTTGAAAATAAATATACAACAAAAGAAAATATGAAGGTGGCATTGACAACTATATAAGTAAACATGTAAGTGCCTTTTGAAATTTTCAAACAACTATCTTACATAATAGTAAAAGGTTTACAAAAATTATTTAGTATATTATTATAATATTGAATCTAAATTAAAAAGATGGTAGAAGGAATCTAATTAATTAATTCAATATATATATATATATATATTGATATTTTCACAAGACTATCTTACTTAAATAATAATATAGGATCCACATTCATAGGAGTGATATCTTGTTAAAAATATCAAATTCTCTCTTTTAAAATAACATTTGCCGGTATATATTATATTATTTATTGTCTCTTATAAAGTTCATTAATTATTTGTCTATTGAATCCTCTAATTAGTTTATTTGTGTCAATTTTGTTTCTTGGGCCAAATTTTATTCAATTTTCTCATAATTCATTGCTTAGCTTTAAAGACAAAACTATAACCTTATCTGCATATTAGCGAACATATTATCTTATGATAGGTGTCGGATATATTTATACAAATAAAATTAAGAGTAACTTTAATGAGTAATAAAGAAACAAAAATAACATAAAATATAAATGGAGACTATCTATTTCATGGTTCAGATTTAAAATATATTAAAATGTAACATCATATTGATAGAAGAGAGATATGATTTTAAATCTGGACAATGAAATGAAGAGTACCACTACCTTGGCACGTAACAGTGGTTATATGGGCATGAAAAGGTGTCGAATCATTTCTTCTTGACCGCTTGACGTACTCCTCTTAATTTAACCCATTGCCACCTAAAAATGATCATCTATATGCGTCCAGTTTTCATATGATATTAATCGAACAACTTGCAGTTCCATTTAGGCCTGCTGAGGTTCATATGGCTATGTTCTATTAGCACTAGCTAATAATTAGCGATTAGATTAGATATTGATTTTGAATTTCCACATTTAACTCCTTAGAATATCTGACTCCTTGATTCATGTCATCTTAGAATATCTGATTCCTTGATTTTAACTTTAGTTGTTATCATATATGTATATATAAAGAGGACATCTCTGTTGTAAAAATATATCAGAAAACATAATAAAAGATTAGCTTTATCTCTCTCTATATTTTATTCTGGTATCAAAGCCAAGAGCCTAACGACAATCCTTCATTATTCTGCTACGTCATTCTTTCCCCGTGTCCACCTCCTCTACCACAATCTTCAATCCTCCTTCCTCATCTGTTATTCTCTCTCAAGCCCATCACTATATCACACTAAAATTAAATTCTTCCAACTATCTCTTATGGCGTACACAAATTGATCCATACTTGCAAGGCCACAATCTGTTTGGTTATGTCACCGGCGAGTTCGCCCGCCCTCCATCTTTCCTGCCATCCAGTCCTTCCTCCACTACTTCTATCACTTCTCCTATATCCAACCCAGCGGCACAAACATGGGATACACAAGACAAACTTCTTATGAGTCTACTCATCTCCTCCCTCGGTGAAGATGTGGTACCTCTTTCAATCGGACTCACTTCATCTGCTGAACTCTGGTCCACCCTCTCTGCAGCGTTTGCCAGTCCTTCCAACACACGTATGCTTCGCCTCTCCATGGAACTGCATTCTCCGCAAAAATATGATGAAACTCTAAGTGCCTATCTTCATCGTCTAAAATGAATTTCTGATGAATTATCAGCCTCTGCACGACCCATCTCTCCATCTGATTTCCTAGTTGCTGTTTTAAAAGGTCTTCGTGCTGAATTCGCGTCCCTCAAATCCTCTCTCTCCATGCTTGACACTCCCTTGTCATTCTCTGCGTTACTCAGCAAATGTCTCAGCCATGAGTTCATTACCGAACCAAATATTTTAGTTGATCCTCCCTCTGCACCATCGGCCAATAATGTCCAACGTTTCCCCACCAATGCTCCACGCTTCAACAACCATCGTGGTCGCGGCCGTGGTACCCGAGGTCGTGGGCGAGGAAATTTTTGGCCACCTATCCCTTCGTATTCCTCCAATTTTATTCGTCCACGCTGTGTGTTTTGTGGTGGCTCCAATCATGACACGTACAGGTGTTATTTTCGCCCTCAATCCTCCACTTCTGCAGGTCTCCTTGGTCAGTCTCCTGTCTCCTCGCCTCCAGCTGCTAACTCTATTGCCACTACACCTATCAATTCCTCCCACCTGTCATCACCATCTCTCTCTTCTCTCCAATGGTATCCTGATACAGGCGCTAATTATCATGTTACACCAGACTTAGCGGGTATCAATCATGTTGATGAGTACAATGGTTTGGATCATCTTCAAGTTGCCAATGGTAATATTGCTCCTATCCGACATCTTCAAGTTGCCAATGGTAATATTGCCAATGGATCATCTTCAAGTTGCCAATGGTAATATTGCTCCTATTCTCATTCCTTATTCAAAATCCAGAATTAGAGTTTTGAATCCATATCCGACATAACCTTCATATAAAATATTTATTAATTAAGTTAAAATAATTAACTTAACTAATATAATAAAAATACATATCATAATAATTATCCTTATAATCATATCATATATATAATAATCATATTTTCATGGAAAATAAATAAGAATTATTTTTATTACAAAATTAATTTATAATAAGAATATAACTATATCTTGATCAATAATTCTCAAAAGAATTTATTTATAATTATTCATATAATAAATAAGTTTTATTTATCACATAAATACATATACTTTTCTTTGCACATAATCCCACCTTTATATATAAAAAAATTTAATGCAAAATTTATTATTTAATTATTTTGAAAATCTTTGGGTATTACATTAACAACTCTAATGAATTTAATAATTAGATGATTTAGGTAATTTCTTCGTGTAAAGTAATTAAGGATATTGTAGTCTTAAGCATTAAGCATGTGATTTTCAACCTTTGTGTTACTTTTTAGTTTTAGCTTTTATTTACTTTTAACCATTAATCACAATTGCGAAATTGTTTAAATTAAATTGAGATGATAAAAAAATTTAGTAGTTGAAATATATTAAGTATAGATTCATGTGGTTCGACACTCTATATTTACCCTTTATTACTTGTTGATCGTGTATACTTGCGCGTATTTGTCTTTATCTAAACTCGGACAACAACTACTGCGATTGGGCTTCAGATGGGACGCGAATTTTGGTACTTTTTGACTTCCAATTGAATTATTTTTTCTCCTAAGCTAGGAATTTGACTTGTAGCCTATAAATAAATGATGTGAGACATATAATTGAGGGGAGATAACATCCTATGGACTAATAACTTGGGGAATAAAATCTAATACACAATTTCATACACATCAAAATTAGAGTTTTATACATCAGATTTGAAGGAGCGAGAAGGAGAGCAAAAATTGAAGGTAGAGTTGGAGAGCAAGACTGCGTGACGTCTTCAATCTTCCTTCCTCATCTATTATTCTTTCTCAAGCCCATCACTATATCACACTAAAATTAAATTCTTCTAACTATCTCTTATGGCGTACACAAATTGATCCATACTTGCAAGGCCACAATCTGTTTGGTTGTGTCACCGACGAGTTCGCCCGCCCTCCATCTTTTCTGCCATCCAGTCCTTCCTCCACTACTTCTATCACTTCTCCTATATCCAACCTAGCAGCACAAACATTGGATACACAAGACAAATTTCTTATGAGTCTACTCATCTCCTCCCTCAGTGAAGATGTGGTACCTCTTGCAATCGGACTCACTTCATCTGCTGAACTCTGGTCCACCCTCTCTGCAGTGTTTGCCAGTCCTTCCAACACACGTATGCTTCGCCTCTCCATGGAACTGCATTCTCCGCAAAAACATGATGAAACTCTAAGTGCCTATCTTCATCGTCTAAAACGAATTTCTGATGAATTATCAGCCTCTGCACGACCCATCTCTCCATCTGATTTCCTAGTTACTGTTTTAAAAGGTCTTCGTGTTGAATTTACGTCCCTTAAATCCTCTCTCTCCATGCTTGATACTCCTTTGTCATTCTCTACGTTACTCAGTAAATGTCTCAACCACGAGTTCATTACCGAACCAAATATTTTAGTTGATCCTCCTCCGCGCATGGTCTACCAATAATGTCCAACATTTCCCCACCAATGCTCCACGCTCAACAACCATCGTGGTCGCGGTAGTGGTAGTACGAGGTTGTGGGCGAGGAAATTTTTACCACCTATCCTTCAGTATTCCTCCAATTTTATTCGTCCATCGCTTTGTGTGTTTTGTGGTGGCTCCAATCATGACTTCGTCTGACAGTGTTATTTTTCGCCTCAATCCTCCACTTCTGCAGGTCTCTTTTGTTCATCTCCAGTCTCTTTGCCTCCAGCTGCTAACTCTATTGCCACTACACCCATCAATTCCTCCCACCTGTCATCACCATATCTCTCTTCTCTCCAATGGTATCCTGATACAGGCGCTAATTATCATGTTACACCAGACTTAGCGGGTATCAATCATGTTGATGAGTACAATGGTTTGGATCATCTTCAAGTTGCCAATGGTAATATTGCTCCTATTAATAATCTATGTTCCACCACATTCCATTCTAAAAATAAAAATTTTCATCTTTCTCAAATTCTGCATGTTCCATCTGCTTCCAAAAAATTGTTATCTGTCAATAAGTTTTGTCAAGATAATAATGTCTATTTTGAATTTCACCCATCTTGTTTTCTTGTTAAGGATCCCGTCTCGTAAAAAACGTTTCTCAGCGGCCCAACTAAGGATGGTCTCTATACTCTACAAATTCCTCGCTCATTTCATGCTCTTTCTGCTTCCAAGGTCACTCTATTCGATTGGCATCAACGTCTGGGTCATCCTCATGAACGTGTTCTTCGTCACATTATTTCCAAACATAGTCTAGGTGTGTCATCTAATAAAGGGTCTTCTGTCTGTATGGCATGTCATATGGGCAAGGCTTGTAGTTTTCCTCTTAATAGTAGTTCATTTTCTGCCCAACATGTTCTTGAATTAATAATTTGTGATGTTTGGGGTCCTGATCCCTTCACCTCTTTGCATGGAAATAAATATTATGTCCTTTTTGTCGATGCTTATACAAAATTCTCTTGGATTTATTTTATTAAGTTGCGCAGTGAGGTTTCCTCTAAATTTCTCCAATTTCAATCCATGGTGGAACGTCTTTTTCACTCCAAAATTAAATACTTTCAAACTGATGGTGCTAAGGATTTTTTACCACTTAAGTCTCATTTTTCTCAAAATGGCATCATTCATCGTATTTCATGTCCACATACTTCACTTCAAAATGGGCTTGTTGAGAGACGTCACCATCATGTCGTTGAAACTGGCTTAACATTATTGGCTCAAGCCTCAGTTCCAGGGATTTTTTGGGACTATGCCTTTGAATGTGCAACTTATCTAATAAATCGCATTCCATCTTCAGTTAACCACAATCTCTGTCCTTTTCAAAAAATATTTTCCAAGCCACCAAATTATAATTTTTTGAAAATTTTTGGGTGTTTATGTTTTCCCTTCTTAAGGCCATACAATAAACACAAATTTGAATATCGGTCTCTCCCGTGCATTTTCTTAGGTTACAGTTCTACTCACTTAGGATACTATTGTTTTGAACCAAAATCACAAAAAAATTTATCATGCTCGCCATGTACGATTTGAAGAGAGTCAATTTCTTTTTCTCACTCTCACGTTTTGGCTTTGTCACCTTTGTCAACTAAGTCTCATCCCACTCCTACACCTCCATTCTTATCGAGTTCACTTCTGTCTCCTGGTTCAGCTTTCAAATCTGCAGAATCTGTACAGTCCAATCCGTCTGTTTTTACATCCAGACAATCTCCGTCACTCTGCTTCGCAGTCCAGACAATCTGGACACCTTGAGACCCAATCCGGACACCTTGAGACCTAATTCGGACACCCTGAGAACCAATTCGAACAGTCTGCTACCCTATCCGGACACCATGAGACACAATCCGGACACTCTGGCGAACAACTGCCTACTTTTTTGCCATATTCTCACACTGCCTCTTCTTCTTCGTCCGTCCACCCTCATCGGACTGCCCCCTTAAGTGTTATTTATGCTCGTACTCTCCCTCCTCCTGGTTCTCAATCCCCACATTCTGATCAATCACAATCTCTGCACACACCAAAATCTTTCTCACCTCCTGTCCAATCCTCCTCCTCCAATACTCTGCTGCAACTTCCTCCTAATGATACCTCTCATATGACTGACTTAGCTTCTTCATCCCATTCTTCTACTAATAATTCTACTACACAATCATCGTCTATCCACCGACTCCACCCCATGGTTCTTCGCTCTCATAAACAAGGTCACACTATCTCCGTATTTACCACAGAGCTTACCTCATTCCAAACAACAAATCAAAGTCCTGATTGGCGTTAAGCAATGCTAGATGAACTCACTCCCTTATACAAAAATCAAACCTGGACTATGGTGCCTAAATCTCCTCACATGAATATTATCGGAAATAAGTGGGTCTTTCGCATTAAGACCCACGCTGATGGCTCTCTTGACTGATTCAAAGCACGTTGTAACGCCCCCAAAATAGGTCCATTCCATCCAACCCATTCTGAGTCGCCAAATATATGATACGAAAAACAACTACAACTTTATTACAACAATTGTCGTGCAAAATACAACAACATATATCTTTGTGAGTTTGGATACAAATATATACCAACTGTAGCACGTCACAATGACACCTTACATAAAGGTATAGTCAAAAACTGTTTTAGAAATTAGAATCTTTGGGAAGTGCTCAAGGAAACCTTCGTACATGGGAGGCCATGCTTTTAGGTTATGGTAGATATCATAAGGCCACAGAATTATCCTTGGTTGACCCAATAGACCCCAAAGAAAAACGAGAAGATTACTATCATATTCTTCCCAATGGTGAGTCTTCTCTTGACATATCATTATCTCCACTGTCTCTAATTGGGTATTATACTCCAAACAAACACCAAGATTATAAAGGTAGTGCTTGTAAATATACTCAGCAAGTGGATGAGCACAACCATGTCTTATGATAACACGAGTTTGTATGTCATTAGACATCTTGTATGATAGTGGCAAAACACCCTTCCAAGTTAAACCCTCAACATCTATAAACCACCATTCTATTCCTCGCTATATCCCCGCCGACCCAAAACTACACTTTTATTACCCGAAAGGAATTGTGAAACAAAAGGGTGAGCACAACTAGCTCATAAAGAATATTATGACTAAAGATAAATAAATTATCAATAGTCTTCATCAAGAATAAATCGTAGATTTAGAAATATGGTAGATGATAAAACTTTTCAACCATAGTTGCAGCGTGAACGAAAGCAATCCATTAAAAGAGTCAAATAGACTATAAAGTCTATTGTATTCTCCACGTTAAAAGTCCACCAACAATATTTTATCCTCAGTAACATCAATCAACAGTTTCCTTTCCACAATCATATGAATAACTCATAATCATAATTGTGATTCTAAATTCCTCTTCTCATCCAGACGAAGATAATTTTCATCATTGTCTTTACCCGAAACATCAAATATCATGGTTATACCAAATCACGGTTCTGTTCATAATCATACTAATAAATTCATCTTTGCACCACGGGCCAAAAGATATTCATCAACATTTCATCTTTACACTACAAAGCTAAAGATATTCAACAACAGTCATCTTTGCACTGAGCCAAAGATATTCATCAATAATTCATCTTTTGCACTACAAAGCTAAAGATATTCAACAACCGGTCATCTTTGCATTACGAGCAAAAGATATTCATCAATAATTCATCTTTGCACTCACAAAGCTAAGATATTCATCAACAAGTCATCTTCAGACTACGAGCCAAAGATATTCATCAATAATTCATCTTTGCACTACAGGCTAAAGATATTCATCAACAAGCCATCTTTGCACTACAGGCCAAAGATATTCCTCATCAGTTCATATTTTCACTACAAGCCAAATATATTCATCAACAATTCATATTTCAGATTACAGCCAAATATATTAATATCTCAAAGAAATATATAATCATTTCGAATTTATATAAACAATAATTATAACCATGTTGATTAATTCACCTTTGCACTTAAGCTAAAAATATTCAATTGTAAATTCAATGGTCATGATCATACCACCAACAATTCAACTTTTGCACCACTTGGCCAAAGAGAACCTATGGTCACGATCATACCAATAATCTACCCATCTTTACACTCAAGTCAAAGAGAAATATCATCATTAGGGTTATAAGAATGTTATATAAAAACAATATAATCAAAACATGGTTTTAATTTCAAGAGTAAGATTCATAAATCAATGATAATTTGGTCGGAGAAGAAACCAATTTGTTGTGAATAGTACCCGTGTTCGTATTCAGACATAGTACCGTGATACGTGCAGTAAGAACTCCTCGACATACACTAAAAGATAAAGTTTCATAATAAAATTCATATCCATATTTATAACACCTTAATCCAAATGTTATAAATCACTTAGAAATCTCATAATCTAATATTATTAATATTATAATAATATTTTAATCATTTCTTAAACTTATAAACAATTTAATTAAATTGTTTACACTCTACTAATTAATGCATTTAATCATCATAAAATGCCAAACTCATAAAATTTCATCACCAATAACCAAAACCCTCATCAAAAATCTGCATATACCTCATATATGATTCTCAAGCCATAAAATCATATTTTCCAATTTTCTTACTTCACATAACATATTTAATTCATTTACTCATAACTAGAATATTTTCATGAAAATACCAAATCAGTTCCAAAAATATTTCTTTTCTGGGATTTAGCATAACATAGTCCCATATTGAACATATATTTTTCTCAAAAATTTTAAAATTCATTTACTATTTTTCATATGGCCAAAACCACCGAATATTTAAACATTTATCATAAATTGTACTTTTGTCCAAAAATTCTGAAATTAATACGGTATACTGATATTATATAGATGTACTCCCAATAAAAATTTCATCAATTTTGGAGTTAATCACAAGGAGTTATAAGCGGTTACTTTTAAAATAGTCTTTTCTCATAAAATTCATAACTCTCAATCTATACATCCAAAAATCGCCATTTTTGGACACAATCTACAAAACTCATCAAAATATCATTTCAAATTTTTCCAGAATTTTTGAAGGTTCAGAAAAATTTCGAAACTAAAAACATAATAACCCTTAAAATCCCTTACTATCCCTTACCTCAAAAGAGCAAGATTTGATGGAATAACATTTGAATCTAACTTGCACCAGTATAGCAATACTCAAAGTATACTCAAAATACTCACAAGAATACGCTTCGATAATATAGAGAGAGAAACTTTAGTTTACGGTGTGATTTTCAATTCTAACCTAAGCACCCTATTTTATAGAAAATACTTAGAACACCAAAGCAGAAAATTTAATAAATTATTAATATAATAAATTTGAATTCCTACGCCCACTTTTTTTTTTTTTGTTCAAACTTCAGCAACACAAGTATCTCACCTTACAAAACTTACAAAAAACGTTTTTCATAATTAATTAATTTAAAACTCCAAAAAAATAATAATTAATTAATCCGGAACTTCAATAATTCATAATAAATAGCCCTTTTGTCAAAAAATTAGAATCTCGCGAGTTTTTATAGAAAATTCAATTCTCTACAACTTTGCAGAAGAAAGTTTTTCCGAATTCCAAACAGAAATTGACCGAAATTCACAAACGGGCGATTTTACAGCTATAATCAAATTTCAAACCAATAAATGGGGTCCAACCGACATGTTTAATATGTTTTAAACATTTATTACAATAAAAATACTCTTCCTCCTCATATACTCATATATCCCACATTCGCTGTGTAAAATATCACCATTATTATATTATTAAAATATAATAATATATTTAAATGAATTATTTTATCGAAAAAGATAAAATTTCAATTTTCAACAATTGTCACATTAAAATTTTCTCCATCTATGTCCATATAAAATAGATATTTTCCTCATCATAAAAATCAATAATTAATTATTCACAAATAATATTACATAATCACAATATTGACAACCAGTTGTTCCTCAGAAAGAGGGGCTTTCAATAAGAATTTCTCTCATCATGCAAGTAAATTAGGTGACCAAACCTCTCCTTAGATGTAACTTTCTAGGCATTGCCAATAATGTTATCCAATAATATTATTCGGATAATATGAATTATTGCTCGATAATGGAAAATATCTTGTCTTTGTGACAATTATGAAACAACAATAATATAAAATATCAACATAGCAATTATTGAATCAATAAAATAAAATATTGAGCAAAGAATTACTATAACAATTATTGATTAATGCCTTCTTACGAAAAAAAATTATCATGCTTCATGAATAGTACTCGTGAATAGTAACTCATGAATAGTAACTCATGAATAGTAACTTGTGGATAGTAACTCATGAATAAGTAACTTTCATGAATAGTAATTAAAAAAATTGAATACTTTTATTTCATAAAATTCGGGGTCTTACAATCTCCCTCCTTATGAAATTTCGTCCCCCAAAATTTACGCACTGGTATTTCAAAGAGTTGAGAATACCTTGTTTTCATTTCGATTCTATCTCCCCGGCATCATGATTTCTCCATCGCTTTCATCTCCCCGTATTTTGAGATATCATTCTAGAATCTGACTTCAAAACAAGGGTTAATTTAACAAATTAACATATCACATAATATCCCCGATATTATGATGACGACCAACAAATAAGCTTAGGTAGGACACACTAGCGAAGGATTTACTCATCTCTCCCCTCCTAGTTCTAATCCCGATCTCCGCCAGAGATCATATCCCTAAGCTCTGATACCAAATGTAACGCCCCCAAAATAGGTCCATTCCATCCAACCCATTTCGAAGTCGCCAAATATATGATAATGAAAAACAACTACAACTTTATTACAACAATTGTCATGCAAAATACAACAACACATATGTCGTGAGTTTGGATACAAATATATACCAATCAGTAAAGACGTCACAATGACACCTTACATAAAGGTATAGTCAAAAACTGTTTTAGAAATTAGAATCTTTGGGAAGTGCTCAAGGAAACCTTCGTACATGGGAGGCCATGCTTTTAGGTTATGGTAGATATCATAAGGCCACGTAATTATCCTTGGTCAACCCAATAGACCCCAAAGAAAAACGAGAAGATTACTATCATATTCTTCCCAATGGTGAGTCTTCTCTTGACATATCATTATCTCCCTTTGTCTCTAATTGGGTATTATACTCCAAACAAACACCAAGATTATAAAGGTAGTGCTTGTAAATATACTCAGCAAGTGGATGAGCACAACCATGTCTTATGATAACATGAGTTTGTATGTCATTAGACATCTTGTATGATAGTGGCAAAACACCCTTCCAAGTTAAACCCTTAACATCTATAAACCACCATTCTATTCCCTCGCTATCCCCCGTCGACCCAAAAAACTACTTTTTTTATTACCCGAAAGGAATTGTGAAATTGTGAAAAAAGGGTGAGCACAACTAGCTCAAGAAAGAATATTATGACTAAAGATAAATAAATTATCAATAGTCTTCATCAAGAATAAATCGTAGATTTAGAACATATGGTAGATGATAAAACTTTTCAACCATAGTTGCAGTTGAACGAAAGCAATCCATTAAAGAGTCAAATAGACTATAAAGTCTATTGTATTCTCCACGTTAAAAGTCCACCAACAATATTTTATCCTCGTAACATCAATCAACAGCCTTTCCACAATCATATGAATAACTCATAATCATAATTGTGATTCTAAATTCCTCTTCTCATCCGTGACGAAGATAATTTTCATCATTGTCTTTACCGAAACATCAAATATCATGGTTATACCAAATCACAGCCTGCTCATAATCATACTAATAAATTCATCTTTGCACCACGGGCCAAAGATATTCATCAACAGATTCATCTTTACACTACATGTGCTAAAGATATTCAACAACAGGTCATCTTTGCATTACGAGCCAAAGATATTCATCAATAATTCATCTTTGCACTACAGGCTAAAGATATTCAACAACTGGTCATCTTTGCATTACGAGCAAAAGATATTCATCAATAATTCATCTTTGCACTACAGGCTAAGATATTCATCAACAAGTCATCTTTGCACTACGAGCCAAAGATATTCATCAATAATTCATCTTTGCACTACAGGCTAAAGATATTCATCAACAAGCCATCTTTGCACTACAGGCCAAAGATATTCCTCATCAGTTCATATTTTCACTACAAGCCAAATATATTCATCAACAATTCATATTTGCATTACAGGCCAAATATATTAATATCTCAAAGAAATATATAATCATTTCAGAATTTATATAAACAATAATTATAACCATGTTGATTAATTCACCTTTGCACTTAAGCTAAAAATATTCAATTGTAAATTCAATGGTCATGATCATACCAGTCAACAATTCAACTTTTGCACTACTGGCCAAAGAGAACCTATGGTCACGATCATACCAATAATCTACCCATCTTTACACTCAAGTCAAAGAGAAATATCATCATTAGGGTTATAAGAATGTTATATAAAAACAATATAATCAAAACATGGTTTTAATTTCAAGAGTAAGATTCATAAATCAATGATAATTTGGTCAGAGAAGAAACCAATTTGTTGTGAATAAGACCTCAGATTCGTAGACATAGTACCGTGATACGTGCGTAGAAACCTCGACACTAAAAGATAAAGTTTCATAATAAAATTCATATCCATATTTATAACACCTTAATCCAAATGTTATAAATCACTTAGAAATCTCATAATCTAATATTATTAATATTATAATAATATTTTAATCATTTCTTAAACTTATAAACAATTTAATTAAATTGTTTACACTCTACTAATTAATGCATTTAATCATCATAAAATGCCAAACTCATAAAATTTCATCACCAATAACCAAAACCCTCATCAAAATCAGATATACCTCATATATATGATTCTCAAGCCATAAAATCATATTTTCCAATTTTCTTACTTCACATAACATATTTAATTCATTTACTCATAACTAGAATATTTTCATGAAAAATACCAAATCAGTTCCAAAAATATTTCTTTTCTGGGATTTAGCATAACATAGTCCCATATTGAACATATATTTTTCTCAAAATTTTAAAAATTCATTTACTATTTTTTATATGGCCAAAACCACCGAATATTTAAACATTTATCATAAATTGTACTTTTGTCCAAAAATTCTGAAATTAATACGGTATACTGATATTATATAGATGTACTCCCAATAAAAATTTCATCAATTTTGGAGTTAATCACAAGGAGTTATAAGCGGTTACTTTTAAAATAGTCTTTTCTCATAAAATTCATAACTCTCAATCTATACATCCAAAAATCGCCATTTTTGGACACAATCTAAAACTCATCAAAATATCATTTCAAATTTTTCCAGAATTTTTGAAGGTTTAGAAAAATTTCGAAACTAAAAACATAATAACCCTTAAAATCCCTTTACTATCCCTTACCTCAAAAGAGCAAAGATTTTGATTTGGAATAATGAATCGAACTTGCACCAGTATAGCAATACTCAAAGTATACTCAAAATACTCACAAGAATACGCCGATAATATAGAGAGAAAACTTGAGTTTTGGTGTGATTTTCAATTCTAACCTAAGCACCCTATTTATAGGAAAATACTTAGAATACCAAAGGTAAAATTTAATAAATTATTAATATAATAAATTTGAATTCCTACGCCTACTTTTTTTTTTGTTCAAACTTCAGCAACACAAGTATCTCACCTTACAAAACTTACAAAAACGTTTTTCATAATTAATTAATTTAAAACTCCAAAAAATAATAATTAATTAATCCGGGAACTTCAATAATTCATAATAAATAGCCCTTTTGTCAAAAAAAATTAGAATCTCATGAGTTTTTATAGAAAATTCAATTTCTACAACTTTGCGTAAGAAAGTTTTTCCGAATTCCAAACAGTAAATTGACCAAATTCACAAACCAAGCGATTTTACAAGTTTATAATCAAATTTCAATCAATAAATGGGGTCCACCGACATGTTTAACATGTTTTAAACATTTATTACAATAAAAATACTCTTCCTCCTCAGATACTCATATATCCCACATTCGTTGTAAAAATATCATCATTATTATATTATTAAAATATAATAATATATTTAAATGAATTATTTTATCGTAAAAAGATAAAATTTCAATTTTCAACAATTGTCACATTAAAATTTTCTCCATCTATGTCCATATAAAATAGATATTTTCCTCATCATAAAAATCAATAATTAATTATTCACAAATAATATTACATAATCACAATATCGATAACCAGTCGTTCCCAGAAAGAGGGGCTTTCAATAAGAATTTCTCCTTCATCAAGCCTTAATTAGGTGACCAAACCTCTCCTTAGACAGAACTTTCTAGGCATTGCCAATAATGTTATCCAATAATATTATTCAGATAATATGAATTATTGTTCGATAATGGAAAATATTGTCTTTGTGACAATTATTGAAACAACAATAATATAAAATATCAACGTAGCAATTATTGAATCAATAAAATAAAATATTGAATAAAGAATTACCGTAACAATTATTGAGTAATGCCTTCATTTAAAAAAAAAAATTATCATGCTTCATGAATAGTACTCGTGAATAGTAACTCGTGAATAGTAACTCATGAATAGTAACTCGTGAATAGTAACTCATGAATAGTAACTCGTGAATAGTAACTCATGAATAGTAACTCATGAATAGTAATTAAAAAAAATTGAATACTTTTATTTCATAAAATTCGGGGTCTTACACACGTCTTGTTGCTAAAGGCTTTCATCAGCAACCTGAGATAGACTATTTTGAAACTTTTAGTCCAGTTATTAAACCGACGACCATTCATTTAATTCTATCCTTGGCAGTTACCAACCAGTGGCCCATTCGCCAACTTGATGTGAACAATGTTTTTCTCAATGGTTTTGTAACAGAGCCTGTCTATATGCAGCAACCACAAGGTTTTATCGATGCCACCCATCCAGATTATGTGTGTAAACTACAGTGGTCGCTATATGGGTTAAAACAGGCACCCAGGGCCTGGTTTTCACGTATCTCTTCCTTTCTTCTAACTCACAATTTTCATCAGTCTCAAAATGATACTTCTTTATTCATTTATAATGATTCTAACACTCATTTATTTGTCCTTGTATATGTTGATGATATTTTAATCACAGGCAATTCAAGACAATCTATTTCTAATCTGCTGATTACTCTTGGTGCTGAGTTCTCTCTCAAAGACTTAGGGTCCTTACACTATTTTATGGGTGTCGAGGTTGTACGAAATGAGGATGGTCTTCTTCTTTCTTAGAAAAAAATATGTACAAAATATTTTACTTTGTGCATTTATGTCACACTGTAAACCCCAACCAACTCCTATGTCTCCATTAGATAAATTATCCACCTCTTCAGGCACCTTGTTTGACAATCCTACTCTATATCGGCAAATTATTGGCTCACTTCAATATTTAAGCCTCACTCGGCCGGATATCTCCTTTGTTGTAAACAAAGTTTGCCAATTTATGCATAAACCCACTGTTCTCCATTGGGCCGCAGTAAAACGGATTCTGCGCTACTTACAAGGCAATTTGTCCCATGGTTTATTTTTCTCAGAAAAGCCCTCTCACACTCTACATGCCTTTACAGATGCGGACTGGGCTGGTAACATAGATGATCGCAAATCCACTGCCGGAAATGCAATCTTCTTGGGCAGCAAATTAATTTCCTGGGTTTCCCAAAAATAACGCACCGTTGCCCGTTCTTCTACAGAGTCTGAGTATAAAGCCATTGTTGACGCAACCGCAGACCTCAAATGGTTTTGTTCCCTGCTCACGGAGTTGCGACTGCCCCTTCATCACTTGCTTGTGTTGTGGTGTGATAATCTTGGTGCCTCTTACCTTGCTTCCAATCCTGTCTTCCATGCCTGTACGAAACACATCGAAATTGATTACCACTTTGTTCGTGAAATGGTTGCGAACAAACAGGTCTCTATTCACTTTGTTTCCTCTAAAGTTAATGTTACCGACGCTCTCACCAAACCACTACCAACCAGCCATTTTTTGTACAACCGGAACAAGCTCAAAGTGTCTTCTAACATACCCTTTGGCTTGCGGGGGGATATCAGCACTAGCTAATAATTAGCGATTAGATTAGATATTGATTTTGAATTTCCACAATCATCTCCTTAGAATATTTGACTCCTTGATTCATGTCATCTTAAATATCCGATTCCTTGATTTTAGCTTTAGTTGTTATCATATATGTATATATAAAGAGGACATCTATGTTGTAAAAATATATCAAAAAACATAATACAAGATTAGCTTTATCTCTCTCTCTATATTTTATTCTGTTCCAAATCGGATCCACTAAAGCACCAAGTACGGATGATATCCCAGTTGTTTTTTTTCAAAGCCAGTGGAGGGTAGTACATAACAAAGTTATCACATCAGTGCTTGCTTTTATGAACTCAAGGTGGCAAATAAAACTTTCATCATTCTTATTCGGAAGGTAGATTCCCCTCAATCAGTGTCGGATTATCGTCCAACTAGTCCATGCAATGTAATTTACAAAATGTGTGACGCCCCCAAAATAGGTATACACAACACCCATTCTGAGTCGCCAAATACATGGTACAGAAATAACTACAACTTTATTATTACAACATATAAACTGTGAGTTTAAATACAGATATTGCCATCTAGACAATATCCACACGCAAATAAATCCCCATCATAATTATTGATACATTATTTTACAAAAATGGTGAGGACTACTAAACAACTCTCTCTAGAATCTTCATTCCATACCCCGACTAGTACTCGCTACATTCTCGCCTCCTGAGAAGGAAAATGGAACAACAAGGAAAAGGGTGAGCTCAACTAGCCCAGTAAAGAATATTATGACTAAGATAATATACAACAAATTATCGTTAGTCTTCAACAGGGAAAAATCTGATAGAATACAATAGACAACAAGTATCGGATCAATATTCGCAATGAAATAATAATTCATAGAAGAGTTACGTAGAGAATGAATTCTACTATAATCTATGAATTTAACGAGTCCATCATCAATATTTTATCCTCAGAACATCAATCAATATTCATCTCAAATCAAATATTCATCTTTGCACTACTGAGCCAAAGATATTCATCAATCGGTCATGTTCATCTCAACACTGCTCATCTTTGCACTAAAGGCCAAAGATATTCATCACCTATCATGTTCATTTAAACACATGTTCATCTTTTTGCACTACAGCCAAAGATATTCTTCAGAAATCATTCATCTTTGCACCACAAAGCCAAAGATATTCAATAATATCATCATTTACGATCGAGGATGATGAAAAATATTTTAAAGAAACGAATCCGGTGAAACAAAATGACAAGGATTAAGGATTAAGGATTCGTACTTGGTTTTATCCACGCCCAAAAATACCTCAAAAAATAATCATAGTGGTGTAAAATTCAAGAATGATTAAAACATGGATACAATCAAAGCTAGTATCCGAATAGATGTTTTGGACGAAAAGAAGAAATTTTATTTTTCTATTGAATAGATCAGATATCGTGAATAGTGTCAGATATCGTGAATAGTGCCAGATATCGTGAATAGTAACTCGACACCAAAAGATAGAAATTCCATAAAAAAACATTTTCACGCTTCATGAATAGTACTCGTGAATAGTAACTTCGTGAATAAGAATTTCGTGAATAGTAACTCGTGAATAGTAACTCATGAATAGTAACTCATGAATAGTAACTCGACATGAAAAAGTTCCAAATTTGATAAAAACTTCAGATCAACATTTCAAAGATAATGATATTGAAGAAATAATATCATTACGAAAAAAATAATATCCCTTACCTCGAAAGATTAGTACTTTAAATTTGAAACAGGATATAGGCTATGACTTGAACTTGCAACCAGTATAGCAATACTCAAAGTATACTCAAAATACTCACAAGAATACGCCGATAATATAGAGAGAAAACTTGCTTTTAAAGTGTGATTTTCAATTCTAACCTAAGCACCCTATTTATAGGAAATTGCTTAGAACACCAAAGCAGAAAATTTAATATATTATTAATATATTTTTCATATTTTCTTTAGCCCACCTTAGACAACTGATCTCAGCCCATTTGAATCACATGTGAGGCCAACTTAGTTGCAAAAAACGTTTTTCTCAAAATAATTAACTAAAACTCCCAAAAATTAATTATTTCTGAACTTCTGAACTTCAATAATTCATAATAAATAGCCCTTTCATCAGAAAATTCGAATCTCGCGTGTTTTTATAGGAAATTCAATTCTCTACAACTTTGCAGAAGAAAGTTTTTCCAAATTCCAAATAGAAATTGGATTAGAAATCCACAAACAGTGATTTTACAAGCTATAATCAAATTTCTTGGTCAATAATTGTGTCACCAACACACAAAACATGTGTTATACATTTAATGCCACAAAAATACTCTTCTTCCTCATATACTCATATATCCCACATTCATTGTAAAAATATCACCGTTAATATATTATTAAAATAATATATTTAAATGAATTATTTTATCGAAAAAGATAAAATATTAATTTTCAACAATTGTCATTTAAAAATTTTCTCCATCTATATCCACATAAAATCAATATTTTCCTCATCATATAAATCAATAATTAATTATTCACAAATAATATTACGTAATCACAATATTGACAACAGGCGGTTCAGAAAGAGGGGCTTTCAATAAGAATTTCTTCATCTGCGTAGCAATTAGATGACCAAACCTCTCCTTAGGCAGAACTTTCTAGACATTGCCAATAATGTTATCTAATAATATTATTCAGATAATATGAATTATTGCTTTGATAATGAAAAAATCTTGTGTAATGACAATTATTGAAACAACAAGAATATAAAATATCAACGCAAAGCAATTATTAACTCAATAAAATCTTGATAAAGAATTCATCGTAACCATTATTGAGTAGTGCCTTTTTACGTAAGAATCAATAATTGGTGCAATACCGTGTACTCTTTGCTCAACAACGCCAGTATTAGTTTTTTTTTTAACCACGGGTATTCCAACAAGATAATCTAGAATAACTACGCAGTTATTTAAAAACAACTTATATTTGTCGCTTTTCTTCATCCAATCGCTTTCGTTATGGGGCCCACACATGGTCGCTATGTGGTCGCATTTAATATTCCCACAAAGATTTAATATTCCACGACCAAACGAATATTCCCAAGCGATAATGAATATTTTATAACCACTTGCTTATTTTGAAATATTTGCATATTTAACCCTTAACTATCCACATTAATCAAATCAACCCTTACTATTTCAAAATAATAAATAAAGGAAATTCCTTTTATTTAAAAATTTCGGGGTCTTACAACCTCCCTCCTTATGAAATTTCGTCCTCGAAATCGACGACGACGTACACAGTGTTTGAAAAGGTGAGGATACCTCGCTTTCATTTAGTTTCCAATTCCGTGTCATTTCCTATATAGCATGATTCCTCCACAAAACTTTAACTTGTGGTATAACCTTTCATGCAGAGTAGGACATGCTCCTTCCTATCCAAAATCTTGACAGTACCTCTCCTCATACGTTAAGTCTTGGCTATCTCGTCCGGTTCTAACTCTATAACGTGGTTCGGGTCTTTCACATATTTACTGAAATACAGATATATGTGAAACACATTATGAACACGAGACATACTTTGAGGTAACGCAAGTCTATAGGCTACATTTCCTACTCGGTCAAGAATTTGAAATGGACCAATAAATCGTGGATTGAGCTTTCCTCTCTTCCCAAATCTTGTAACTCCCTTCCATGGAGCAACTCGCAACAATACATGATCCCCTACATTAAATTCCACGTCCTTTCGATGAAGATCCGCATAACTCTTTTGTCGATCTTGCTGGTTTGTATCGTTTGTCGAATCATTAGTCATACGTACTAACCCGGGTCCCAACAATGTTGCTTCACCCACCTCATCCCAACATATTGGAGAATGACATTTTTGTCCATATAATGCTTCGAATGGAACCATGCCTATATTTGTTTAATAACTATTGTTGTATGAGAATCCACCAATGGCAAGTACTTATCCCAACTTCCTTTGAAATCTAGGACATGAGTTTTAATATATCTTCAAGAGTTTGAGTAGTCCTTTTCGATTGCCCATCCGTTTGAGGATGGTATGCCAAACCGAATCGTAAATTCGTGCCCATAGCTTTCTACAAACTAACCCAAAACTATGGATCTTTGGCATGCCATGCAATCTCACAATCTCATTTATACATACGAGAAAGACGTTCAAGGAATAAGTCTCTCGATCGGAAGAAATGAGCAGAGACTTGGTTAATCTATCAACAATAACCCAAATAGCATTGATGCCTTGAGAAACCGTAGGAAGACCCGTGAATGAAATCCATAGTAATGTGTTCCCACTTCCATTAGGAATCTCAAGTGGTTGCAACGGACCCTTAGGTACAAGATGCTCCGCCTTTACACGTTAGCAAGTTAAACACATCGAGATAAACTTTGCAATCTCTCTCTTCATATTGTTCCACCAAAATGTATGTCGAAGATCACGATACATTTTAGTACATCCAAGATGGATTGCAAACAATGTGTTGTGTGCCTCCATCATGATTCTATGCTTCAAATCAAAATCATTAGGAATGCAAAGTGCGGAGTTGACTCAAGTATTCCTTCTTCATCAATTCTCGCCCTAATAGCTCCTTCTTGTACTTTCTTCTTCATACGCATCGGCCGGCCGGCGGTGGCTTGAGCAACCTTAACTTTTTCTATTAAAGTTGGCTCTGTCGTATACTTGACATCATCGCACTTTCGTTCCGTGATATGATCTTCTACTCAACGCGTCACTACCACGTTCGCTTTTCCGGGATGGCATGATCGTAACATGTCTTTGAAATGAGTCTCCTCTTGAGTTCTTCAAGCTCTTCCCACATTCCTTGCTCCATTCAATTTTGTATCTTTCTGAGTCAGTTTGCGTTAATGGAATAGCGATTCGAGAATATCCTTCAACGAATCTCGATAATAACCAACTAAGCCTAGAAAGCTACGTATTTCGATTCATCGACTTAGGTTGCTCTCAATCGTGACTCATATCCCAATCTTGGATATGTACGTCACAATGACACCTATCAGTTTACTATTCACGCTAATATGACGCCCCTACAGAGAGTTCGGCTTAGGTGAATTCCACAAAGGAAGTCACAAGATAAAGGCTCAGGTACCAAATTCTATAGTTGAATTTTTTTTTAACTCTTGAAGTTCAATAGGAGCCATTCGATATGAGATTTTAGAAATGAGTTTTGTACCGGGTTCAAAGTCGATACAAAATTTAATATCGAACTTTGGGAGTAAGCCAAGAAATTCTTCAGAAATACGTCGGGAAAAATCAATAACAACAGGAATATTATTCAAATCTGACGTGTCTTTATTCAAATTCATAACATGGACTAAGAAAATTTGACATCCGTAATAAACGAATGACTTCATGGCTTGATATGAAAATGTTTGACTACAATGGTTTGATTGCTTGAATTGAATAACAAAGTTGCTTAGGAATATGAAAACTAACAACCTTGCGAAAATAATCAATTTCGGCATGATGAGTAGTTAACCTTAAAATCACATCAAAACAAATATCTCTATAGAAATAAGGTTAACAGGTAATGTGATAGTGCCAACTCGAATCAAGCAAGATTTATAAGCGGTGGATGTGATGAAAGTTTCTCCTAACGGAGTTTCCACAGATAGGTCAAAGTCTAATTTCTCCCGAGTCAAGTTTAAGCGTTGAGCGCAAGTAGTAAGAGAGATAAAAGAATGGGTAGAACCGATATCTAGTAAGGTATATACTTCGCAAGAATTTATAATTAACTAACCCGTGCTAACTTCGTTCGGGTTCTTGCATTTTGACGGTCACAACAAACGCTCTTCCGGAATCGTTGACTTTGACTTTTTCGGGATGATCTTTTGAGTCACCATTCTCATTGGATCGGGTTTCGATATCGTATAATCTCGAGCGATATGTCCTTCTTTTCCACAATTATAGCATACCTTAAACTGTTGTGGGCGGCCAATGATATGTCCCTCTTTCCCGCATTTGTAACATACTGACCCGGTGGTCGTTCTCCTCCTTAAAACTAGTTGCTCTCGCACCGACGCCTTCACATGGTCGTTGTTGAATCTCCTCTTTTAAAATCTCCTCCCAGGACTCGCTTCTTCTATTTTCATGGCTACGATTACCACCGTGAGTGGTTACCGCCTTTGTCTCGTATTCTTCTTTTTCTCCATTTGGTTATCGTTATTCGATGATCGCTATCTTGAGATGATCCGGTTATGGTCCCTCGGTTGAACGTATTACTCGTTATCTCGCTTTAACAAATCGAGCCTGCTGACAACATCTCGAATAGAGAGAAAATTTATGAGAAATGAGATACTCTTTGACGTATGTCGGGTTTCAAACCTCTCGTAAACATCGCGTCATCGTTCCTCATTCTCCACCAAATGAGGTGCAAACTCGGATAACTCCGCGAACTTCGCCTCGTCTTTGG
This sequence comes from Panax quinquefolius, assembly GCA_020205615.1. Classification (NCBI taxonomy): domain Eukaryota; kingdom Viridiplantae; phylum Streptophyta; class Magnoliopsida; order Apiales; family Araliaceae; genus Panax; species Panax quinquefolius. The sequence goes on along the minus strand of CM035160.1, from coordinate 44,309,729 downwards.
GACACCGTCATGTTATTCTCGCTTCTAGTCTAATAAACTCCACTTCCTTCATACGACGAATACTTTGTGGAAGTACTTGTCATTGAACTGCTTCTGAAATGTCTCCCATGACATCTTTGAAGGTAATTTGGATGGGTACGCTTATGATTTCCCACGATGTCGCCTCGCCACGGAACATAAAGGTGGCGAATGGAACTTTCGTTCTCGGTGCATCCCAAGACATCGAATATCTTGGTAATTTGTTTGACCCACGTTTCCACCTTAATCGGATCCGCTTTCCCTGAACTCGGTGGTCCCAACTCTTGAATCGCTTGTTTGTGACCACCCGTGAATTGCTATCATTTCCTCCTCGTATTTTGAACACGAGTCTCCTCAAATCGATTTTGCATGAATCGCAAAAATCTTCTAAACATCCCCTCGTTCATCATCTCGCTTTCGGTGGTGTTGTTCGCGGGAGGAACATTGCCGACTGTTGACGTTCTCCTCGTTGGTGAGATCACAGCATCTCCACGGTCTCATTTACTCCAATTGTTAATATTCTCGATTCGACATTCTCAAATCATCATCATAAAACAAGGGTTAATTAAGGAAATCAATATATCACATAATATCCTATATATTGACCAACTAACAAATAAGCTTAGGTAGGACACACTAGCGAAGGATTTACTCGTCTCTCCCTCCTAGTTCTATTCCCCGATCTCGCCAGAGATCATATCCCTAAGCTCGATACCAACCGTGACGCCCCCAAAATAGGTATACACAACACCCATTACGAAAGTCGCCAAATACATGGTACGTAAATAACTACAACTTTATTATTACAACATATAAACTGTGAGTTTAAATACAGATATTGCCATCTAGACAATATCCACACGCAAATAAATCCCCATCATAATTATTGATACATTATTTTACAAAAAATGGTGACGACTACTAAACAACTCTCTCTAGAATCTTCATTCCATACCCCGACTAGTACTCGCTACATTCTCGCCTCCTGAGAAGGAAAATGGAACAACAAGGAAAAGGGTGAGCTCAACTAGCCCAAAGAAGAATATTATGACTAAGATAATATACAACAAATTATCATTAGTCTTCAACGAGGAAAAATCGATAGAATACAATGACAACAAGTATCGATCAATATTCGCAATGAAACAATAATTCATAGAAGAGTTACGTAGAGAATGAATTCTACTATAATCTATGAATTTAACGATCCATCATCAATATTTTATCCTGTAACATCAATCAATATTCATCTCAAATCAAATATTCATCTTTGCTTTCTGAGCCAAAGATATTCATCAATCGGTCATATTCATCTCAACACTGCTCATCTTTGCACTAAAGGCCAAAGATATTCATCGATCGGTCATGTTCATTTAAACACTGTTCATCTTTGCACTCTGAGCCAAAGATATTCTTCAGAAATCATTCATCTTTGCACTACTGTGCCAAAGATATTCAATAATATCATCATTTACTTGAACGAGGATGATGAAAAAATATTTTAAAGAAACGAATCGGTGAAACAAAATGACAAGGATTAAGGATTAAGGATTAGTACTTGGTTTTATCCACGCCCAAAAATACCTCAAAAATAATCATAGTGGTATAAAATTCAAGAATGATCAAAACATGGATACAATCAAAGCTAGTATCCGAATAGATGTTTTTGACGAAAAGAAGAAATTTTATTTTTAAATTGAATAAGACCAGATACGTGAATAATGTCAGATATCGTGAAGATATCGTGAATAGTAACTTCGACACCAAAAGATAGAAATTCCACAAAAAAAATATTTTCACGCTTCATTAATAGTACTCGTGAATAGTAACTCGTGAATAGTAACTCATGAATAGTAACTCGTGAATAGTAACTCATGAATAGTAACTCATGAATAGTAACTCGACATGAAAAAGTTCCAAATTTGATAAAACTTGAGATCAACATTTTCGATTATAATGATATTGAAGAAATAATATCATTACGAAAAAAATAATATCCCTTACCTCGAAAGATTAGTACTTCTAATCAAACAACAGGATATAGGCTATGACTTGAACTTGCACAGATATAGCAATACTCAAAGTATACTCAAAATACTCACAAGAATACGCTCGATAATATAGAGAGAAAACTTGATTTAAAGTGTGATTTTCAATTCTAACCTAAGCACCCTATTTATAGGAAATTGCTTAGAACACAAAAAGCGTAAAATTTAATATATTATTAATATATTTTTCACATTTTCTTTAGCCCACCTTAGACAACTGATCTCAGCCCATTTGAATCATGTGAGGCCAACTTAGTTGCAAAAACATTTTTCTCAAAATAATTAACTAAAACTCCCAAAAATTAATTATTTGAACTTGAACTTCAATAATTCATAATAAATAGCCCTTTCATCAGAAATTTCAAATCTCATGAGTTTTTATAGGAAATTCAATTCTCTACAACTTTGCAGAAGAAAGTTTTTCAAATTCCAAATAGAAATTGACCGAAATCCACAAACAGGTGATTTTACAATTTATAATCAAATTTTGATTCAATAATTGTGTCCACCAACACACAAAACATGTGTTAAACATTTAATGCCACAAAATACTCTTCTTCCTCATATACTCATATATCCCACATTCATTGTAAAAATATCACCAATTAATATATTATTAAAATAATATATTTAAATGAATTATTTTATCGTAAAAAGATAAAATATTAATTTTCAACAATTGTCATTTTAAAAATTTTCTCCATCTATATCCACATAAAATCAATATTTTCCTCATCATATAAATCAATAATTAATTATTCACAAATAATATTACGTAATCACAATATTGACAACTGTGCAGGTTCTAAGAAAGAGGGGCTTTCAATAAGAATTTCTTCTTCTTGGTAGCGCAATTAGATGACCAAACCTCTCCTTAAGCAGAACTTTCTAGACATTGCCAATAATGTTATCTAATAATATTATTCAGATAATATGAATTATTGCTTCGATAATGAAAAAAATCGTGTAATGACAATTATTCAAACAACAAACAATAATATAAAATATCAACGCAACAATTATTAACTCAATAAAAATCGAATAAAGAATTATCGTAACCATTATTGAGTAGTGCCTTCTTACGTAAGAATCAATAATTGGTGCAATACCGGTGTCTTCTTGTTCAACAACGCATTAGTGTTTTTTTTTAACCACCGAGTATTCCAACAAGATAATTCGTGTAATAACTACTGCCGTTATTTAAAAACAACTTATATTTGTCGTTTTCTTCATCCAAACGTCACATGGGGCCCACACATGGTCATTTATTGGCCGTAAATACGAATATTCCCTGAAAGCATTTAATATTCCACGACCAAACGAATATTCCCGCGATAATGAATATTTTATAACCACTTGCTTATTTTGAAATATTTGCGTATTTAACCCTTAACTATCCACATTAATCAAATCAACCCTTACTATTTCAAAATAATAAATAAAGGAAATTCCTTTTTATTTAAAAATTTCGGGGTCTTACAAAATGAGTAATGCTACAAACACAAACTATTTTACAAACTGCTGATGTGGCATACTCCATCTCACCATATTGATTAATAAATTGTTTCAATATAGTTTTCGGCCCCACACAATATGCTGAGGTACTGAAGTATGCCACATCAGCAGTTTGTAAAATGTTTATAGAATAATTTGTGTCTCTAGCATTATTCTTACAAAATTTCTTCCAAGGTTATTGTCAATAGGCTAATAAAGGTGATTCCTAGACTAGTTTCGGGATTCTAAAATTCTTCCATATCGGTCGGGAAGATTAATATCAGATAATCTAATTTTGCATCATGAACTTTTTGAGGAAAATTAAGAGATTTAAATATGGTTTTACAGGATTAGAAGCGCTTAAGGTGGATTTTAGTAAGACGTATGATAGAATAAGCTAAAGTTTCCTTGAAGCTAATCTGCATAAATACGTTTTCCTGTCCAATTTATCAGACTCATTTTGCATTGTGTTTCAACAATATCCTACTCAATCTTGGTCAACGGTTCACAATCTCGACTTTTCAAGCCTTCTCGTGCCTTGCGACAAGGTGACCCACTTTCGCCATACCTTTTTCTTCTTTCCAGGGAAGCTCTATCAAGAAATTTGTAATATACATAATCACAAAAGAAGTTTATTGGAATTAAAATTGTAAGGAAAGCTCAAGCGATCTCTCAAACATATTTCAACAACCTAATGAGGGTATTTTTGTTTCACAAGAGAAGTATGCTCTAGACTTGCTTAAACACTTGTGAGAAATTGTAAAGTTGTGTCTACTCCCATGAACACTTGTGAGAAATTGTATATGAATGATGGAATAACAAAGGATGAGAAGTGGTTTAGAAGTATTGTTGGTGGGCTAATGTACTTGACTCATACTCGCCCCGATATTATGCTTCCGGTTAGTTTGATATCAAGGTTCATCCATTGTCCTTCAATGCATCATCTTGGATCAGCCAAACGAATTATTTGCTACATCCGAGCAACTTGGAACTATAGAAACTGGTATAGTCCAATCTCCATGATACAATTAATTAGGTTTACTAACAATGATTGGGCAAGTTTTGTAGATGATAAAAAAAGCACAAGTGGCTAAGTATTCGACCTTGGTTCAGGGGTTATTTCATGGAGTTCAAAGAAGCAAGCTACCACTGGGTTATCTTCTTCTGAAGTGGAGTACATTGCAACAACTTCAACTGTTTGTCAAGGCATTTGGATTTACCAGAGATTTGCATCAACTTAAGCATGGTTCCATGGAGATTTATTGTGACAACAAGGCGACAATTGCAATGACAAGGAATCTTGTTTTTCTTGGAAGAACCAAGCATATCGACGCCAGGATTTTTTCTCGTTTATTTTATGTTTTGGATATCATAGATTTTAAGCGGTGATTTTATAGAATCCGACTTTAATGTTGATGGGGTTCGAAAGTTTGATTTTAAAGTTGGTCAATTAGACATATATAGTCACCAGTGGTGAAGCCAAGATTTTTTGTCAATGGGGTCGAAATTATTACTGAGTTACAAATAATGTGGCGGGGGTTCGGGGGCAGCGGCCCCGAGCCAATTTTTTTTAATATTTTATACTTTCGAGTATATATATATACTATATTATAATGAAAATATAATAAGTGATAATATATGGTATATATACAATATTGACTCATACTAGACTTTTCTAATCACAATTGTTCATAAATAAGTAATTCATTATTTATTTTTAAAAATAATATAAATTAAATTATTATTTAGTTTAAAATATTATAGAGAGATACATATATTAAGAGGATATGAGTCATATGTGATTAAAATTTGATTGACAAAGTTATAAATTTTCAATTTGACCCCGTATAATACAAAATTTATAAAATTTTAGTGGAGTCAATTTATATATAATATTTAAAAATTTTAAAAATTACCTTACATTATAAAATAATTTTTTTTTCCAGTGGGGACGATTGACCCAATAGAACTCTATGTGGCTTCGCCATTGATAGTCACCAATTGGTAAAGATTTAAATGTATGTATTAATTCATCTAATTTTTTTAGGTTTTGATAATTGAGATGGCCCATTGTTTTTCTCCAAAAAGTGGCCCACAACCAATATTCATAGAGTTTAAGGGTTTGCTTAAGCGAGGGGAATGTGTTAGACATCCCCTGACTTCTGTGAAACACAGGTTACTGTTTTCCTAATATTTTTCTTAAAAAGTTTAAATAAAATGCCTTAAGGTCGTGAGGTGTGTGTTAGTTTTTTGTGCCTGTATGAATTCATGTGTCATTAGGGAAAATTTAGTGTATCGTCTCTTATATATTGATGACATTCTAAATTTCTAATCACTAGCAATAATTCTCATCTGTTGTCTCAAATGACAGCTTCCATGAGGAGTTCGCTACGAAAGACTTGGGAAATATTCACTATGTTCTTGGCATTTAGATTTCTTCTCTTCCTAATGGATCATTTTTAAGATAAGGAAAATTAAATATGCTGAAGATGTACTTTCCAAAGCTGTATTATCCTATGCAGTGCTGTACAAACACCCTTGGCACAAATGGTGAATCTTCATGAGGCAAAGTGGAGGTCTAGTTGACACTAATTCTTTTCGTAGTATTAATGTAGGAGGTTTGCAATACTTGACGCTCACTAGGCCAGACCTGGCCTACGCAGTGTTGGGAAAAGTACGCCAAAAATCATTTATATCCCAAGAATTATTTTTTCGTCTTTGTGCAATTAAATATGATATCAACAAAATCAATTATGAGAACAAAAACAACAAATAACCATCCACTAGCAAGACACCAAATTTATGTGGAAAACACTCTAAAATTAAGAGGTAAAAACCACAGGTTAAACTCTAAATCTCCACTATATCACTAATAATGAGCTTACAATAATCCTCTCAAGTTTTATGTCCTAAAACTTGAGGTTACACAATAAATTGAGATAATACAAATTTACCTTTAATTAGGTTGAGAAACCTAATTAACTTCACCACGCAAAAAATACCCCAAGCAATAAAGTCTTCAAGCTTTCAATTGAACAGAGATGATGGCGGATACCCACGAACAACAAACTGTAATTCTCTCAATTTATTCTTTTGGTATCTTCTTACTACCAAGCTTATCTCATGTATCAAATAAGACTCCCTCATAGCCTTATTTATATTACTCTTCCTAATCCATTCCTAATATGGATTAAAAATAATTTATTCTCCTAATCAAATTAGGGATCACATCTCCTTGTCTTGGTCACCAACCAATCTAACAAGTAAATCCTTTTTCAACTTGGATTCCTTTCATGGAATCTCCACACTACTACAAAACAGTAAATAGATAACGCGAAAAAAACGTTGTGGTCTCAGTCAGAAAAACGTCGTGGTTAAGGGTGTCATCTATTTGACACTCTTACACAACGTTTTTAAAACGTTGTAGTTAAGCACATTACACAACGTTTTTTAAGAAAAAAACGTTGTAGATTTGTTTTCCATAAATTAGCAGATGCTTAAAAACGTTGTAGAAAAGTATGATTCCACAACGTTTTCTGGCTAAAAATATTGTAGTTTAATATATTAGACAACGTTTAGGCACATTTACACAACATTTTTAAAATGTTGTAGATTAAAAAAAAGAAAAAAAAAGGTTGTGATTCACCTACATTACCAATGCACCTGCAATATGCTAATGTCATGGTATATAGCTAAAAGGTCTAAATTCTCATTTAAATTTAAAGCCAAAATATATCAACCATTCAAAATACATCCCAATAATACCATTCGTTTACAGTTTCAAATTACTACATCCGCAAAATATATACCAAACTATCCATATATACATCTCAAATTCACTTTTCAATATAAATTACTACTATATTCACCAAGAAAATGTTCTTGGGACACCATCAGTCTCACTTTGATACGTTACAATTGGAATGAAGCGAGGCGGGACATTGAGGTGAATTTTCCTTTCACTACAAACACCGAGGCTAGACATATATATGTTGCGTCTTGTGAGAAATACTTTTTAGGTAATCGCTTAAAAATACACAATACACACAAGTTAGACAACCGATAACATCTGCGTGACACGGAGATTATTTTGTTTGATGTAATCCCATATTCTCTTTATGACCTCAGCTCGTGATAACGCAGTTTCTCCAGTACCAATAAACTTCACTAGAGCATCTGAAAGTGGAATTGGGGCCAAAATCCTGGAGCTACACAAAATGCAAGGCACATCAAAACTACCAACAACTGGTGTTTCTATAATGGCAGATAAGTTTGAGAAGATAGGCTTGAACATTACTAAAGGTATGAATATAGTGTAACTTCTAAGACAAAGCAAATCAACATCAAATATTTGTGAGAAAACTTCTTGTTGAGCAAAAACTAAAGCTTGTCATTATTTTGTGAGGCAAAGCAATGGGAATCCACGAAAGTCCCTCAAACAATTAAATAAGGAACTTGTACTGTTACCAAAAAGATAAAATGGATTTCTAATAAAATCTTCTCTAGCTGTGTGAGAACTAAAATAGAAAATCCAACTCTACTGGACAACCATGATGAAGAGTCATTACTTATTCGTATAAAATGCGCTATTCTCCATTCCTACTTAAGCTGTTCACATACACACACACATGAATGTACAACTAGAAATATTAAAATTTTCAAAAGCAATGTTTTCATTTTCAGGGACAGCGAAACACAACCTATCAGATATGAGAAATAAACAAAATTAAGGACATAATAAATAAACTAAACATAGACATAAATACAGAGTACAACCCACTTGACGAAACGGTTATCACACTATCTCCACATTGATGGAACAGTGTTGGGATATTTCACATGAATCCCACATTGGATAAATTCAAGAGTGTAGATGGGTTAATAAGTATGGTAGAGTCTCAGCCTAATAGGTTAACCTTTTAGGTAAGGAGGTGGTCCAACATGCTTATTGGGCCCGTCTACACAGGTGTACGCTGCTAGGTGATGAATTGATGTGGAATGGATCGTGCAATTCCGCTACAAAATGGTATCAGAGCTTAGGTATAACACGTGGTAACGATGACATCAAATTCATCGGTAACAAAGTTTGATGTGATGAAGTTTGATGGGACTGGGAATTTTGGGCTATGGCAACAGAGGGTAAAGGATTTGTTGGTGCAACAGGGATTGGTAAAGGCGTTAAAGAAGAAACCAGATTCCATGACGACTGATGACTGGGATGAACTCCAAGCGAAGGCGGTAAGTACAATTCGTTTGTGTCTAGCAGACGAGGTTATGTATCACGTGATCGGTGATGAATCGCCATCGGGTGTATGGAGTAAATTGGAATCCAGGTATATGTCAAAGTCATTGACGAATAAACTATTTTTGAAGCAAAATCTGTTTGGGCTAAAGATGATTAAAGGTTCAGAGCTTATTCAACACATTCACACGTTCAATCAAATAATTAGTGATTTGCTAAGGATTGAAGTGAAATTCGAGGAAGAAGACCAGGCGTTGATGTTACTGTGTTCTCTACCGGGATCCATGGAGAATCTTGTGACGACCTTCTTATGGGGAAAAGAAACTCTGAAATTGGAAGAAGTCACTTCTGCTCTACTGATGTTTAACCAGCGAAAGCAACAATCCGAGGGTATTTCGGGTGAAGGGTTGATGGTAAAAGGTGGAAAGCAACGTGGCAGAAAAACGAATAGAAGGAAACCAGGAACACAATGGAAATTTAAGTCGAGGGGCAAGACTCCTAAGCCAAAGAAGGGTAAGTGTTTTAGATGTTGCGAGACAGGGCACTTCAAAAGGGATTATCCATATAAAAATAAGGGTGAAGGAACAGGGAAACAAACTGAATCCATAAAATCGGCAAACGTCGTGGAGGAATCATCAGATGATGGGGATATATTGTCAGTGTCAACAAACACGGACATGATAGACTCGTGGATTTTGGATTCAGCATGTTCATTTCACATGTCACCTAACAGGGAGTGGTTTGACACCTACAAGTTGGTGAACCGTGGGACAGTTCTGATGGGTAACGATGCTTCGTGCAACGTCATTGGGAAAGGCACAGTGAAGATAAGGATGTTCGATGGTATTGTAAGGACTCTGGTTGAGGTGAGACATATTCCAGGTTTGAGGAAGAATTTAATTTCATTGGGAACTCTAGACTCTAATGGCTGTGAGTTCAAAACTGGTGGTGGAGCCATGAGAGTGACAAAGGGTGCCCTGGTAATAATGAAAGGTTCTAAGGTTAACGGGAATATTTATCGGATGATAGGGAGTATAGTTGTAGGTGGAGCTGCTGCCACTACACCGGAAGATATTGATGATACTACACTATGGCATATGCGATTAGGGCATATGCGAGAATGTGGGATGCTGGAATTACATAGGAGAAATCTGCTGAAAGGGATAAAGGCGTGCAAGTTAGACTTCTGCAAGTTTTGTGTCTTGGGAAAATAGTGTAAGGTAAAGTTTAAGAGTGCGGTGAACAAAACGAATGGAAAACGTGACTATGTGCATACTGATGTATAGGGACAAGTGAGAGTAGCTTCGAAAGCGGGATCACTGTATTTCTTGACTTTCATCGATGACTTTTCGAGAAAGGTTTGGGTGTTCTTCATGCGACACAAGTCTGAGGTCTTCGATAAGTTCAGGGTGTGGAAAGCTGAAGTGGAGAATCAAACAGGGAAAAGAATTAAGTGCCTCAGGTCAGATAATGGGACAGAGTACAAGTATGAGCCATTTGTGAAGTTTTGTGAAGAGCACGAGATACAACGTCACTGGACTGTCAGGAAAACTCCACAGCAAAATGGAGTGGCAGAGAGAATGAACAGAACTATTGCAGAGCGGGCACGGTGCATGAGACTAAATGCAGGGATTTCGAAGGATTTCTGGGCAGAAGCAGTGAGTATGGTAGTTTACATAATAAACAAATTGTCGAGTACTGCTCTGGGTAATAAAGTGGCATAAGAGGTGTGGACAGGTAAGGAGGTAGACTACTCGAGTATGAGGATCTTCAGATGTCCAGCCTACGTATACGTTCCAGGTGATGAGAGATCAAAGCTTGACGCCAAGTCCAAACAGTGCATCTTTCTTGGGTATAAGAAAGGTTTAAAGGGGTACAAACTCTAGGATCCAAATTCAAAGAAGGTAGTGATCAGTAGGGATGTGGTTTTTGATGAGGCTTCCATGGTTAAGGCACAACAGGAAGGTCAGAAAACTGAGGCTGGTGGTGTAACCGGCAAACTGCAGCAAGAAGTTCAAATTGAACTGGAGAGTAATGACACTGGAAATTTATCACCAGTGGAGCAGGAAAATCAGGAGCAGGAGGAAGAAAGCATAGCCGCAAGGAGACCCAGACGCACTATCAAACCACCGAAGAGGTACAGGTTTGATGATATGGTTGCATATGCTTTATCTACTACTAGTGGGGACCCGTCCACATTTCAGGAAGCTATTGCTAGTTCTGAAAGGGACAGATGGATGGAGGCCATGGTGGAGGAGATGGAGTCATTGAAGAAAAATAAGACTTGGGAATTGTCAGAATTACCTGAGGGAAAGATACCAGTGGGGTGCAAGTGGGTGTACAAGAAAAAGGATGTTGTATCAGAAAAGGAAAAGGAACTGTTTAAGGCTCGATTGGTAGCAAAGGGATACTCACAGAGGAAGGGAATTGACTATGATGAGGTGTTTTCTCCGATGGTGAGACATACATCAATCAGGATTATTTTGGCATTGGTGGCTAGCTATGATCCGGAATTAGAGCAGCAGGATGTGAAGACAGCCTTCCTTCATAGTGATTTGGAGGAAGTGATATTCATGGAGCAGCCTGAGGGATTCAAGTAGCCGGAGACGGAGCGCATGGTATGCAGGTTGAAGAAGTCACTGTATGGGCTGAAACAGTCTCCAAGACAATGGTACAAGAAGTTCGATTCCTTCATGATCCGGATTGGGTTCACTCGATGTGAGTATGATTGTTGCGTTTACTTGAAAAGTCTTGAGGATGGTTCTTATATTTTTCTGTTACTATATATGGATGACATGCTTATTGCTGTAAATAGCATGATTGAAGTAAACAGGTTGAAGAACTTGTTCGGAAATGAGTTTGACATGAAGTACTTAGGTGATGCTAGGAAAATACTTGGGATGGAGATTCGCAGGGATAGAACAGCTGGTAAGCTGTGGTTGACACAGAAGAACTATGTGGAGAAAGTGTTGGAGAGGTTTAGTATGGCTAATGCTAAACAGGTTATCACTTTATTAGCAAGTAATTTCAGGCTATCTACAGCACAATGTCCGAAATCAAAGGAAGAAATTCAGGATATATCGAACATGCCCTATGCGATCGCAGTTGGTTTGTTATGTATGCGATGATGTGTACGAGACCCGATTTGGCACATGCAGTCAGCACATTGAGCAAATACATGGCCAATCCAGGTAGGGAGCACTGGAAAGCTATTAAGTGGGTGTTTAGATATCTGAGAGGAACGACAACTAATGGGATTATGTTTGCGAAGCAACAGACTCAGATTTCAGTTGTAGGGTATGTGGATGCGGATTATGCTGGAAGGTTGGATGATTTGAGATCTACAACATGGTATGTGTTTACTTTGGCTGGTGGACCGATTTGTTTGAGATCCATGGTACAATCTCTAGTAGCTCTATCTACTACTGAATCTGAGTACATAGCATTGGCTAAGGCTGGCAAGGAAGCATTGTGGTTGAAGGGTTTTGTAAATGAGATGGGCATAGATCAAGGTGGAGTACAGCTATTTTGTGATAGTCAGAGCGCCATTTACTTGGCAAAGCATCAAGTGTATCACGCAAGGACCAAGCATATTAGCGTAAGGTTTCATAAGGTGAGGGAGCTGATAACTACTAGGGGATGTGATATTGGAAAAGGTGCATACTTCTGAAAATGCAGCTGACATGTTGACAAAGACTGTGACCGCGGACAAGTTCAAGCATTGCTTGGTCTTGATCAATATCTCTGAATGTTAGTTTGGAGGATTCCCCGCAAGATCGGATAGGACAAGTGACTTATCTTCAGAATGGATGAGGTTATTCGTCAAGGTGGAGATTTGTTGAAAACTTGTGACTCATAATATTAAAGCCGCTGAAAAAGGCATGTGCGGAGCCTAGCGGAGCGGAGCGAAGCACTAGCCCATCAGGGTTGACCTGAAGGTCATGGGGGTGGGGCGCAGGGGCCACCCCATGATGCGGTACATGTTGTTTATTAGAGGGACATTATGGGTAATTGAGATAAGAAGAAGGATTTTCCACAGAGTTATGAATTTCTAGCTGATATTGTTGGAAAATGTATATGTTGCAAGAGCTCTGGTCATGACTCTGTAAATGAGGTGCAACTCAAGCTCATGACTGCCATATGTTATGAAATACAACTTAACTATGGGGCTCTATTGCTTGAATGGATTGGGAAGTGGTTAATCAGCTCAAAGAAGACAAAGAGCTCTCAAAAGATGCTTTACGGGCGATCTATAAGCATCATCCTACAAGCTGCTTTGGGTGACAAGATTGAGGACGACGAAGGATAAGCCATTAATCTAAATAGGTGAATGACTCAATAACTATTCGAAAACTGGAAAAGGAATCCAGCTGAAAATGTGCGGATGATATCTGAATACAGTGGAAGAACTAGTGAAATAAAGGAATCAGGAGTGCCAGGAAATATGTCAGTTGTCAGAGAAACTGAAGAAGAAGAATAAGCTAATAAGGGAGAACCCTCTGCCTTTATCAGAAAAAATAAGGGCAAGAGGAAGCTTAAGGCTAGGATAAAAGAAGAACCCCAGGGATCCACAACTGATAAACTAGTAGAGTCCTCTGACATTGAGACTCTAAGGATCCTGAGAAAGAAGCAACAGCAGGCTGATGCAGAAGAAGATAGAGCTACCATATCTCAGCTGCTGAAGAAGAATAAGATCAGCCATAAAACCAAAAGGCCATCCATCTCTTCAATCGTAGAGTCTCTACTGATCGTAGAGACCAGACCAAACACATCAAGCAAGGAAGTAGTTGCATCAAACATTTTGGCTGATCAACAGGACAAAGCTAAAGTTCAAAAAAGTCCTGAGGCTGTGGCTCAGCCTAGAAAACTAAGAAGAAAACTGGTCAAGAAATATCTTCGTGTCAATAATGAAGAAATACTAAAAAGGGAAGATAAAGAATTGGCAGATGCAAAGGAACCAGCCAAAGAGACAAAGCTCAAGCTGAGGGGGAGACACCTGAAAATCTGATGATAGAGAATACACCTGCTGAGGGGGAGATGCCTAAAGCTCCCATCCTAGAAGGTGATCCAGTTGAGGGGGAGCTATTGATCGTACAAGAAGATGATAAAGTTTAGGGGGAGGCTCATGACATCTCCATGGCAGAAGAAGAGGTCCTTGCAAGAAATGAAGAAGAACTAGTGCAAGAACATCATGAGGCCATTGAGATAATTGAATCCTCCAACGAAAACAGATAAGAGGATGAAGGTGACGAGGTCGAGATCATATATGTGGGCAATGATGGGTATAGAAGTTATCTCTACAATCAGATGTTCTCTTACCTACCCATGATGCCATATCATCAAGCCCAAATCCTAAACTCATGGAACCACATGTTTTGGAGCTTCAAAGAATATCCAGCCATCACTGTTGTAAGACCCCGAATTTTATGAAATAAAAGTATTCAATTTTTCTATTCAGTAAATGGTTAAATTGATAAAAGTTAAAGTTAAGGGTGATATATGAATTTTTTTTCAAAATACGCAAGGGGTATAAAGTATTCATTATTGTCTGGGAATATTAGTTTGGTCGTGGAATATATCAATCTTTGTGGGAATATTAAATGACAACAGTGCCTTGACGGTGTGAGCCCCATAACTGAAAAGCGATTGGATGAAGAAAACGACAAATATAAGTTGGTTAAAAATAACACGAGTAGTTATTACAATTAAGACCATTGGAATACCGGTGGTTAAAATACGTGAATACACGTGGTTGCATTAAAGAGTGGCACTGAGTATTGCACAAAGATTGTTGAATTATTGATCCTTACGTAAGAAGGCACTACTCAATAATTGTTACAATAATTACTGTTCAATATTTTATTTTATTGATTCAATAATTGATGCGTTGATATTTTATATTATTGTTGTTCAATAATTGTCACTGCACAGTATCTCCATTATCAGATCAATAATTCATATTATTTGAATAATATTATTAGATAACATTATTGGCAATGTCTAGAAAGTTTTGTCAAGGAGAGGTTTGGTCACCTAATTGCGGCGCCAGTAAGGAGAAATTCTTATTGGAGGCCCCTCTTTCTGAGGAAGCGCACGGTTGTCATTATTGTGATTCTATAATATTATTTATGAATAATTAATTATTGATTTATATGACAATGAAATATTTATTTGATGTGGATATAAATGATTGATTTATTTATGTGGTTATAAATGAAGGAATTAATGTTGAGGTATTTTATCAGTATTTTGTCGGATTGGAGGTATTAAAAGATCAAATCAAATTGTTCTTCTGACTTTATTATGTGAGTTATAATTTTTAATCTGTAGTTGGATCGTTGGGATTTTTGGATATGTTATACATATATAAGTTGAGTATATGTTCACAAATTTTGAACCGTTAAAATGAGCGTATAATTTGTTATGAATTTTAAGAGGTGTGGTGATTGAAATTAGGTTTATAATTGATTTTGGTGGAAAATTCTAGAATTGGTGGGCCCCACTTTTGGTTGGTGAGAAATGTGCTCAATTGAATTTTCAAATGTGGTGGGTGGGAATAATAGCGAGGTAAAGCCATTGAGGTTGCGAGTTAAAGTGCCTTGGCGTGCTAACATTTTCCTATAAATAGAGGCTAAGTTAGAATTGAAATCACACAGAAACAAGTTTTCTCTCTCTCTCTCTATATTATCGGCGTATTCTTGTGAGTATTTTGAGTATACTTTGAGTATTGTTAGGCGGTGCAAGTTCTCTTCAAAGACTATATCAGGTGTTTCAACTAGAAATCTTGTCTTTTCGAGGTAAGGGATGTTATTTTCTTCTCGGATGATATTATTTCTTCAATATCATTATCTTTGAAATATTGGTTGGAATTTTTATCAAATTTGGAACTTTTTCATGTCGGGGTTACTATTCATGAGTTACTATTCACGAGTTACTATTCATGAGTTACTATTCACGAGTTACTATTCACTTAGTACTATTCATGAAGCGTGAAGATGTTTTTTTTGTGGAATTTCTATCTTTTGGTGTGAGTTCTTATTCACGATACTAAGACTATTCACGATATCTGAGACTATTCATAGAAAAATGAAAATTTTTCTTTTTCGTCTAAAATATCTATTCGGATACTAGCTTTGATTGTATCCATGTTTTGATCATTCTTGAATTTTACACCACTATGATTATTTTTGAGGTATTTTTGGACGTGGATAAAACCAATGCAAAGATGAATGATTTCGAAGAATATCTTTGGCTGTAGTGCAAAGATGAGCAGTGTTTAAATAAACATGACTAATCGATGAATATCTTTAGCAATGAGTGCAAAGATGAATTATTGATGAATATCTTTTTGCTCGTAATGCAAAGATGACTTTGTTGTTGAATATCTTTAGCCAGGTAGTGCAAAGATGAATTATTGATGAATATCTTTTGCTCGTAATGCAAAGATGACTGTTGTTGAATATCTTTGCTTTGTAGTGCAAAGATGAATTATTGATGAATATCTTTGGCTTGTAATGCAAAGATGACCCGTTGTTGAATATCTTTAGCTTTGTAGTGCAAAGATGAATTATTGATGAATATCTTTGGCTTGTAATGCAAAGATGACCGTTGTTGAATATCTTTTGTAGTGTAAAGATGAATTGTTGATAAATATCTTTGGCCGTAGTGCA
Organism: Panax quinquefolius; assembly: GCA_020205615.1. Taxonomy (NCBI): domain Eukaryota; kingdom Viridiplantae; phylum Streptophyta; class Magnoliopsida; order Apiales; family Araliaceae; genus Panax; species Panax quinquefolius. The sequence continues at coordinate 44,293,257 of CM035160.1, read as the reverse complement.
AAGATGAATTTATTAGTATGATTATGAACATGAAGCGTGATTTGGTATAACCATGATCTTTGATGTTTGGGTAAAGACAAGTGATGAAAATTATCTTTGTCTTGGATGAGGAAAGGAATTTAGAACTACAATTACGATTATGAGTTATACACGTGATTGTGGGCGGAATTGTTGATTGATGTTACTGAGGATAAAACATTGTTGGTGGATTTTTAACATGGAGAAGATAATAGACTTTATAGTCTATTTGACTCTTCTAATGGATTGCTCATTCACGCAACTATGGTTGAAAAGTTTTATCATCTACCATATGTTCTAAATCTACGATTTATTCTTGATGAAGACTATTGATAATTTATTTATCTTTAGTCATAATATTCTTCTTGAGCTAGTTGTGCTCACCCTTTTGTTTCACAATTCCTTTCGTGTAATAAAGGTGTAAATTTGGGTCGAGCGGGGATAGCGAGGGAATAGAGTGGTGGTCTATAGATGTTGAGGGTGAGGTGAATTTAACTTGGAAGGTGTTTTGTCACTATCATACAAGATGTCTAATGACATACAACCTCGTGTTATCATAAGACATGGTTGTGCACATCCACTTCTTTGAGTATATTTACAAGCACTACTATATAATCTTGGTGTTTGTTTGGAGTATAATACCCAATTAGAGACAAGTGGAGATAATGATATGTCAAGAAAAGACTCACCATTGGGAAGAATATGATAGTAATCTTCTCATTTTTCTTTGGGGTCTATTAGGTCAACCAAGGATAATTACGTGGCCATATGATATCTACCATGCTTAGAAAAGCATGGCCTCCCATGTATGAAGGTTTTCTTGAGCACTTCCCAAAGATTCTAATTTCTAAAAGCGGTTTTTGACTATACCTTTATGTAAGGTGTCATTGTGACGTGCTACAGTTGGTATATATTTGTATCCAAACTCATAGCATATGTGTTGTTGTATTTTGCAGGACAATTGTTGTAATAAAGTTGTAGTTGTTTTTCGTATCATATATTTGGCGACTCAGAATGGGTTGGATGGAATGAACCTATTTTGGGGTTGTTACAACTGTGCTAGCTCATGGATTTCCAGGCACCTTCAAATTTGCCAAGAAGCTCATAACAAATGAACCCTCCTCAAGAATGGTGCATGATGTATTAACTATCCCAATCCTTTTCAGAGTAAACCATTATCCACTATCTTTTTCCAGCCAATTTTATGAATTTCCAAGCTGGTTGGAAGTGCTTCTAAATCCACCAAGTCAACTCCCAGTTACAGAATCCCAAAATTCTGTAATTGATGAACCAGATAGTCCAAACTTCATATTGATTCCAACTCCCATCATCTCTACGACCACTGACTCTAGCCTCGTCGTAGAGTCCCAAGGAGAAATCGTAGAGCCACCTATTCCAAACACCCAAACACAGGCCCCTCCATCAGATATTCCCTCCTCATCCAGCAACGAATATTTCAATCTCGATCTTGCCCTCTACTCACTACAAGATCAATACCAGAGAAAACCCCCTTCCTCACAAATTCCACAACTGAATGAAATTCTTTTAAAGTTGTCCACAAAAGTTGACTTGTCAGAAATGTCTAAGAAAGTGATCAAGGAACTCGATGAGAGTCTTGAAGAACACACTGACCTCATTCAGCTGAGATTAACAACAATGATCAATGTTGCCAACAATCTTCCACACTCCCTAAGCTCTACGCTCTCTAAGACACTTAAGGAGTTTGTCAAGCAAATGATTCAAAGCATAAAGGACAGGGATGACATTCACTTTCTAACAGCCAAGAAACACCGATAAGTTGTCCTTTCCCTACAGACAACTCAAGAAAATCAGAATAAAAACATGTTGGAAAGCTTCCTCAATCTACAAACTGCCGTCAAAGAATTCCAAAAATTCTACGTCAGCAATGGCCAGCAAACTGACAACATTCTATCCATTCTACAACAAAGAGAGGCTCGGTCTGAAGCTCTAATCGAAGAAAATCGAGATAACATTGCTCAGACCAAAAGTCAGCTCAACGAGCTTGTCCAAGAGCTGAATTGCCTCTCAGTAGACATTCGAACCCTTGATGCTGACATAAAGGGGGAGAATAAAGGGAAAGGCGAAGGAGGCCAAGGCGGAGGCAGAGAAGGTCAAGGAGGCATAGGAGGTCAAGGAAGCCAGGGAAGAGGCAGAGGACAATTCCACACTCAAGCTTCAAGAAGCCACCAACAGACTCCACGATCAAGCAATCAGACTCAACGATCTGATCAGCAGAAAGTCTTAATGGCTCAACCAATAAGGAGTCAAGGGCCAACTACCAGCTCACAAAATGTGACCACTACAGGCCTAAGAATGCCAATTGGAGATCATGCATTCATGAATAAGCATGATCACAACCCAAGGATAAGCCCAAGTGAGCTGGAAGAGTCAGCCAGAAGGGACGAAGCAAGCAGGAAAAGAAGGGCTGAGGAGTATGCCAATCCTCCGCGCAAAAGACCAAAGAAATAGAGATAAGTGAAAGTTTAAATTCTTATTGATGTAAAGAGAAATTGTAATACTCTTCAACCATCAATAAATTCATGCTTATTCTCTAGAAATTTCAGCTGCTCACTGAAATACTAAGTCATGTTTAATTTCTTGCATTTGCATCTAGATACTAATAATCATGACAACAAATCTCCTTGGTTATGTCAACATCAAATAGGGGGAGATTATTGGGAGAGTGCATATGTTGATTTGATGTTTAAATATAAATGCTCATGATTATTTGTAAAGTCCTTCAAGGAATATATGTACAAGGACTTAGTGATAGATCAAATTTGTTAGGTTGATCTAAACTCTTAATGTGTATCATTCTGTAAATGAATGTATAGATAGAGAGATCAAAGCTGTTAGGTTGATCTATAGATGTAATAGATAGGCTTCGAAGAATTCGTAGTGTATCAATCTGATCAAGAATGCAGAAGTCAAGGCAAAAACGTAGAGCTTCAAGAATCGTAGTGTGCCTGCCTTGAAGGGCCTCTTTGGAAATCGTAGAGTGGTCCCAACATTTGCCGAGCCAACTCAGAGATCGTAGTGTGCTCTCAGAAACGTAGAGTTTACAACTCAAGTAAGCGAAGATCGTAGTGTGCATGTATTTAAGAGAAATCATAGTGCTCTCTGCTGATTGCATCAGACCAAGCACTAAGGCGACAAGTCACCACGATCTGAATCGTAGAGTATCATCTTTCTTGTGTCAGAAGCATCAAGCCTCATGTTTTGTGTGGAAACAAACTCCAACAAATGTGGAATGGGTTTCAAATGTTGAAGTCCCCACCAGCTCCAACGGTACAAAAGATATCCTTAGTATGCAACAAAGAAGCGTATTGAAGAAGCTAAGGAAAATACCATTGGTAAGAGAAAAACACCTTTTCAGGTGTTAGGTGAGAAAGCAGTCTGCTGTGTCAGTGGGCCAGAATGCAATTCAAAAGATGTGCAGAAAAGTCTCCATCAAAGTATAGAAATGTCAAACGCATTTAATGCTTCAACGGATGGATCAAACGGATAGATTTCAAGATCACATATATATAAATCAAGCAGATGAGAGAAGCAAGCAAGTATTGAACAAAAACGTACAAGAACTCTCAACGCTCAACTCTACGATCTGAGAAAAAGAAAAGCTTGCTCAGCTACTTAGTTCTTTCAAACAAGTGCTTAACAGCAACTGAGTAGCAATAAACAAGAACTCAACAACTACCAATCAACTGAAGTAAGAGTTCCAAGTCAGAAGGACTTGAAGAGTTCTAAGTGAACTGTGAAGAGCCAAGTCTGCTGGACTTGAAGAGTTCAAGAGTGAACTAAGAAGTTCTACATCTTTGGTCTAGAAGGAATCTGAGTGATTCAGAAAAGTGTAAAAGACATCCTTAGTGGATTTCCTACTCGAGGAGTAGAAGAGTGAACTAGGAGCTTTAAGTGCACTGAACCACTTAAAACGACTGTGTCAATTACATTTTTGCTATATCTTCCATATCTGCCATAACTGGTATAACTACCTCACTCTCATAAACTTACTATCTTAAGGAAGATTAAAACAAACATTAATTCCGCTAAAGTTTTAATCATCATCAACTAACAAGTTAAAACTAAAAGATTTTTTAAATATCTATTCAACCCCCCCTTTCTAGATAACTATTGTGCCTCCGGGAACTAACAAAACCCATCCCTGTTATGGAACTATTAGAGCAATAAGGGGTTGCTACCTTTAGGCAGCCATAGTTAGCATTCTTTTTAAATAAGAAAATATATTAGCTATTGTGTTTCTAAAGTGTAGCATAATAGAGAGTATAATATTGGAAGTTTAGACTAACTTGAGACTATTTATTAGAAGAAACTTCAAGGAACTTCTACGAAAACATACCTTTTTTCACTTCATCCTGTGCAAATCTTTCATGCGAAATATAAACACCATTCTTTTCCCTTGTTGCTCTGACATCTGCTTTAGTTTTAATAGATAGAAGGACCAGTGAGTGGAATATATTTCACAAAATAATAAAGGAAAACAGGTGTTACTGTCAAACCTTGTTTCATCTGTCAATTTCCAAATACAGATCCTTGAGCAGCACAACCTTGGACATTTTCTGGTTTGCCTGTACAGGTGGACTTCATTCTATAAATACCTGTGACGCCCCCAAAATAGGTATACATCACCCATATTGAGTCGCCAGATATCGCACTATAAAAATCAAATACAAATTTCATTTATACAACTGTTGAACTGTCGTGCAGAGTACAACAACAGATAAGCTGTGAGTTTTAATACAAATATATGTAACTCTTCTGGTGCCTCGACCAAAACATTACAATGGTACTTTACATAAAAGTACAGTCAAAAACTGTTTTAGAAATTAAAATCTTTGGGAAGTGCTCAAGGAAACCTTCGTACATGGGAGGCCATACGTCTAGGTTATGATAGATATCATATGTCCACAGAATTATCCTTGGTTGACCCAAAAGTCCCCAAAGAAAAACAAGAAGATTACTATTATCTTCTTTCCAATGGTGAGTCTTCTCTTGACATATAATTATCTCCATTGTCTCCAAGTGAAAATTATATTTCAAATATACTCCAAGATCATATAGGTAGTGCTCGTAGATATACTCAGCAAGTGGATGTGCACAACTATGTCTTATGATAAAACGAAGTTGTATGTCATTAGACATCTTGTATGATAGTGGCAAAACACCCTTCCAAAGTTGGGTTCACCTCACCCTATACGGTTCACCAAAATTAAATATCAAATGACGTATACAATACGATAAACTTATCTAAAGTTCTCAACAAACTTATTTACATACTATTTAGGGAGAACCTCAACAACTATAGACCACCGTTCTATTCCCCTGTAATCCCCGCTCGACTCGGCAACACTCTTATTACCTGAAAGGAATTATGAAGCAAAAGGGTGAGCATAACTAGCCCAATAAAGAATATTATGACTAAAGATAATTAAATTATCAATAGCTTTCGTCAATAATAAATCAGAGATTTAGAACATATGGTAGATGATAAAATTTTTCAACCATAGTTGCAGCGGAACAAACAATCCATTAAAAGAGTCAAATAGACCATAAGGTCTATTATCTTCTCCATGTTAAAAGTCCACCAACAAGGTTTTATCCCTGTAACATCAAACAACAGTTCCTGTCCACAATCATATGAATAACTCATAATCATAATTGTGGTTCTAAATTCCTCTTCGCACCCAGGACGAAGATAATTTTCATAACCTATCTTCACCTGAAACATCAAAAATCATGGTTATACCAAATCACAATTCCTACTCATAATCATACTAACAAATTCATCTTTACACTACGGCCAAAGATATACAACTGTAAAACCAATAACCAACAGTTCATCTTTGTACTACAGGCCAAAGATATACAACTGTAAAATCAATAACCAACAGTTCATCTTTGTACTACAGGCCAAAGATATACAACTGTAAAACCACTAACCAACAGTTCAACTTTGCGAAGACAGCCAAAGATATACAATCAGTAAAACTAATAATCTTTGAGACTCAAACTTAATAGTATCGCGACCACTTAATTATCCATGCACTACGGGCCAAGGATATTCGTGTTTTCAATTATGGTCATGATTATACCGAATAATCCCTGGTCATAATCATACCAAGTCCATCTATGCACTACGGGCCAAAGATAACTTTTACCACATCATTTGTAACATTACGGTCATGATTATACTGAATAATCTCTGATCATAATCATACCAAGTCCATATATGCACATAAGCCATAGATGACTTTCAACACAATATAAGCATGAGGATCATGACAATGATATAAAGAATCAGTCAAATGAGATAAAGGATAAATATTAAACATTTATCTAGGGTTCAAGAATATCCCAATGTTATCAATCACTTAATAATCTCATAATCTAATATCATTAATATTATAACAATATTTTAATTATTTCTTAAACTTATAAACAATTTATTTTAATTGTTTACACTTTACCAAATAATGCATTTAATCATTCAAAAATGCCATACTCATAAGATTTCATCACCAATGATCAAATCCCTCATCAAAAATCTGTATATACTTTATATAGGATTTTCAAACCATAAAATCATATTTTTTCCAATTTTGTTACTTCACATAACATATTTAACTCATATGTTCGTAACTAAACCATTTTCATGAAAAATACCAAATCAGTCCCAAAAATTATTCATTTCTGGGATTTAGCAGAATATAGTCCCATATTGAACATATATTTTTCTCAGAATTTTTAAAATTCATTTACTATTTTTCATATGGCCAAAACTGCCGAATATTTAAACATTTATCATAAATTGTAATTTTGTCCAAAACTTCCGAAATTTACAAGGTATACTCCTGTTATATATATGTACTCCCAATACAAATTTCACCAATTTTAGAGTTAACCAGAAGGAGTTATAAGGGTTTACTTTTAAAATAGTCTTTTCCCGTAAAATTCATAACTCCTAATTTATACATTCAAAAATCGCCAATTTTGGACACAATCTAGAAAACTCGACAAATTATCATTTCTAATTTTTCCATAATTTTTTAGGGTTAGAAAAATTACGAAACTGCCCCTGGCAGAAACCCCTTTCTAATGAAAATATTATTCATATGAATACAAAGGATCATTCACCATGCATGCGGTAATCCACATAGACAGGATATTCTAACAGAATAATAAAGAATGGAATAACAGGAGAATTCACCATGCATGCGATAGGCCGCACAGACAGATTATTCCAACAGAATAATAAATAATGGAACCAGGTCATGCGTAAACTGCACAGACAGGATGTTCCAACCGAATAATAAAGAACGGAACCAGGTCATGCGTAAACGCACAGACATAATGTTCCAACAGAATAATAAAGAATGGAATAACAACAGAATTTCACCATGTATGCGGTACTTCGCATAGACATGTTATTTCAACATAATAATAAAGAATGGAATAACAGAAGTTCTCTTCATGAAGACGAAAGAATAATACCCCTTACGAGTACAACAAATAATATCCCTTACCTTAGAAGAAACTGGATATAGGAGTAGTGAAGTAGCAAAATATTTTTCTTCTTTCTCTCTAGTTTCTCTCTCTAGAGTTTCAATGAATTCGTAAGAAATAATGAAGGAATCACTACTACAAAATAGTAAATAAACAACGCAGAAAAAACGTTATGGTTTCTATCAGAAAAACATCGTGGTTAAGGGTGTTGTCTATTTGACACCCTTACACAACGTTTTAAAAATGTAGTTAAGCACATTAGACAACGTTTTTTTAAGAAAAAAACGTTGTAGATTTGTTTTCCATAAATTAGCAGATGCTTGAAAACGTTGTAAAAAGTATGATTCCACAACATTTTCTGGCTAAAAATGTTGTAGTTTAATGTATCAGACAACGTTTAGACACATTTACACAACGTTTTTAAAATGTTGTAGATAAAAAAAAAGGAAAAAAAAGTTGTGGTTCACCTACATTACCAATGCACCTACAATATACTAATGCCATGATATATAGCTAAAATGTCTAAATTCTCATTTAAATTTAAAGCCAAAATGTATCAACCATTCAAAATACATCCCAATAATACAATCAAAACAATTGTTCTTTATCATGTGCCTGAAGAACTAGATTGATCAGATGTGATTTACAGTATACACAAAAACAAACTACCAGCGACTTCCTAGGAATCTTACTCAAAACCTTCACATTGAAAACTTCATATTGCTTCTTGATCTCAGTTTCTATTTTTTCTGCAAAGTTATCAACCATATCCTCTTACTTCTCATAAAACACGGGGCGTATGCAAAGAACACAAAAGTCGGGTACAAAGAACAAAGGAAAATCATCGGTTTAGTTATAAAGAATAAAGAGGCAATAACAATTTATGAAATGCAAATATTACAACCCTTTATGCATATCTGGTTAACAGACAAAAAAAGATAAACATTTTGAATAATTTTCTTACATATGTAGAAACAATGTAAGGAAATTCCAAAGAACTCTAGATAATTGAAAAGAACCATAAACCAAAGAATGATGAAATATGAAATACCAAAATTATGTGAGCAGTATATAATAAATCCTCATAGTTACCAAAAGTATTATACATGACCAAAAAGTATTAGATAACTTCAGATTGAACAACAAGAGTGTGAGGAACACTGACAAGCTTACTTGTTGATAAAGTTGGATGCATTTGACCATAGAAAAAGGACTGCCAGAGTCAGTATTAGGATATGGCATACTAAAATATAACCCTCTTGGTTCATAGAATATCATTATACCCATAAGCACGGAACTATCATTCACTTTATGCATATAGGAACCGATTCTAACATAAATTAGCCTGTTCATAAAAATTTTAAAAATAAAAGAAAAGAAAAAAACCCTAAACTTGATTAAAAACTGAGCTTTTCCCCAGTCTAACAGTTGATTATAACAAAGGGATATGAATAAAAAATATGATGAGAAAAGTAAAACAAGATCACTTATAACACCATTCAATGCATCAATTGCACGATTGACCTCATCGTGAGCTGTAAGTCACAAATCCAAAGCCCTTGATCTACCACTGTCCTTGTCATAGACCACCTTGGCTTCCATAACTTTTCCTTGTTCACTAAACAAGGTTTTAAGCGCCAAATTGTCAACACCCCAAGAAAGATTTCCAATATAGAGCCTATTGGTGTTATTGAAACTTCTCCCACCACCCCGGTGCTCTAAAAGGTTATCTTTCCGGGAGGAGAAGGCCCGAGAATTCACCCTCAATGCTCTTCCTCAACTTCCCGCCAAATGCCATAATTTTTTGCTTGGATGTAAAAACCCACTTGCCAATCATTGACTTTAGCATATAAGCACAAATTGCACACATCAATTGAGATAAGCTAAAATTGATGTTAAGATTCAGACTCAAGAAAGGAAAGGACACACATTTCAGAAAACTGGAAGACCATGCATCAATATAGATTTGTATACCTAGACATGTGTTTTCCAGAATTTTCAAGAGCTCTGTTTGCTGCTGCTACTATCTGCTTCCTCTTTTCTTCCTGCTCTGCTATTCTAATATTTGAAGGAAACCTGTCATAACAATATTTTGCACCAGATCCTGACGGAAAGAGAACACCATGTAAAAATAAGAAAAATACACTTAATAAATTACAAAGTATTAGTGGTTTTTCCATCTAGAGCTTCAGAAAATTAAATCTATCCCCACCTCCTGCAATCATCCGGCTATATCAAGAGCAATTCTCTCTTAAACCTTAACGTGGTAGAGTTTGCCATGTGATGACAAAAAAAGAGAGAGTCCAGATTGGCAGTAATTGCCAACTAAAACCATTGATATTCCCACCTACTAATGATGTAAGTACCAGTTCCCCATTCCCCCCCCCCCCACCCCCCGGGAAAAAAAGAATAATAAAAATTATAAAGTTGCTTTCATCTCGATAAGTCAAAATTCGAAAAGGTATAATCGGATGCACACACTATGCTAACGCCCATTTCAATCCACTTATATGTTTAACACGTAAACTAATTCCTACCTCCTCACAAAATCCAATTGGATCCGGTTCCATGGAATCCAAAAACATTGTACTCTTTCGACTTCTTTGCTAGAGAGTGACTAGTAACTGTTTCATCAAAAATAAAATTTAAGATCCATTTTATCAAATTATCAAATATATATATAAAAAAAAGCCCCGACACATGACATTGCGACCCACAAGCCAAGGGAAAAGATCGGCACTTCTAATAACCTTTTGTCTCTAGAATGTCTATCCTCTTTTCCAACAAGAAGACCCGATAAACTAGTAGCACTTTCAGAATGGATTCCTAGCAACGCCAACCAAATTTGTCAGCGCGACTGGAGATCTGAGCTATATCGCCGCAAGTCGCGAGTTAAAAGTCATTAGATTGTAAAAATAAAAATACAGACAAATTTGAAAACATAATGAATAGAATAAAATCTTATGCTCTTGAAATGCCTCAGTAAGTGACATGTTGCTCACAAGATCTCCACCGATAAGAATAAAATCTCCATGTATCTTCACAGCAAATGAGTAAAAAATATAGTTAAAAAAAGTTAAGATAGATAAAAAGAAAACTGAAATGAAAATGTCATATGAGAATAGAAAACTAAAATGAAAATGTCATATGAGAATAAGATCATAAACAGACACCCCCATTATTAAAATCAGTAAACAAATAATAAAGAACCAAACTTTAAAAATGATCATTTCACAAACAAATCAGAAAAAATAATATGAACGTACTAAACTTAGCTCATTACCCTTCTATCATCTACCAGGGTTCCATTACTTATACGGTCAAGCAAGCGTTCAACATAGCTGCTGATCCAAGTCATAAATTAATGATTCAAACCAGTAAAATTGAAATCATGTAAGCAAACTATATCCGAGGAATAAAAAAGTAGACAAGATGATGCCACGATAAACATATACTCTAATTTGATAAAAACCATTGCATGGAATAGAATCTGACATGGAAAGTTTTCACCTTGATATATACAAATGGTTAGAACGAGGCAAAGGGCTTCATAAGAAAGGAAAATATAACAAACTATTCCACGTGACAATATATACTATATGGGTAAATTTAGTATATTATCGTTTTTTTTAGAGTCGGGTTGTCAATCAGTCCTCTTCCCTTTATATGTTTCATTTAAAGAGAATAAAAGAGCATTCACTTCAATATTGCTAAGGGGGTATGCATTAATATTTAATTATACTAGATATCAAAATTTTCAACTCAATTAAAATACCCATTATCCCAAATAAGTTGGGGGTAGGCAGAAAACACTAAGAGAAAATCAATTACCTATCTTCATTAGACCCAAAATTCTCATTTCCAAACATTTGTCCAACAACTCCCTACAAAAATCACCAAACATTGAAACTCAATTATAGAAAATAAGTGTTTATAAGAGGTTCCATACATCAATTAATACTGCTAAATAGTACCACTATACTTGTAGAATAGTACCTTATAACCAGAAACCAAATCCATCTCTCTAACTATCTGTACCAACAAGAGCTATGAAAATAAAGGCTCTGCAATATATTAAGAAGAAGAGCCTATTAAAATGTCAATCACTTGATCATATATTAATCGTATTTTTTAACCTCAATATTGAACTTTGCCCTCTTAATGACATCTTCTAGCAAAATCATGATAATCTTTGATTAATAATTGAATAGTTCAAAATGTATGGTCAATCAAAAAACACGAAATATACAATAATTGAATACAAAAGAGCTGACTATACCCATAGTCGAGATCTTTCGATGGAAACGTTCGAGCACAGGAGTCGCAGTAGCCCTAACACTGACCGGATATCGCCAGCCAACACCGTAAAAGTCCTAGATTTATCTGAGAAAAAGACATCATTAGCAGCAGTTTGAGATCCAATAGAGACGCTCATAAAAGCCCTAGATTTGGATTGTCCCTCTTCGTCATCTTCTTCTTCAGGCTCTTCTTCCTCCATTTCGTCATGTGCCTTGACTTTGGATTTGTGTCTGCGAGGTAGGATTCGACAACTTTCCTGACGAATTGCTTGCGCTCCGGTGGGGAGAGGTCGAGCCCTAGATTAACTTCCAGAAAGGAAAAAAGAGGTCGAGCACTAGCTTAAGTTTTTATTTAATCGTCTTTTTTTTTAGCTACGTGTTTTTCTTCATAGACAACATTTTTTTAAAAAAATGTTATCTAATTAAAACCAAAAAAATACCCTTTTAAATAGATAATATTTTTGCATATATATCTACAATGGTTTTTTTAAAAACGTTGTAAAAAAATACCACAACGTTTTTATAAAAAACGTCGTGGTTTAAGTGTTGTCTATTTAGTATTTTGTAGTAGTGAATGAGCTTCTATTTATAGGAGAATGGACTGAATAGTAACTAATTTATGAACGGTCCAGATTGATTTACTTTTAAACGGACAGTCCATAATGATTTACTATGCAGTATTAATAAAATAATCTAATAAAACAAAATCTTTTAAATAAAATATAATATATTCTATTTATAATCTAATAAAATGAATAACTTTATAAAAGTATTACTTTTTATATATAAAAGATTTTACTATGCAAATACTATCTGAGCACTATGTAAATATTTATACATAATAGAATATTATATATTCTATTTATAGTCTAATAAAATAAATAACTTTATAAATGTATTTTGTTTTTATATAAAAAGATTTTACTATACAAACACTATGCATAATAGAATATTATATATTTTATTTATAGTCTAATAAAACAAATAACTTTATAAAAGTATTATGTTTTATATAAAAAGTTTTCTGTTTTATTACATTTATAATAATAATAAAACAAAACTTATCACCTTTATTATAATTAACAATATTAATCGACCAGGTCGTTCCAAGGAAAGATGGGGCTTTCCAATAAGGATTTTTCCTATTGGTAGCATGATTAGGTGACCAAACCTCTCTTGGCGAGAACTTAGACATCGTTAATATTGTAAATAATAATATTAATAACCCGTCGTCTCAATTATTGATTTAATAATATATAAAATATTGACAATAATTGAATCAAATAACGTGATATACTATGCAGCAATTACTGTAGCAATAATTGAACAAAACTGAGTGACTTCTCACGTATTCATCAATAATCAATACCGTGTAATGCAACCACACGTATTACTGTACTTTTACTACTGAGTAGTTCAACAGTTTTAAAGGTAAAACTTCCGCCGTTATTTTCATAAAAATATTTTTGTCGTTTTCTCAATCCAACAATAATTCCATTGTGGGGTCCACCAATGATTGTACCATCGTACGAATATTCTCCGACAAAAAGAATATTCCCCGACTAATCGAATATTCCCCGACACAACGAATATTTTATATCAACTTGCTTACTTTGCAAAAAAAAATTTCACATATTACCCTTAACTTTAAACTTTTATCAATTGGTTATATAATATTCGATTGGTCGGGTAATATTTACAAATTTTGCAAAGTAAGCAAGTGGTTATATAATATTCGATTGGTCGGGGAATATTCATTTTAACAGGGAATATTCATACGACAACACAATCATTGGTGGACCCCTAATGTAAGTATTGTCGTAGTTAGAAAAGCGCGTAATTATCTTTTATAAAAATAACTACGAAAGTGTTACCGTTAAAACAGTTGAACTACCTAGTAGTAAAAGTACGAGAATACTGGCGTGGTTGCATAGTAGTACACGGTATTGATTATTGATGCTTACGTGAGAAGTCACTCGATTATACTCAATTATTCGCTTGAAGAATCACGATCATATCTCTCATATTATTGATTCAATTATTGTTATAGTATTATCCGCATAATATGATATATTATTAAATCAATAATTGAGACGAAAAAGTTATTCATACTATTATTTTCAATATTTACAATGTCTAGAAGTTCTGTCAAGGAGAGGTTTGGTCACCTAATTGCGCGCCAATAAGGAGAAATCCTTATCGAAAAGCCCCCTCTTTCCTGGGAACGACCTGGTTATTAAATATTGTGAATTATAATATTAATGATGAATAAGTTCGTGTTGATTAAAGATGAATTTTATAGTTCTATTGTGTTGGAATTATTTGTGTTAATGGAAATCGACATTTGTTTCGATAATAATTGATGTCTGGAGGTTATATTGTTAAAACAGGTATTCGGGGTACTTTTCGTGTCGGAGTACTATTCACGAGTTACTATTCATGAGTTATATTCATGAATTACTATTCACGAGTTACTATTCATGGGGTACTATTCACCCGTAAAATATATTTCTTTTTGGTCCAAATCATTTTTGGGTATAATATTATTCCATGAGGAGATGTGCTAATTTTTTAGACCGTTGGTTGAAGATATAATAGTAAATCAATATGGGCCGCTGGTGGAAAGTTATAGTAAATCAATATGGATCATTTGGTTTAAAGTTTTAATAGTAAATCAAGATGACCGTTGCTTTAAGTTTTAATAGTAAACCAATATGGACCGTCTGCTTAAAAGTAAATCAATGAACTGCAGATTCATGAGTTAGTTACTATTCAGGTCCATTCTCCTATAAATAGAAGCTCATTCCTTCATTATTTCGGATTTAATTCTTTGAAACTCTAGAGAGAGAGAAACTATAGAGAGAAAGAAGAAAAGTATTCTGCTACTTCACTATATCCAGTTTCTTCTAAGGTAAGGGAGATTATTTGTTGTACTCGTAAGGGGTATTATTTCTTTCGTATTCATGAAGAGAACTTCTGTTATTCCATTCTTTATTATTATGTTGGAATAACCTGTATATGCAAAGTACCGCATACATGGTGAAATTCTTCTGTTATTCCATTCTTATTATTATGTTGGAATAACCTGTTTATGCTAAGTACCGCATACATGGTGAAATTCTTCTATTATTCCGTTCTTTACTATTCGGTCGAAATATCCTGTCTGTGCATTTATGCATGACCTGGTTCTATTATTTATTATTCTGTTGGAATAACCTGTATGTGCGGTCTATCGCATGCATGGTGATTTCTGTTGTTATTCCATTCTTTATTATTCTGTTGGAATATCATGCGGTGCGTATTACGCCTGACTTGGTTCCATTATTTATTATTCTGTTGGAATAACCTATCTATGTGGATTACCACATGCATGGTGAATGATCCTTTGTATTCATTTCTTATTAAATTATGGAAATGATCTGTTTACGTGGATTCCCGCATGGTGGGCGAAAATCCATTTGCAGTTTCGTAATAATTTTTCGGACATTCAAAAATTCTAGAAAGTCATAATAAAAGCATTGGACTGATAAAAATCATGGGTATATTTAGTATTAGTAAGTGTTATGATGAGTTATATTGGTTATTATGTGAAAACATGAAAGTTTCTTAGACATCACAAAGGGTTGAAAATCAGATTTTGGTGAAAATGGAACATGAAATTCAATTGACCATATCTCCTATTATATTTCGAATTTTTGAGTGTGGTCAAGTTCTAGAGTTAGATCTATGAGTTTTCTAACTTATCCAAGTGGAATCACTTGAAAAGGTGTTGTAGATTTTCGTGTGAAATGATTTTAGTAAAGGAGTCAAAAACTGCAAATTACCAAAAGACTACTGCCCAGAAGTTTAAAAGGGCATTTTCGGCCACTTAACTTGTGAAATAAATTCCGGCCTTTTGGGACATGAAAATATATGGTATAAAGTACCTCCTGTCCAACAATGAGCTCATTCCGACTTAAAATGAGCAAGTTATGACTATTTCAATATTTAGGTTTTTCTGACGAAAAATGCTATAACCGGAGTTCTATAACTCCGATGATCATGAAATTTAAACTGGAAGCTCACGTTAACATGTGTAAGATCATGTCAAGATTTGGGAATTTCGGGAGTTAAACTTGAGGTAGCTAATTTCTTAAGGAATTAATTAGAAATTAATTTTTGAAAAATAGTAAATAAATTTTAAAAATTCCAAGAAAAATATATGTTCAATATGAGACTATATTCTGCTAAATCCCAGAAAATAAATATTTTTTGGACTGATTTGGTATTTTTCATGAAAATAATCTAGTTATGAGTAATGAGTTAAATATGTTATGTGAAGTAACAAAATTGGAAAATAGGATTTTATGGCTTGGGAATCCTATATAGGGTATATGCAAATTTTTGATAAGGGATTTGATCATTGGTGATGAAATCTTATAAGTATGACATTTATGAATGATTAAATGCATTATTTGGTAAAGTGTAAACAATTGAAATAAATTGTTTATAAGTTTAAGAAGTGATTAAAATATTGTTATAATATTAACAATGTTAGATTATGAGTTTATTAAGTGATTGATAATATTTGGATAAATTAAAGTCTTTAATATTTATCCTTGTTTTCGTTTGATTAATACTTATATCATTATCATCATTCTCATACTTATATTGTGATGAAAGTCATCTGTGGCTTACGTGCATGGATGGACTTGGTATGATTACGACCAGGAATTATTCGGTATAATCATGACCGTAATGTGACGAATGATGTGATAAAAGTCCTCATTGGCCTGTAGTGCATTGATGGACAGTTATTGGTATGATTATAATCAGGGATTTTTCGGTATAATCATGACCATTGATGATTACATGAATATCCTTGGCCGTAGTGGAGGGATGATTCGATGATGTGGATTATTTATTAAGCTGAGTCTCAGCGATAAAATATTGATTATACACTTTGAATTCGTAAAAGATAGTAGATATCATGCTCTACTTGACTCGTCTAAAATACAATTGTATGTCTTTGGCATGTAGTGCAAAGATGAATTGTTAATGAATATCTTTGGCCGTAGTGTAAAGATGAATTTATTAGTATGATTATGAACAAGAATTGTGATTTGGTATAACCATGATTTTTTATGTTTCAGGTGAAGATAGGTGATGAAAATTATCTTTGTCCTGGGTGCGAAGAGGAATTTAGAATCACAATTATGATTATGAGTTATTCATATGATTGTGAACAGGAATTGTTGGTTGATGTTACAGGGATAAAACATTATTGGTGGACTTTTAACATGGAGAAGATAATAGACTTGATGGTCTATTTGACTCTTCTAATGGATTGCTCGTTCCACTGCAACTATGGTTGAAAAGTTTTATCATCTACCATATGTTCTAAATCTCTGATTTATTATTGATGAAAGCTATTGATAATTTAATTATCTTTAGTCATGATATTCTTTATTGGGCTAGTTGTGCTCACCCTTTTGCTTCACAATTCCTTTCAGGTAATAAAAGTGTAGATGGGTCGAGCGGGGTATTAAGAGGATTAGAATGGTGGTCTATAGCTATTGAGGTTCTCCCTAAATAGTATAGAAATAATTTTGTTGAGAAATTTAGATAAGTTTCTCGTATTGTATACGTCATTTGATATTTAATTTTGGTGAACCGAATAAGGTGAGGTGAACCCAACTTTGGAAGGGTGTTTTGCCACTATTATACAAGATGTCTGATGACATACAACCTTGTGTTA
The DNA here is from genome assembly GCA_020205615.1 of Panax quinquefolius. NCBI lineage: Eukaryota > Viridiplantae > Streptophyta > Magnoliopsida > Apiales > Araliaceae > Panax > Panax quinquefolius. The sequence continues at coordinate 44,275,662 of CM035160.1, read as the reverse complement.
TCATAAGACATGGTTGTGCACATCCACTTGGTGAGTATATCTACGAGCACTACCTATATGATCTTGGAGTTTATTTGAAATATAATTTTCACTTGGAGACAACGGAGATAGTTATATGTCAGGAAAAGACTCACCGTTGGAAAGAAGATGATAGTAATCTTTTTGTTTTTCTTTGGGGACTTTTGGGTCAACCAAGGATAATTCTGTGGACATATGATATCTATCATAACCTATACGCATGGCCTTCCATGTACGAAGGTTTCCTTGAGTACTTCCCAAAGATTTTAATTTCTAAAACAGTATTTGACTGTACTTTTATGTAAAATACCATTGTAAGGTTGTGGCCGAGGCACCATGAGAGTTACATACATTTGTATTAAAACTCACAGCTTATCTGTTGTCGTACTCTGCATGACAGTTCAATAGTTGTATAAATGAAGTTTGTATTTGATTTTTATAGTGTGATATCTGGCGACTAAAGATGGGTGATGTATACCTATTTTGGGGGTGTCACAATTACGGTCATGATTATACCGAATAATCCCTGATCATAATCATACCAAGTCCATCTATGCACGTAAACCACAGATGACTTTCAACACAATATACGCATGAGGATCATGACAATGATATAAAGAATCAGTCAAATGAGATAAAGGATAAATATTAAACATTTATCCAGGGTTCAAGAATATCCCAATGTTATCAATCACTTAATAATCTCATAATCTAATATCATTAATATTATAACAATATTTTAATTATTTCTTAAACTTATAAATAATTTATTTTAATTGTTTACACTTTACCAAATAATGCATTTAATCATTCAAAAATGTCATACTCATAAGATTTCATCACCAATGATCAAATCCCTCATCAAAAATTTATATATACCTTATATAGGATTTTCAAGTCATAAAATCATATTTTCCAATTTTGTTACTCCACATAACATTTTAACTCATATGTTCGTAACTAAACCATTTTCATGAAAAATACCAAATCAGTCCCAAAAATTATTCATTTCTGGAATTTAGCAGAATATAGTCCCATATTGAACATATATTTTTCTCGGAATTTTTAAAATTCATTTACTATTTATCATATGGCCAAAACTGCCGAATATTTAAACATTTATCATAAATTGTAATTTTGTCCAAAAATTCCGAAATTTACAGGGTATACTCCTGTTATATATATGTACTACCAATACAATTTCACCAATTTTAGAGTCAACCACAAGGTGTTATAAGGGTTTACTTTTAAAATAGTCTTTTCCCGTAAAATTCATAACTCCTAATCTATATATCCAAAAACTGCCATTTTTGGACACAATCTAGAAAACTCATCAAATTTTCATTTCAAATTTTTCTAGAATTTTTGAGGGTCAGAAAAATTATGAAACTGCCCCTGGCAGAAACCCCTTTCTAATGAAAATAATGTTCATATGAATACAAAGGATCATTCACCATGCATGCGGTAGTCCATATAGACAGGATATTCCAATAGAATAATAAAGAATAGAATAACAGGAGAATTCACCATGCATGAGATAGACCGCACAGACAGGTTATTCCAACATAATAATAAATAACGGAACCAGGTTATGCGTAAACCGCACAGACAGGATGTTCCAACAGAATAATACAAAATGGAATAACAGGAGAATTCAGCATGCATGCGATAGACCGCACAGACAGGTTATTCCAACAGAATAATAAATAATGGAACCAGGTCATTCGTAAACTGCATAAACATGATGTTCCAACAGAATAATAAAGAACGGAACCAGGTCTTGCGTAAACGCACAGACAGGATGTTCCAACAGAACAATAAAGAATGGAATAACAACAAAATTTCACCATGTATGCGGTACTTCGCATAGACAGGTTATTCCAACATAATGATAAAGAATGGAATAACAGAAGTTCTCTTCATGAAGATGAAAGAATAATACCCCTTACGAGTACAACAAATAATATCCCTTATCTTAGAAGAAACTGGATATAGGAGTAGTGAAGTAGCAGAATAATTTTCTTCTTTCTCTCTATAGTTTCTCTCTCTAGAGTTTCAGTGAATTCGTAAGAAATAATGAAGGAATGGGCTTCTATTTATAGGAGAATGGACTGAATAGTAACTAATTCATGAACGGTCCAGATTGATTTACTTTTAAACGGACGGTCCATAATGATTTACAATGCAATATTAATAAAATATTCTAATAAAACAAAATCTTTTAAATAAAATATAATATATTCTATTTATAATCTAATAAAACGAATAATTTTATAAAAGTATTCTGTTTTATATAAAAAGATTTTACTATGCAAACACTATGCAGGCACTATAAAAACACTATGCAAGCACTATGCAAACACTATGCATAATAGAATATTATATATTCTATTTATAGTCTAATAAAACAAATAACTTTATTAAAGTATTCTATTTTATATAAAAAGATTTTACTATGCAAACACTATGCAAATACTATGCATAATAGAATATTATATATTTTATTTATAGTCTAATAAAACAAATAACTTTATAAAAGTATTATGTTTTATATAAAAAGTTTTTTTTATTACATTTATAATAATAATAAAACAAAACTTATCACCTTTATTATAATTCACAATATTAATCGACCAGGTCGTTCCCAATAAAGAGTGGGCTTTCCAATAAAGATTTCTCCCTATTGGCGCGCAATTAGGTGACCAAACCTCTCCTTGGCATAATAATATTAATAACTTCGTCGTCTCAATTATTGATTTAACAATATATAAAGTATTGACAATAATTGAATCAAATAACGTGAGATACTATGCAGCAATTACTGTAACAATAAATGAACAAAACTGAGTGACTTCTCACATAATCATCAATAATCAATATCGTGTGCTACTATGCAACCACGCCAGACATCTTATTACTTTTACTACCGAGTAGTTCAACAGTTTTAACGGTAAAACTTCCGCCGTTATTTTCATAAAAATATTTTTGTCGTTTTTTTAATCAGACAATAATTCCATTGTGGGATCCACCAATGATTGTACCGTCGTACGAATATTCCCCGACAAAAAGAATATTCCCTGACTAATCGAATATTCCCCGACACAACGAATATTTTATATCAACTTGCTTACTTTGCAAAAAAAAAATTCACATATTACCCTTAACTTTAAACTTTTATCAATTTAACTATTTACCAAAATAGAAAAATTGAATACTTTTATTTCATAAAATTTGGGGTCTCACAATATCCATATGTATTACCAGATGAAACAACAATTTGATATTGCAGGAATTCAAAAAAGCACTACATTCAAAAAAGCACTACATATAAATAATTCTATATGTGCCAAACAGAATTATTGATTACATAGCTAACCTTATCGCTGAAACCAAACATCATAGATGATCTGTAATAACCGTAAATTTTATGAGTTAATATTAATATTTATAAATAGAGCCTGTGATTATTTATTTTATAAATGCTTACATGGCATGAGGTGAGTAACTCAATTGAATTAAAATTGAGCTTTTAATAATTGATAAGATGTGGAGAATGATGATAAGTTATGAAATGTCTTGTGTGACACAATGATGGAATTAGTGAGGAATAATTAAGAAGGAGTGCATTATTGAGTAAAAGATGGCAATAAGAGAGGTGGTATATAATTGATTTATTTAATTATACCAGAGTAATAATAAATCATTGAATTGGTTTAAAAGCTTGTCTGGATGGACTAAATCTTTTTATTATTATTAAGTGAGTAACTAAATTATGTGAAATAACCCAACTTATTAATAATTATTAAGGTGGTGTATAATTAGTGTTATTGGGTAAATTAAATTAATTAATTTGCTGCCATAATAATTAAGTATTACATGTTTATAATCCAAATAATAAATTAGGAGTCTAGCCCAATAAATTAATTGATGTACTTGAGTTAGCCCAATAAACTTGGGTTATTTAGAGTCCAATTCGGAACCCAACAAAATAGTTAACTGATGGTACAAGGTGTTGGTTATATAAATGTGGCGTGGGGCAATGGGCCCGACCGACTAGCCCCTTGTCTATGTCTGAGATCTATTCTCTTGTTCCCAAATTAAGGGTCACCAAGTACAAGGAACAGTAGCCTAAACTCTCTTTACGCAAACTTCAAAGCTGCTAATCCTAGGCATGCATGGCTAGCTAAGTGGCTGGTATGGAGTGGTTAAACAACTCTTTAAGTAACCGTTGTTCATTTCTATTGCACCATGAATCCCAACATTGTGTAAAGCAAGTGTCTAGTCCATGCTTTTCTCTTTAAATACAAGCCACCATGGTAGTCTGTTATAGTGATAAGAGTGTTGGAGAAATCTGAGTAAAGAATTCTTAGTTGCTAAGCATTACCAAATCAGTGTGTGACATATCAAGGTTAAAGCTCGAGAAGGTATAATTTCTACTTCATTCTTAACTTGAGTCTTGTTTGATTCTCGATTTTCCTAAATTAATAGGTCAAGTATGATGAATTAGCATGATATAGGGTGTTTAGAAAGTTACTTTCGTGCATGAATACGTTAATAATTGTCTGGAATGAAGTTGTGGCTACTCTACAAAACAGAGCATGTTCACTGCTTCTGAACTCCATGGGGTGCAGCTGCACCGTACTTAGGAACCAGCTGATGGGTTCGGTCGTGTTAGACCATGTATTAAGAAATTCCCTTAGGTTATATGCATATAGTAAAGTCTTAATGAAATTAACCCGACAAACTTAGACCTTGTCGAAATAGTGTAGATCGAAGTCTCTGAAAGAGCTGACTTTGGAAATGTCTTCGGACAAAGCGTGTTGTCTTCGGACAAGTCGTAATATCTTCGGACATGGCTAAATGACTTTGGCTTCGTACATAGCCATATGTCTTCATCCTCGGACATGGCCAGACGTCTTAGGCTTCGGACATGGCCAGATGTCTTAGGCTTCGGACATGGCGGATGTCTTAGAAAACCCGGACACGGGCGTATCGTCTTAAAGCCGGACATGGCCAAATGTCTTAGGCTTCGGACATGGCCAGATGTCTTGGCCGGACATGGCCGGATGTCCCGGGACTCGGAGACAAAGATCATAACTTGATATAAGGATGGATTAATAAATATTCTATCTTCGCTATAAACTATTATTACACGAATGAGTTCTAGGTAGAGAATTTTACTAACTTCGGGAAAATAAATCTAATGCCTGCAAACATGCGTAGAAAAGGGTCGGTGGGATTAATAGATGTTATGGTCTACTTAAAGCAATGAACCTCTTGGAACTACAAAGAAGAAAGATTATGAATAAACTAGCAGTGGTCAAAAGTATGAGCATGTTAGTGTACAGCTATGAGTTTTGATGGGTGCAGCAGTATACATAGATAGAAAAAAAATGTGTTATGTGTACATGTTGTTTATATATGTATATCAAGTATGTTTGGGTAATGAATACCTATACTTTCATAAATAGGACAAACATAGTTCATTGAGGTGATTTTCGCAATAAGTAGCAATCAACGCTAAAGGCAAGTTCCCTAACCTCACTCAAATTTACTTTGAGCAAGTATCCGAACACTATTATTATTGTGTTGCAAGTTCCTTAATTCTCACACTGTATACACTTGAATTGTTGCCATATCAATCATATTTTATCAAGCAAATATCTGTTTCTATTCGAAAATCATTTGTATACCTTGACGTTGTTGCAAGCATTGGACTTATCGTTCTTAAATGCATGATAAAAATTTGTCTAAGCCTTTGATTCGACTAGACTACTATTATGTGTTCAAAAGCTATCCAAACCGATTGACTTGGTACGGACTATCGTAAATCTACTAAGATGAACAACCCTCATTGAAGGGGAAATTATATATGGTCGGGGAACCAACGTGCGCACATGAGTATGATTAAATGTTATGCATAACGTAGGGTACTTTAGGCTGATCACCTGTTGTACTCGTTTATATTGGATGACAGTGTAATACTGTTAATCCTAGTAAGAGTTCTTAGTCCTTAGTGACTGCTCAGTACTCATTCATGTTGAACCTCGAAATGAATAAACCCTAAAAGTTGTCGATATCCTTCAAGTCTATAGCGACACCTATCGAATACTCTTGATATTTCTTGACATCCTTGAACTACCAATTATTATTATACCCTTGAAAAAATTAAATGCTATAACTGCTTGTTCTTCTGGCTATATCACTTGCTGGGAAAACTCGTTGCTTATTCTTGCTTCCTAAAACATTACGATTAAAGAGAAAAGGCGGTGCCGAGACAGGACAAGGGAAAGGGCAAGGCGACAGAATAACTTAGTCCTTAAGACTAGAAGTATTATTACTATTGTTATGCTTGTCATGATGTATTCAAGAATGATTAAGTTATGTTTAAGTTAATCACTGAATTGTCGTAGTAATGGTTACGGTACCTTGGGACGCAAATATTATATCAATGTAAATTATTCTAGTATTTTCCGTTGTTGATTTTAGTAAGATATTCGTAGTTGTACGTGATGCACCGAATTCGAGATATGGGTGTCCAAATTTTGGGGGCGTCACATGATCCAACATCAAATGTGAACCCATCCCTCTGGTAGAATCCAGAGCTCTTCCACTAGGAATCAGATACTTTTCTAGCACCAAAACTCGAGCACCAATGCTTGACACTTGGTAATTGTTTGTCTACTTTATTTGCTGCCATTGTCTCTCCCTCCTGTGCAAAGTTTTCCATGAATAAATATATCGATATGTATTATGAAAATTTCAATAACAATACTAATGAACAATGAAAGCGGAAGCGCAAACAGCATAAAAAATAACATAAGATATGCATGGTTAGGCATTTTGCCTGCGTCTACAGGTGGAGATGAAGGCCAATTCACTATATCAAAATTAATGAGTACAAAAGATGCGAACACTCACAAACTTAAGCCATTTAAATTATTACAGAATGTCTCTCACAATGACTTAACCTAATCAAGAAGTGATACAATAATACATATACCGAACTACAAAAAGGACAACCCCAAATCCAAAATTATATAGTGTTAGAATACAAATCCAAGCAAGGATCCAAGTCGATCTCATGAATCCAACACGACTATGAAGCAAGTAGCAAGCAACAAGTAGCAACCAAAGGAACGAAGCGTCACATTACGTAAATCAACAGTTCAAAATCCGAATCTAGTGAAATGAAACAATTCAGATTACCTTGATATTGGAGAGAGAGGCAGGAGACTTGAGAAATGACGTTGAATTTGAGACTTGGAGGTATGGTAATAGATGTGGACACGGAGATCGATCTACTCCGCTTACCCACGGGAGTTCCGTCCCTCTTCAATCGAACTCCGAAGCCGGGAAGGTCGGGTTCCTCACCTTAGGTGAGGTGACTGAGAAGTGGGTTTTGAAGAAAAGATCTGAATCACTTTGAATGGGGTTTAGGGATTTAGAAGAAAGAATAGCTGGTAGGAAACAGAATACAGTGGTAGCCGATTTTGCTCCGTGTCTTTTTTTTGCTCCGTGTTTCATTCTCGCATCTTTTTTTTTGCTCCATGTTTTTTTAGATAGTCAACGTTTTAAAAAAAATGTTATCTAGTTAAAATCAAAAAAAAAATCCGTTTTAAATAGATAACATTTTTGCATATATATCTACAACATTTTTTTTAAAAACGTTGTGAAAAAAAATACCACAACGTTTTTATAAAAAACGTTGTGGTTTAAGTGTTGTCTATTTAGTACTTTGTACTGGTGCCAATTCCAATATTGCTTCCGTTAACCCAATTTCTAATTGGATTAATATCAAGTAAACCCATTTACTTGCTAACAAAGAAAATTAATTCTTTTCTATCTTGGATTCTATCTCATGGGTGAGGACCCACACCCAACAATCTCCCCCTCCGAACCCATAAGAGGAGGGATCACCAACCACAACTCCATACTCGGAGTTAATTCCAACAATGTCTTGGCTCAACTCAAGCTTCCTGGAATTTTCAAATATCTTCATGTCCGGCTTTGTCTCATCGGCATGGTTTTTCTCAATGGGAGGATCTAACTCAAACTTGACAGATTTTTGCTTGCCAAATTCATTCACAACCACTTTGTACCCTGGCTGCGAGCTATCACTTTCCTTCTTCACTTTTGGTACCCATTTAATGCAAAGAGCTTTTCTCTCGTGGTTCTCATGCAAGGCTTTTCTCCCATCTCGCACGGCTTTGTACCACACATTTTTTCTGCCTAACTCCCCCATCTTCAACACCTCTCACATGCGCCCGCATCGTATAAAGAGTGTTTACCTTCTTACCTCTAGTCACCACTAGAGACCCTTTGGTGAGCTTTCACTGACCTTCACCAAAGTAACTTTTATAACCATTCTCATCAAGCTTACCAGCAGAGATCAAATTAAAATGAATATTCGGAACATGTCTGACTTCTCTCAGCATTAACCTGTAACCACTGTTAGTTTCCAAACAAATATCTCCAATGCCTATAATCTTGGATGCACTTCCGTTTCCCATCCGTACATGGCAAAAATCACCACTACTGTAGGATGTGAAGATTTCACCACGCGAAGTAGCATGGAACGAAGCACCCGAATCAATAATGCAATCATTAACATGGCACTTGGGTTTATCATCACAAATAATATAGCTACATCAACGTCGGATAGATACACAATCGAATCTTTATCCTCATCTTTGTCCTTAGACTGCTCCTTCTTTAAAAATCTGCACTCTCGTCTTATGTGACCTGGCTTCTGGCAGTGAAAACAAATTACTTCTTTTCTATCTCTTGACCTTCCCCTGGATTTGTCATCTTTAGGAGAGTTTCTCCCTTTGTTTTTGCCCCTACTGTGTGTGACAAAAACGTGTGACTCAGCACTAATCACCATAGTATCTCTTCGCCTCTGTTCCTCGTAAAACAAATTATCCTTAACTGTATCCATAGTTAGCTTACCATTAGGAGCAGAGTTACTCAACGATACAACCAGTGTCTCCCAGCTATCAAGCAAAGAGCTCAACAACAACAAAGCCTGCATCTCATCGTCAATGACCATCTTCATCGTACTCAACTGATTTATCAAACTCTGAAAATCACTCAAGTGTTCTGCAACGGAGTTTCCATCCTTGAATTTAGAATTCACAAGCTTCCTAATCAAAAAAGCTTTATTTTGCGCCGTCTTCCTTTCATACATAGACTCCAATTTCTGCCAGAGAGCATAGGCTTTAGTTTCTTTGGCAACATGATGAAACACACTTTGATAAATCCACGATCTGATCAGACCAATAGTCTTCCTGTTCATCTTGTTCCACTGCACGTCACTCGTGTTTGTGGGATTAACTTCATCGTTCTCAAGTGACTCGTACAAATCTTTGCAGTAAAGCAAATCCTCCATTCTTGGCTTCCAAATTGCATAATTTGTACCCTTGAGATTAATCATGCAACCTGCTGTCCAATCCTCCATTTAATTCAAACAAGAAAATCATAAAAATAACAAAGCTTTGATACCACTGTTGGGAAAAGTACGTCAAAAATTATCTATATCCCAAGAATTACTTTTCCGTCTTTGTGCAATTAAATATGAAATCAACAAAATCAATTATGAGAACAAAAATAACAAATAACCATCCACAAGCAAGACACCAAATTTACGTGGAAAACCCTCTAAAATTAAGAGGTAAAAACCACGGGTCAAACTCCGAATCTCTACTATATCACTAATAATGGGCTTACAATAATCCTCTCAAGTTTTATGCCCTAAAACTTGAGGTTACTGTTGGGTAAAATCTAGTTACGCACAACACGCAAGTATACGTGGTCAACAAGTAATAAAGTGAAAATAGAGTATCGTTCCTACGAGAAATTGTTTAATAAAAATCACCAAGTACTAACCCGTAACCAACTCAATCTTATTTAAACGAATGAATTTTAATTTATAAGTAAACTAATTCTAATTACCACTAGTTAAATTAAGATTACGGAGATTTAAGATCACAACTTCACTTATTGCTTCATTTAAGTTAACACACTTCTCATCAATTATTTTCTATCTTGAATTGTTAATCAAGAACACTAAAGCAGATAAAACCACCTCTCGATGCATAATACCCATACTCACTTAAATTCACAGATGATAGAATTAAGCAAGACACCCTAATTAACTAATCCACTATATCTCTATGTGAATTACAATTAAAAAGATTTAAAGCATAAGTTCTCTATAAGATTACATATGGCATAAAGGCATATCTCTATCCTAAACACGAATCATGATCAATTTCATCTATATAGAAATCACAAACACATGCTATCATAATTAGATCTAAATCTATACTTCACCTCTCAAGTTCATATAGATTATCACGGTAATTGTTAGCTAGGCAATTAAGCAATTAAGTCCAAATCACAATAGACAATCATCACAATAGAACATAATAATTGGTAGCGAAGCATATTAAAATAAACTACACAATAAGATCCATTGTAATCTCAAACAAAGAATTAGTTCATGATTATTGAATTAAAACTAAGAATCCACAATTGAATAATCATTAAAAGATAAAAATAATAGTAGAGTAAAGAATAAATCTGTTGTCAGCAAATCTCCATCTTCTTCTAGCTCCTGCTCTTGATCTTCAATGGTCTCCAAATTGCTTCAATCTCCCAATCCCATAAGAACTAGGGTTTTGATCTAATTTACTCTAATATAACCTAATGGAATCCTCCAAAACTAGCCTATCTCTCCTCTCTTTTATGTCTCTCATCATGTATTTATAGTTCTAATGAACACCCAAGCAAGTGAGGCAACTAAGAATCCTAATCTAGCTCAAATTAGACATCAAATAACCCAAGTAAGCTGTCTCCCCACCGCCTAGAGCGCCCCGCGCTGTCCCCAAGCCATTCTAGGCGCGGCCCGCGCTGCAGTGGCCGACTTTCTGGTGGACTAGCGCGCCCCGCGCTATGCATAGTTCATTTATAGCGCGGTCCGCGCTACGCTATTTTCTGCGGCAATGTCCTTTGGTAAAACAGACATAACTTTTAATCCGCTAGGAGTTACAAGGCCTGCCACCTATCAAATCGAAGATATCGACGAGATCTACAACTTTTATGCTTTGAGGATTGACAGAATCCGTCCGGATCAAGGCAGAAATCGAGCTTGAAGTAGATATTGTGTAAATGGCAAGCATGACAACTCTTAACTTTGATCTTTGTTGATAAAAAGGCCATAACTCTCACATCCGAACTCCGATTGGGATGATTCAAGATGTTCCGGAAAGATAAGAAGAAGATCTACAGTATAATCCAAGTTCCAAGCCAAGAACATGCATCCAACTTGGTGTTAAAAGTCCTTCAATCTTCCCTCCTTTCATTTAATTGCGTATTTTGGTCCAAAAGATATCTGAATTGCTTTCCCTTGCTTCTTCATGCCAATGGTATGTCATCGCCTACAAAATAACATAAAATGTATGAAAATTAACTAAGAAACATGAGATTAAGCAAATAATTCAAGTAATAGATACCAGATAAGTAGGTATAAAACCTACTTATCAAATACCCCCAAACTTAAACTTTTGCTTATCCTCAAGTAAAAACACAAAAGAATAATGCAATGCAATGCAATGCAACTAATCTACATGCCTACGAATCCAGCAGTAATGACATAAACAAGTCTATTCAATCGGCCTTAGAGAAATCAAATAAACACGATAATATATCATATCAAAACCAATCAATAACTTCTCAATCAATCATCAAATCTTAGAGTGTTATCACTAATATAGTGCGTGTGTGCTCCACAACAATGTTAACTGATATAAAATCAAATTTAACACATAACAAGTCACTTCAAAGGCATCTATAGTGTAAACTCAAGAAATCTAAAAACAAGCTAGATCCAACTAAAATTAAACAATCACTAATATCGAGGGTCAACATGGGATACTTATGCTTCATTTTTCATCCACAGGGGCTTTTGGCTCTTATTTCCCTTTTTATTTATTCTCCTTTTTTTCTTTTTTTTTTTCTTTTTGGATAGTGAGTGCGTTTTACGCTCCATCTCACGCCTGTGTTTATGAGGAGTGCATTTCACGCTTCTTCTCGACTCAATTTATTCAACTCGATATTTTTTTTCTTTTTTTTAGAAGCTTATATACCCCACTTTTTCCCCCAAACTTAGGTTCTTGCCTAATTCTTCGCCTTCACTGCCTATTCTTGTCATTCTCTTATTCAAACTAGCATTATCCTTTAGAATTCCATTATGTATCAATTTACTCAATCAATCAACAATTTCTTTTTACTGTGCTATCCTTATTATACCAGTTTCAAACAGAAAAAGACACAATTCATAACAAGAAATCACATCAAATCTCTAATGGTCAGTACTATATTTGTCTACCCAATTCCAATCTCATCATTGGCCAAAACAAACTGTAAATATCAAACAGTTGGACTCATGCAAGATGTACTAAATGCTATATAAACATAGTAAACTAACTACTAATTTTTCAAATTTTCAATTTTTCAATTTTTTTTTTCTTTTTTTCAGTTATAAATAAAAACTATTATGCAACTACACTACTATGCAAACTATTATGCAATTACACTACATGAATGCAAACATAAATAAAACTAAATTATTTAACTCCCCCAAACATAACAATTACAATGTCCTCATTGTAAAATAAAGCATGAAGTGGACGAGGACTTCCCTGTAATCATTTAAGCTTGTGGTGATGGTGGCGTTGGCGACGATGATCATTTTCCTATCCATTGAACCTCCAATACCTGCAATGAAGAGAGACAACATGGATTAGAATAACACTTGGATTCCTATCTACTAAATAAACTAGTAAAGCAAATAAATAGAAAAATTCCTAGGTTGCCTCCCAGTTAGCGCTTGAATTATAGTCTTTCAGCCTGACTTTGTCTGGTCAACGCTATCCAATTCCTCTTCGATAATTGAGGAACCCTCCATCCATCGGAAATAATGTAGCTTTTGGTAGGTTCCCAATTGTGATGGCCAATGCATCAAAGTCACCTAACATGCTTTGATTTGGTATGCTCTTAATCAAGAACGTCCTACAGCTAGGTGTTTTCTCCATTGTGTATGTGATCACTTTGGGGCATGGAAGCTTGTCACACACAATGGGCTCTTCGTCTATCTTCTCTTTCTCGTCCCACCATGGATTCAAAATTGTACTCGCTTTTATGTCATCAAAAGCTTCGCCGACAACATGACTACCAAGTGGGCATGATTTTGCAAATCTGACTGACTCTTTGATCGTTGGTGGAGACCCATATAGATCTTTGTCGACCTTTATTTCATTATCCCCAATTGTCTCCACACTTTCGATATCTTGTGGCTCATCCAGTCGCAGATTTGGTTCGGGTTCTCCGTCAATTTCGTCATCCATGTCATAAGGCCAAGTGTTTGGAGGAAGGTTGCTTACGGCTTTGGTCATTTGCTCTGTCTGATCCGTAAGATTTTGATTTGGCTTCGCTTGATTACTCATCTTTTCTTCATCTGCTATGAACTTGGACAATAATTCCCCCAGCCTTGAATTTTCTATTTCAGTCTCGGAAGCCATGTATTGAGGACCATTGGTTGAGGTAGTGACTAGTTGTTCCATCCAATTATTAAAATTTTGGGTTGACAACTCTTGTCTAATACTCATCTCCTCTAGGTTTGCTATGCCCTTCAATATTACATCCCTCAGATTTGGCTTTTCTTCTTGTGGCAATGGAGGTGGACATGAAAATTCTGGTGTATATGTTGGATTTGGAGCGTAGTATTGGTCTTCATAAGTATCACTCCATGATGAATCCGGGTGATACCCCCAAACTTGGTGATAGTTAGGCTCAGCATAGTTGTTAAGGTAATCACCACTATATGGTATCGGCTCAAAACTGACGGTGCATTGATGACTCAGATGATTTCCAGCACAATAATCACAAGTAACCGCCACACTTTGACGACGTTGTCTTTTAAAAAGCATCCAACTTCCTCGAAAAGTGTCTCAATCTGTGCTGACAATGCAAAAAATGCATTGAGTCCATCGATTCCCATGTCCTTTGGTGGAGTCATATTCGAATAAGGCCATTGATAATTGCATCCAACCATGGTACCTGAAAAGAGAGAAAAATAGAAAGGGAATTAAATAAAAAGAAAAAAAATGTTTAAATTAAGACTAATTTGATTGAAGCTAATATTGGAAAAAAATTATATTAACTAATTCCCCAGCAACGGCGCCAAAAACTTGTTGGGTAAAATCTAGTTACGCACAACATGCAAGTATACGTGGTCAACAAGTAATAAAGTGAAAGTAGAGTATCGTTCCCACGAGAAATTAATTAATAAAAATCACCAAGTACTAACCCGTAACCAACTCAATCTTATTTAAACGAATGAATTTTAATTTATAAGTAAACTAATTCTAATTACCACTAGTTAAATTAAGATTACGGAGATTTAAGATCACAACTTCACTTATTGCTTCATTTAAGTTAACACACTTTGTAAGACCCCAGCTTTTATAAATAAAGATGAATTTTCTATAAATATTATTTTTGAATATTATGGAATAATTTGATATAATGTTATAGTTGTGGGTAATATTTATAAATTTTGCAAAATATGCAAGTGGTTATATTATATTCGATTGGTGGGGAATATTAGGTTTAGCGGGAGGAATATTATGTACAACAAGCACAATCATTGGTGGACCCAGCAATGTAATTATTGTCGGATTGAGAAAGCGACAAAAATATTTTATTGAAATAACGGCGGAAGTTTTACCTGGTTGATCTTTGTTGAACTACTCGGTAGTAAAAGTACGATGAATACGTGTGTGGTAGCATAGTAGCACACACGGTATTGATTATTGATGCTTATGTGAGAAGTCACTCGGTTTGATTCCATTATTGTCGATTAATAATATGAATTATTATAGCGATAATGACGTTTTGTTTTATTCAGTATTATTAACGTAATAAAAAGCGAAACATGTTTTTATATAAAATGAATACTTTATTAAAGTTATTCTATAAATAAAATATATTATATTTTATTATGCATAGTGTTTTTTGCATAGTGTTTTGCATAGTGTTGCATAGTATTTGCATAGTAAAATGTTTTTATATAAATAGAATATATTATATTTTATTTAAAAGATTTTGCTTTAAATATGAACCGTCGATTAAAGTAAATCAATCGGACCGTTCATGGATTAATTACTATGCATTCTATTTTCCTATAAATAGAAGCTCATTCCTTCATTATTTTCTTACGAATTCACTTGAAACTCTAGAGAGAAACTATAGAGAGAGAAAGAAGAAAAGTATTCGCTACTTCACTTTGCCAATATTCGGTTCTTCTAAGGTAGGGAATATTATTTGTTGTATCCGTAAGGGGTGTTATTCTTTGTATTCATGAAGAGAACTTCTTTTGTTATTCCATTCTTATTTATTACATTGGAATAACTCGTATCTGTGGAATCCCCTATACTTTGTGATCTTCTTCTTTTATTCCATTCTTCTATTATTTTGTTGGAACATCACATGCATGTGTTTTACTTTGGGCCCGGTTCCGTCTTTATTATTCTGTTGGAACATCATCATGCGTGTGTTCTACACGGACTGGTTCCGCTTTTTATCATTCTTGGAATATCCTATCTCGTGTGTTTTACACCGGATCCGGGTTCCATCTTTATTATTACATTGGAACATCCGCGGTGTGAATTTCACGACGACCTAGTTCCGTTATTTATTATTATTCGTTGGAATAACTTTTCGCCTGTCGCGATCTATCGCATGCATGGTGATTTCTTTTGTTATTCCATTCTTTATTATACCCGGTTGGTTAAAACTTTGACTTCTATACTCCATGAAATTAGTAGAATATCCTTGATATTTGCGTTTTCATCCAAATATCTTTTCATGGAAATATTCTTCCGATCATTCTTGAATTTTACTCTACAAAGCAAAGATTATCATGTTGTGGTTTGGATGTTATTAGTTCTTGAATAACTTAATTTTTGAACTTGTTTTATTGAATTCTTATATCATTGTCATCATCCTCATGTTTTTTTTAAAGTCATACGTGGCTGTAGAGCATGGATGGACTTGGTATGATTATGACCGAGGGATTATTGATTGTAATCATGACCGTAATGTTACAAATGATGTGGTAAAAGTCCTCGATGGTAGTAGTGCATTGATGGACGATTGTTGGCATGATCATGACCATTAATGAATACACAACTATTCTTGGCACGTAGTGCGCAGAATAATTGTGGTCGTGATACTAAAGAATATCCTTGGCCAGTAGTGTGGGGTGATTCGATGATTTGGATTATTTATTAAAGTCGAGTCTCAAACTATAATGATGATGAAAAACCTTTTAAATCATAAAAGATAGTAGATTTTATTTTCTACTTGACTCTTTTAATGGATTGCTTATTCATTGTAGTTAAACTTGATGTTTATTATATTTTATCGGTTTAACAATGTTGAAGGCTATTGATAATTTATTACGCATTATCTTAGTCATAATATTTCTTATTGGGCTAGTTGAGCTCACCCTTTCTTTCACCGTTCTCTTCGTGAAATGAGAAACATATTGGACGAGTCGGGGAAGCGGAGTAATGGTCCAGAGGATAGCATTAGTAGTCCTCACTATTACGTGAAATAGTGTGATAATAATTGTAATGAGGACTCCTTTTGAGTTTGTATAATATCTAGTAGACATTATTTGTATTCAAACTCACGATTTATGTCGTATTGTATATACAGCAGTTATATTAGTAAGTTGTATTTAAATTACATACCATGTATCCGACTACCCAAGATGGGTGATGTATACCTAATTTTGGGGGCGTCACGGTTGGTATCGAGCTTAGGATATGATCCTGGCTAAGATGTGAGAATAGTACTAGGAGGGGAGAGACGGGAATACCTTCGCTAGTATGACCTACACCAAGTTTATGTGCTATTTTATTGGTCGGTCGAGAATATAAAGATAATTGTTACATGTCAATTAATCTTTTGTTTTGTGGCGATGTCTGAAAATGACATCCGAGAATGTTGAGAATAGCAATGGAGCACAGCGATCGTTGATTCACCATATATCAATAATCGAGGATAATGTGCATCAGAAGGCGACAATCCTCATGCAAACAATAACACACGACCAAATGATGAATGATCAAATGTTCGGAGGCTTTATGCAATTTTTATGCAAATGTAGAGCGACGACTGTCCAAAACATAGGTGGAAACACGGAAAACTCTCGGCGGTCACCGCTAAACAATTCAAGGAGCTGGGACCACCGGAGTTTAAGGGAGAGCCAAAACCACTTCTGGCGGAAGCATGGATAAAGCAGATTACCAAGATATTTGATGTCTTGGGATGCTCGAGGAGCAAAAGGTTCCCTTCACGCCTTTTATGTTCTTGGAGAGGGATTCTTGGTGGGAATCGGTAAAAGCGTACTCAACTCTTTGTCTTGAAGATATCTTGGGAGAAGTTCCAGAGTCATTTCAACGACAAATACTTTCCGAAAGTATTCGCCACATGAAGGAGGTGGAGTTTATCAAGTTGGAACAAAACAATATGAACGTGTCGCAATACGAGGCAAAATTTACGGAGTTATCACGGTTTGCGTCCCACTTGGTGGATATTGAAGAGAGAATGGCGCGAATGTTTTTATGAGGTTTGAAGTGGAGATACGTCAACATCTTATTTCTCATAAAGCGTGTTTGTATTCGAGATGTTGTAAATAGGGCTCGATTAGTGGGAGCGCGATAACGACTTAACGTTAACTAAAAAGAGAGCAAAGACGGCAAAATTATAATACCGGAGAGTAGTCATCGATCGCGGTGACAACAAGCGTGGAGGGAATCAACGGGCGAATCACGGTAACCACTTCCGGTGGTAATCGAGGCCAAAACAATAAGAATGGACATTTCAAGAAGCGGAGATTCAACAATGATGGAAAGACGTCAAAGACCAAAGACCGTTGTTAAGAAAGGAGAAAGACCACCTATCATATGCTTCAAATGCGAGAAGAGGGACACATCATCCGAACTCGCCATACGCCAGTCAAAGCATGTTATAATTGTGGAAGAGAAGGTCACTTAGCTCAATTTTGTCGTTTACCGAAGACAAATTCAACTAGGATGGAGGCACCAAAGGCCGTCCCAGAAAAGTCAAAACCGGTAGTGCAGGGGAGAGCGTTTGTTGTGACCTCCCAGAGAGCAAGGAACCCGAATAAGGTCATCATGGGTAAGCTTATCATAAACTCTAATGAAGTCTATACTTTATTTGATACCGGTTCTACCCATTCTTTTATTTCTCCTACTTGCGCTCATCGATTAAATTTGACTACGGAGAAATTAGACTTTGACTTATCTGTGGAAACTCCGTTGGGAGAAACCTTCATTACATCCACTGTTTATAAGTCTTGTTTGGTTCAAATCGGTACCCTCACATTACCTGTCAATCTTATTTCATTAAAAATACTTGCATTTGACGTGATTCTAGGGATTGATTGGTTAACTACTTATCATGCAAAAATTGATTGTTTTCGTAAGGTTGTTAGCTTTCATATTCCTAATCAACCTATTATGCGAATTCAAACGACCAAACCATTAAAATCAATCAGGGTCATCTCAAGCCATAAAGTTATTCGTTTATTGAAAAAGCGGATGTCAAGCTTTCTTAGCTCATGTCACGATTTAAACAAAATACGTCGGTTTTGAGCGATATTTCTATTGTTAATAAATTTCTCGACGTATTCTCAGAAGAACTTCACCGCCTACCCCAGGCGTGAAATTGAATTTTGTATTGACCTTGAAACCCCAGACAAAACCTATTTCCAAAGCCCCATATCGAATGGCTCTATTGAACTTCGAGGAGTTAAAGACCCATTGCATGAATTGTTAGACATTGGCTTTATTCGTCCTAGTACTTCTCCTTGGGGTGCTCCCTGTTCTATTCGTGAAGAAGAAAGATGGGGAGTATGCGACTTTTGTCTCGATTATCGGAGTTGAATCATGTCACCATCAAAAATAGGTATCCATTGCCACGTATTGATGACTGTTTGACCCGATTGCAAGGAGCCAAATTCTTTTCAAAGATTGATCTTCGTTAGGATATCACCAATTGAAGATTAGAACCGCCGACATTCCAAAGCGGCTTTAGGAACTCGATGACGGCATTATGAATTCCTAGTCATGTCCTTTGGATTGACTAATGCTCCTCACGCCTTCATGGATATGATGAACCGAGTATTCAAGGAATATTTAGATCACTTTGTGGTCGTCTTTATTGATGACATCCTTATTTATTCCAAAAGCCGTGAACATCATGAGCAACACTTGAGGCTGACACTCCAAAAGCTTCGTGAATATAAGCTTTATGCCAAGTTGAAGAAATGCGAGTTCGGCTTGAAGAAGTAGCATTCCTTGGGCACGTGGTATCAAGTCATGGAATATCCATTGACCCAACAAAGATTGAAGCTATTCAAAGTCGGGAACAACCTAAATCGATGACCAAGAAACGTAGCTTTCTCGGTTTATTTGGTTATTATCGGAGATTCGTGGAAGGATTTTCTCGAATCGCTACTCCATCGACTCTCGGTGACTCGAAAAAATACAAAGTTCGGTTAGAGCGAAGAATGTGAGAAGAGTTTTCAAGAACTCAAGAGGAGACTTATTTCAAAGACTGTTCGACAATACCATCCGCCTCGGAGGATTTGTCATCTCTGATGATGCTTGAGCAAAGGGTTGGGATGTGTTCTCATGCAACATGGAAAAGTTATAGTTTATGCCTCATGACAACTCAAAGAATATGAGAGGAATTATCCTACTCATGATCCTGAGTTAGCATTTATTATCTTTGCACTTAAAATTTGGAGGCATTACTTGTATGGGGAGAAAGTGGAAATCTTTACGGATCATAAAAGCCTCAAATATTTCTTCACTCAAAAGGAACTCAACATGCGACAACGACGTTGGCTTGAACTATTAAAAGATTATGATCATACCATCCAATACCATCCCGAAAAGCTTAACGTGGTAGCCGACGTATTGAGTAGAAGATCATATGCAGCACGAAAAGTGCGTTATTGTCAACGCAAAGGCCCATTTTGTGTGACTTGCAAAGGATGGAGATAGAGTTAAAGACTCTAGGGACGCATGTGATGATAGCGAATATCTGAGTAGAACCGACTTTAATCGATAAAGTTAAAAGTACGCTCAAGCTCTGGACTTGGAGGCGATCGCGTATGAGGAAGAAAGTGCAAGAGGGTGCTATCTTAGGAAGCAAGAATCGATGAAGAAGGAATACTTGAGTCAACTCCGGACTTTGTGTTCCTAACGACCACGATTTAAAGTATAATATCATGATGGAGGCGCCACAACACACCATTTGCAATCCATCTCAGGGGAGTACCAAAATGTATCATGATATTCGTCATACATTTTGGTGGAGCAATATGAGAGAGAGAATATTTGTTTATCTCAAGGTGTCTAACTTGTCAACGAGTTAAAGCGGAGCATCAAGTACCAAAAGGTCCATTGCAACCACTTGAAATTCTAGAATGGAAGTGGGAGCACATTACCATGGATTTCGTTTACGGTCTTCCTAAGGTTTCTCAAGGCATTGATGCGATTTGGGTCATTGTTGATAGATTGACCAAGTCCGCTCATTTCTTACCGACACGAGAAACTTATACACTTGAACGTCTTGCTCAGTATGTTCATAAACGAGATTGTAAGATCGCATGGTATGCCGGGTATCCATAGTTTCGATCGAGACCCAAGATTCACTTCACGATTTTGGGTTAGTTTGCAAAAAGCATGGGCACAGACTTACGATTTAGCTCGGCATATCATCCTCAGACGGACGGACAATCGGAGAGGACTATTCAAACTCTTGAAGATCTATTAAGACTCTGTGTCCTTGATTTCAAGGGGAGTTGGGACAAGTTCTTACCATTGGTGGAGTTTTCCTACAACAACAGTTCTCAAGCAAGTATTGGCATGGCTCCATTCGAAGCGTTGTATGGAAGAAAGTGTCGTTCTCCAGTATGCTGGGATGAGGTGGGTGAAGCAACGTTGTTGGGACCAAAGTTGGTACGTATGACTACGGAAAAGATTCAAACGATCCGACAACGTATAAAAACCTCACAAAATTGACAAAAGAGTTATGCTGATCTTCATCGAAAGGACGTGGAATTCGATATAGGAGATCATGTGTTGTTAAGATTTTCTCCATGGAAAGGAGTTACAAGATTTGGAAAGAGAGGAAAACTTAATCCTCGATTCATCGGTCCATTTTTAATCCTCGATCGAGTAGGTACTGTGGCCTATAGACTCGCTTTACCGCCAAATATGTCTCATGTTCATAACGTTTTTCACATATCCATGTTACGTAAATATGTGAAAGACCCGAACCATATTATTGAGTTAGAACCGGATGAAATAGCGGAAGATTTGACGTATGAAGAGGTTCCTGTTCAAATTTTGGATAAGAAGGAACATATTCTACGCTCCAAGGTTATACCTCAAGTCAAAGTTTTGTGGAGGAACCACGATGTTGAGGAAATGACTTGGGAGTTAGAATCTGAAATGAAATCAAGGTATCCTTACCTCTTCTACATACCAGGTACGTACCCTAATTTCGAGGGCGAAATTTCATAAGAAGGGGAGGTTGTAAGACCCCAGCTTTTATAAATAAAGATGAATTTTCTATAAATATTATTTTTGAATATTATGGAATAATTTGATATAATGTTATAGTTGTGGGTAATATTTATAAATTTTTGAAAAATATGCAAGTG
This sequence comes from Panax quinquefolius, assembly GCA_020205615.1. Classification (NCBI taxonomy): domain Eukaryota; kingdom Viridiplantae; phylum Streptophyta; class Magnoliopsida; order Apiales; family Araliaceae; genus Panax; species Panax quinquefolius. The sequence continues at coordinate 44,253,812 of CM035160.1, read as the reverse complement.
GTTATTTTATATTCGATTGGTGGGGAATATTAGGTTTAGCGGGGAATATTCATATTACAACAGCTCAATCATTGGTGGACCCTACAATGTAATTATTATTCGGATCGAGAAAAGCGACAAAAATATTTTATTGAAATAACGGCGGAAGTTTTCACTGTTGATGATCTTGTTGAACTACTTTCGGTAGTAAAAAATACGATGAATACGTGTGGTTGCATAATAGCACGGTATTGATTATTGATGCTTATGTGAGAAGTCACTCGGTTTGATTCCATTATTGTCGATTAATAATATGAATTATTATAGCGATAATGACGTTTTGTTTTATTCGTATTATTAACGTAATAAAAGCGAAACATATTTTATAAAAAGCAGAATACTTTATTAAAGTTATTCTATAAATAAAATATATTATATTTTATTATGCATAGTGTTTTTTGCATAGTGTTTTGCATAGTGTTGCATAGTGTTTGCATAGTAAAATATTTTTATATAAATAGAATATATTATATTTTATTTAAAAGATTTTGCTTTTAAATATGGACCGTCAGATTAAAGTAAATCAATCTGGACCGTTCATGGATTAATTACTATGCATTCTATTTTCCTATAAATAGAAGCTCATTCCTTCATTATTTTCTTACGAATTCACTGAAACTCTAGAGAGAGAAACTAAAGAGAGAAAGAAGAAAAGTATTACGCTACTTCACTTTGCCAATATTCAGTTCTTCTAAGGTAGGGAATATTATTTGTTGTACCCGTAAGGGGTGTTATTCTTTGTATTCATGAAGAGAACTTCTTTTGTTATTCCATTCTTATTTATTACATTGGAATAACTTTGTATCTGTGGAATCCCCTATACTTGGTGATCTTCTTCTTTTATTCTATTCTTCTATTATTCATTTGGAACATCACATGCGTGTGTTTTACACAGGACTGGTTAAAATCTTTATTATTCTGTTGGAACATCACATGCATGTGTTTTACACACGACACGGTTCTGCTTTTTATCATTCTGTTGGAATATTCTATCTGTGTGTTTTACACCGGATCTGGCTCCATCTTTATTATTCTGTTGGAACATCCTGTCGATGTGAATTTCACCTGACCTGGTTCCGTTATTTATTATTCAACTCGATATTTTTTTTTCTTTTTTTTAGAAGCTTATATACCCCACTTTTTCCCCCAAACTTAGGTTCTTGCCTAATTCTTCGCCTTCACTGCCTATTCTTGTCATTCTCTTATTCAAACTAGCATTATCCTTTAGAATTCCATTATGTATCAATTAACTCAATCAATCAACAAGTTCTTTTTACTGTGCTATCCTTATTATACCAGTTTCAAATAGAAAAAGACACAATTCATAACAAGAAATCACATCAAATCTCTAATGGTCAGTACTATATTTGTCTACCCAATTCCAATCTCATCATTGGCCAAAACAAACTATAAATATCAAACAGTTGGACTCATGCAAGATGTACTAAATGCTATATAAACATAGTAAACTAACTACTAATTTTTCAATTTTTTAATTTTTCAATTTTTTTTTCTTTTTTTCAGTTATAAATAAAAACTATTATGCAACTACACTACTATGCAAACTATTATGCAATTACACTACATGAATGCAAACATAAATAAAACTAAATTATTTAACTCCCCCAAACATAACAATTACAATGTCCTCATTGTAAAATAAAGCATGAAGTGGACGAGGACTTCCCTGTAATCATTTAAGCTTGTGGTGATGGTGGCGTTGGCGACGATGATCATTTTCCTATCCATTGAACCTCCAATACCTGCAATGAAGAGAGACAGCATGGATTAGAATAACACTTGGATTCCTATCTACTAAATAAACTAGTAAAGCAAATAAATAGAAAAATTCTTGGGTTGCTCCCAGTTAGCGCTTGAATTATAGTCTTTCAGCCTGACTTTGTCTGGTCAACGCTATCCAATTCCTCTTCGATAATTGAGGAACCCTCCATCCATCGGAAATAATGTAGCTTTTGGTAGGTTCCCAATTGTGATGGCCAATGCATCAAAGTCACCTAACATGCTTTGATTTGGTATGCTCTTAATCAAGAACGTCCTACAGCTAGGTGTTTTCTCCATTGTGTATGTGATCACTTTGGGGCATGGAAGCTTGTCACACACAATGGGCTCTTCGTCTATCTTCTCTTTCTCGTCCCACCATGGATTCAAAATTGTACTCGCTTTTATGTCATCAAAAGCTTCGCCGACAACATGACTACCAAGTGGGCATGATTTTGCAAATCTGACTGACTCTTTGATCGTTGGTGGAGACCCATATAGATCTTTGTCGACCTTTATTTCATTATCCCCAATTGTCTCCACACTTTCGATATCTTGTGGCTCATCCAGTCGCAGATTTGGTTCGGGTTCTCCGTCAATTTCGTCATCCATGTCATAAGGCCAAGTGTTTGGAGGAAGGTTGCTTACGGCTTTGGTCATTTGCTCTGTCTGATCCGTAAGATTTTGATTTGGCTTCGCTTGATTACTCATCTTCTCCTCATCTGCTATGAACTTGGACAATAATTCCCCCAGCCTTGAACTTTCTATTTCAGTCTTGGAAGCCATGTATTGAGGACCATTGGTTGAGGTAGTGACTAGTTGTTCCATCCAATTATTAAAACTTTGGGTTAACAACTCTTGTCTAATACTCATCTCCTCTAGGCTAATACTCATCTCCTCTAGGTTTGCTATGCCCTTCAATATTACATCCCTCAGATTTGGCTTTTCTTCTTGTGGCAATGGAGGTGGACATGAAAATTCTGGTGTATATGTTGGATTTGGAGCATAGTATTGGTCTTCATAAGTATCACTCCATGATGAATCCAGGTGATACCCCCAAACTTGGTGATAGTTAGGCTCAGCATAGTTGTTAAGGTAATCACCACTATATGGTACCGGCTCAAAATTGACGGTGCATTGATGACTCAGATGATTTCCAGCACAATAATCACAAGTAACCGCCACACTTTGACGACGTTGTGCTGCAAAAGCATCCAACTTCCTCGAAAGTGTCTCAATCTGTGCTGACAATGCAAAAAATGCATTGAGTCCATCAATTCCTGTGTCCTTTGGTGGAGTCATATTTGAATAAGGCCATTGATAATTGCATCCAACCATGGTACCTGAAAAGAGAGAAAAATAGAAAGAGAATTAAATAAAAAGAAAAAAAATGTTTAAATTAAGACTAATTTGATTGAAGCTAATATTGGAAAAAATTATATTAACTAATTCCCCGGCAACGGCGCCAAAAACTTGTTGGGTAAAATCTAGTTACGTACAACATGCAAGTATACGTGGTCAACAAGTAATAAAGTGAAAGTAGAGTATCGTTCCCACGAGAAATTGTTTAATAAAAATCACCAAGTACTAACCCGTAACCAACTCAATCTTATTTAAACGAATGAATTTTAATTTATAAGTAAACTAATTCTAATTACCACTAGTTAAATTAAGATTACGGAGATTTAAGATCACAACTTCACTTATTGCTTCATTTAAGTTAACACACTTTGTAAGACCCCAGCTTTTATAAATAAAGATGAATTTTCTATAAATATTATTTTTGAATATTATGGAATAATTTGATATAATGTTATAGTTGTGGGTAATATTTATAAATTTTACAAAATATGCAAGTGGTTATATTATATTCGATTGGTCGGGGAATATTCGGTTTAGCAGGGAATATTAGTACAACGGCTCAATCATTCAGTGACCCCATAAATGTAATTATTATCGGATTGAGAAAAGCGACAAAAATATTTTATTGAAATAACGGCGGAAGTTTCTGAGTTGATATTGTTGAACTACTCGGTAGTAAAAAAAGTACGAGAATACGTGTGGTTGCATAGTAGAAGCGGTATTGATTGATTATGATGCTTATGTGAGAAGTCACTCGGTTTGATTCCATTATTGTCGATTAATAATATGAATTATTATAGCGATAATGACGTTTTGTTTTATTAGTATTATTAACGTAATAAAAATGAAAAATCTTTTATATAAAAGCGAATACTTTATTAAAGTTATTCTATAAATAAAATATATTATATTTTATTATGCATAGTGTTTTGCATAGTGTTTTGCATAGTGTTGCATAGTGTTTGCATAGTAAAATGTTTTTATATAAATAGAATATATTATATTTTATTTAAAAGATTTTGCTTTAAATATGGACCGTCAGATTAAAGTAAATCAATCTGGACCGTTCATGGATTAATTACTATGCATTCTATTTTCCTATAAATAGAAGCTCATTCCTTCATTATTTTCTTAGGAATTCAACCAAACTCTAGAGAGAAACTATAGAGAAAGAAGAAAAGTATTCTGCTACTTCACTTTGCCAATATTCAGTTCTTCTAAGGTAGGGAATATTATTTGTTGTACCCGTAAGGGGTGTTATTCTTTTGTATTCATGAAGAGAACTTCTTTTGTTATTCCATTCTTATTTATTCTGTTGGAATAACCTGTATACGCGGAATCCCCTATACTTGGTGATCTTCTTCTTTTATTCCATTCTTCTATTATTACATTTGGAACATCACATGCGTGTGTTTTTACACGGACCGGTTAAAATCTTTATTATTCTGTTGGAACATCCTATCTCATGTGTTTTTTACAGGACTGGTTCCGCTTTTTTATCATTCTATTGGAATATCCTATCGTGTGTTTTACAGGATCTGGTTCCATCTTTATTATTCTGTTGGAACATCCCGATTGTGTGAATTTCACACGACACGGTTCCGTTATTTATTATTACATTGGAATAATAACTCGCTCATGCGATCTATCGCATGCATGGTGATTTCTTTTGTTATTCCATTCTTTATTATACCCAGTTGGTTAAAACTTTGACTTCTATACTCCATGAAATTAGTAGAATATCCTTGATATTTGCGTTTCATCCAGTATCTTTTCATGGAAATATTCTTCTGATCATTCTTGAATTTTACTCTACAAAGCAGTATCATGTTGACAGTTTGGATGTTATTAGTTCTTGAATAACTTAATTTTTGAACTTGTTTTATTGAATTCTTATATCATTGTCATCATCCTCATGTTTTTTTTTAAAGTCATCGTGGCTTTTGTAGAGTATGGATGGACTTGGTATGATTATGACCAGTGGATTATTGATTGTAATCATGGCCGTAATGTTACAAATGATGTGGTAAAAGTCCTCGATGGTAGTAGTGCATTGATGGACGATTGTTGGCATGATCATGACCATTAATGAATACACAACTATTCTTGCCCGTAGTGCGGGAATAATTGTGGTCGTGATACTAAAGAATATCCTTGTCAGAAAGTGCGAGGGGGTGATTCGATGATATGGATTATTTATTAAAGTTTGAGTCTCAAATTTATATGATGATGAAAAACCTTTTAAATCATAAAAGATAGTAGATTTTATTTTCTACTTGACTCTTTTAATGGATTGCTTGTTCATTATGATTAAACTTGATGTTTATTATATTTTATCGGTTTAACAATGTTGAAGGCTATTGATAATTTATTACGCATTATCTTAGTCATAATATTTCTTCTTGGGCTAGTTGAGCTCACCCTTTCTTTCAATTGTTCTCTTGAGGAAATGAGAACATAAATTTGGGACGAGTCTGGGGAAGCGGAGTAATGGTCCAGAGGATAGCATTAGTAGTCCTCACTATTCTGTGAAATAGTGTGATAATAATTGTAATGAGGACTCCTTTTGAGTTTGTATAATAACTAGTAGACATTATTTGTATTCAAACTCACAGTTTATGTCGTATTGTACACGACAGTTATATTAGTAAGTTGTATTTAAATTCTGTACCATATATCTGACTACCCAAGATGGGTGATGTATACCTAATTTTGGGGGCGTCACACACTTCTCATCAATTATTTTCTATCTTGAATTGTTAATCAAGAACACTAAAGCAGATAAAACCACCTCTCGATGCATAATACTCATACTCACTTAAATCCACAGATGATAGAATTAAGCAAGACACCCTAATTAACTAATCCACTATATCTCTATGTGAATTACAATTAAAAAGGATTTAAAGCATAAGTTCTCTATAAGATTACATATGGCGTAAAGGCATATGTAACAACCCGATATTTTCTATCTAAATAAATAAGAAATTTTGCGTATAAATTTATTTTTTTTATTTTAAAGATGAGGATTTGTACAAGATAATGTGTATATGTATTTATGTGGTAAATAAAATATATTTATTACATGATTATTTACAAGTAAATTTATTTTAGAATAATTGATTATTAAAAGTATATTTTTATAAAAATTAATTTTATAGTGAAAATGTTTTTATTAATTATTTTCAATGAAAATATAATAATATATTATTTAAATAATATATGAAGTGATTTTTAGAATAATTATAATAATAATTTTATTATATAAATTTTAGTACAGATTATTAAGTTAATTATTTTACCTTAATTATTAAGGTTAAATACAAAGAATAAACCAGATATGGAATCCAAACCCTAATTTTGGATTATTGTCAAGGTATGAGAATAATAATATAATATTAATTATATTTTGATTTTTCAGTGCTATGAATATGTACTGTATTTCCGTATTGATAATGGTTGGTCAATTACGGTGTATTATGACCAAACCCTAGTAATAATGTTAAACCCTAATTTGAGATCCAAATTAGAATGCAAGATTGTTTTATAAGTGCATTATATAATTTATGTCGTGTATTAAATGTATTAATTAGGTAAACCCTAATTAAAATTCTAAAAACCCTAATATTTAGAAAACCCTAATTTTTAGAAATGAGAAACCCTAATTTAAAATTCAAATTAGAGTTCGAGATTGTTGGTAATTATGATAAGATGATTAATTAACAAGTATTAAAATTATAATTGTTAATTATAGAAACCCTAAATTGTTAAACCCTAATTACTGAACTAGAATCCTAATTTAGTAATTGAAAACCCTAATTTTAATTTGGTAACCCTAATTACCAAAAGTATAAACCCTAATTGCTAAATTAGCAAAGTTAATTATAATTAGAGATATTAAAACCTAATGTTCCTGTATAAAGTAATTAGAAAATTAATCATAATTATGAAACCCTAATTTCAAAATTTTAGAAACTAAAATTTATTTAATTTTTATTTAATTTTATTATTTTTGTACAAACCCTAATTGCTAAATCCTACTAATGTTTTGTGCTAAACCTTAGGGTTAAACCCTAAGGATTTGCATGATTATATGATTGCCCTTAAATTCCAAGCCAAAAGACCATTATACCCCTCATTGGATTTTTATTTTATTTTTATGTAAATAGCAAGGCTTGACAAGTGTGGGAGTTGTTGAGCTAATCTAACTACTCCATTGACTTAAAATCTCCAGCAAATCAAGCAATATCAGCCAATACATGCATCCAACATCATATATATAGATTGGAGGAGAGAGAAAGTCATTTACTAACTTACATTTTGTGTAACACTTAACCATTCTCTCTCTCAAGCCCTAACCTCCGAAATTATAAGCTAGATCAGTCAAGAACCGAGCCCCACTAATATATATAACAAACACTAGAAGTCAGAATCAGAGATTTCTCAAGAAGGTATAAACCCTAGCCATGATTTCTGTCCAATAATTTGTCGTTAGATGTTAATTTTTTTGTGTTAAACATGTTATATAAGGTGTCTAAGGATGATCTGGGTTGCTAGATGTTAGATCCATAACATCTAGAGGCTCAGATTTGAAGATTTAAAGAATCTGGAAAAATTTTATTTTGTGGTCTGACATCAAATGTCAGAGGCTGTAAATCTCAGCCTGTTTATGATTTTTGTGTTTTGAAGGTTTATACTTGTAGTATGTTATGTGGTCTAGGATCTAGAACTTGAATCAGGGTCGGATCGATCATTCATTGTTAGATATTCATGATCAAACCACGTTGACCGGCATTGACTGGGCATTTCTGGGTAACCCAGAAATAGCCCAGAAAGGGTCTAACATGATATTCGTGGATCTTGATCTTGCTGCTGTTTGATGTTTTGTTCTTGTTGTTGTAATTCAATTGTAGTATGTTACCTAAACTTCAATGTCATGCTTTTATATCACTAAATAATCAAGTGGGTTGATCACAGTGGTCGGTCAAAGTAGATGTAAGAATCATGAGAACCGTTTTCTGGGTAACCCAGAAAACGCATGTGCAATGTATTTGACAAGGTTTGACCGGTCCGGATCTGACGATTGTGTTCTATTTTTGTTGATTTTATATGATATATCTCTTGTCCTACATAGTGTATATACACTGCAACCTTTAGATCGCACAATCATTACATGTACAACAAGTTGTGGAAGCCCAAATATGAAGCGATCGAATCGTTTCTTCATTTACGGGTAACCCGGAAAATGAAGAAACGACTTCGACAACAAACTTGTTCATGGGCCTAGATCTCGCTGGTAATGCGTGTTTTGATGATCTTTATTGTTGGATCGTGTAGTATAGTACTTGTACTACATGAGCTGACCATCAACATGTCCAAAAACAAATTTAGCATCGTTTAATCAATGGTCAAAAGTAATATATGTATATGGTACCTTTGCTTATGAATGTTCAAGAACAGCTCAAGAACATGAAAAACACCTCTAGCGAAAGTTTTGTCACTATAGGTGGTCTTTAGCAAAGATAGTAATTTATTTTTCGAAAATTAATTAAATTAATTAAATAAATAGAAAAAAATAGTTTTTAATTATTAAAAATATAAAATAAATTATTAAAAATTATTTTAAATTCCGAAAATTAGTTTTTAATTATTTTAAGTATATTTCATAAAAATTTAATATTTTTGAAATATTATTAGTATTTAATTTATTTAATTATAATATTAAATAAATTAGAAAAAAATGATTTTAATACTTGAAAAATCATTTAAAATTATATTATAATATAATAAAATATTTTAAGTTATTTTTAATGACTTTTAATATTTTGTGATGAAATTTATTAATAAATTAATATTAATGATAATTAAGTTATTTACTAAATAAATTAAATAAATTGATTAAAAATGATTTTAGTATATTAAAATCATTTTAAATAATAATAAGGTATTTAAAAATATTTTAAGTTATAAAATATAACTTTCAATATTTAAAGGTAAATTTCATTAATTAATTATTATTAATGATATTAAAAGTTATTTAATAATAATTTAGTTCAAAAATGATGTTAATATTATAATAATCATTTTAAATAAAAATAAAGTGTTTAAAGATATTTTAAGTTAGAAAATATAACTTTTAATATTTAAAAGATAATTTCATTAATAATTTAATATTAATAATTATTAATTTATTATTAATGATATTAAATTTATTTAATAATTATATTAAATAAATAGTTTATAAATAGTTTTATTAATTTAAAAATCATTTAAAAGGGATATAAATGAACTAAAAATATTTTAAGTTATAATTAATGACTTTTAATATTTTGATAAATAGAACATTAATACTTTAATATTAATGGTAATTATTTAAGAAGGATTTTAAATGTTTTAAAAATCATTTACGGGTAATATTAATACTTTAAAAGTATTTTAAGTTATTATAAATAACTTTAATATATTGAAATGATTTCATTAATAGTTTAATATTAATTAAATATTAATGATAATAGGATTGTTTAATATTTAAATCATTTAATAATGATTCGATGTTTGAAAATAAGCGATAAATTATAATAAATGTTTTAAAATTATATTAAGTCATTTATAAATAGTATGATCGATATTATATTACGAATAGAGTCTTAGACTAGATAATTACTAAATAAAGTGTCAAGACAACGGTTACATATTTTAGAAATTGATCCGGACTTAGATAATTTAATTAGATATGTGATTATTTGTGATTCAATGGTTCATAAACATGGGTAATAATGTGATTAGGTTATGTCTTTTTCGATCGCGAAATGCGAAGACTTATGTGTTATAATATGTTGTTCTAATCGAGCGAATGATCTGATTAATGATAGGTCGTGATATAAACGATAAAACTAAAATTGTGAATCGTAAGCGCCAAGATGAGTGCAAGTATCTTACCTTTGCATTTTCTTTATGCAATGGACATGAGTAAGAATGTTTCTAAACTATATTATTACTGTACAGATTATTAACCTTATATTATATACGCCCATTGATTATCAACATGTTAGTATATGATAATTCAGATATATATTCTGTTCGTTAATTTCGATAAATGGTTATACAAGTGTCCCCACTTTGATAATCATTGTATTTAATCACATATTGATATACCTTTGTCAATTACCCGTATACATATATGTTGAATTATAGATTATTGTTGAACAAGATAAAACCTTTGATTTGGAACCCAGACAAGTATGAACATCCCAACACGGAAAAACTTTAATGCGCCCAAGGCGGACAGAGTGAACGATACCCTCATTCTTGCACGTAGTATTGATCAATGCAGGGCATAACAGGCTGATCATCCCCGTGCCCGTAAGTTATGACGGTTTGCAGATGAAATTCTGTTTAACCTATTTGAAAATTTAAAACAATGTTCATAGTATGTCACCTAAACCCTATTTATAGTCAGTACGTAGTTTCAAAGATTTGGTATAGAATTGATATATTATTATCATTGGTACATATTACTTCACAACTATTGAAATCGTTGTAGAAGGGTAGTATAAAGAAAACATTTAAATTCTTTCAGCTTATATATATATATATATAATTGATATTACTTGTTGGGCACTCAAATGCTCATCCATGCTTAATTTAAATGTTTTCAGCTAAATGTGAAGAACCAGAAAGCTCATGCAGAAATAAAGGAAAAGGAAAGCTAACCAAATAAGATTTGTGGTATTCTATGTAATAGTTAGAGACTATTAATTAAGACAATGATATATATATTATCTATCATGATATGTAATGAATGTAATAAAGGTTACGTACTTGGGAGCTAGACTCTGATAATTATGTAAATTAAGTTTGAACTTTATATTATTGTTATTATTATTAGTATTATTCCGCTCATAGAAATGGAATCGTAAAGCACCGAGTTTGGGTTTCAAGTACCCGGATTTGGGGGCTCTACAGGTTGGTATCAGAGCTTAGGGTTAAAAACCTTAGGTGGGCTAGACCTTAGGCTATAACCTTAGAATAGAGGGAAACGTTAAAAATATAAATAACTCAAATAGAGTTTAAAAATAGATGAATTGAATAAATTCATCGTCAAACAAAATAAAAGATAACTTATATAAAACTCTTATTTGATGTGTGTATAAACTATATGCTAATCAGGATAATTTATGTGTAGATGTCTGGTGGAAAAGGCTTGTTATATGCATATAGCATGAAGAAGGGTCAAACCTATACACCGGCGATATAAAAGCCGATAAAATTTGAAATGGAGGCTCACAAAGAAAACAACTCAGACGAGGTGGTTATTATAGAAAACGTAATACCAGATCCGGAGATGGTGGAGCTGACAGATAGTGATTCAGACACTAAAGTTGAAGCTGATCAAGCATCAACGAAAGTGCAGGATCTGAGGAACAAGGTTTCTTCTCTGGAAAGGTTGTGGGAGATAGAAAAGCTGTTGAATAGTCAATTGCGTCAAGCTTTAATAGAAACAATGGAAGAACAAGATAAGCTTAAAATCCAAATTGATCAGATGGGAGCCACAAGCAACACAACGTGTGCAGCTCCGAGCAAGAAAGGAAAAAGAAATATAGAAGACTGTGACTTAGGAAAACCTGATAAGAAGAAAGGGAAAAGAATTTGTTATCTGTGCGGTTATGAAGGATATACTACTCTGTATTGTCCCGACTACAAACCAGGAGCATGTTTTATCTGTGGGATAAAAGGTCATCGGGCGAAAAGTTGTCCAAATAAGAGGTGTAATAAATAAGTAGTATAGGTTCTGTGATGTAGGTGTGTTTAATGTAATATATAGGATAATTATGTCTGTGTAATGTAATATTTTAAAACTTTTGGTAATGATCAAGTTTGTAAATCCCGACTTTTGTAGTCACTAAGGGATAACTGATGTTTAAAGCATTATGTGCTATGTTATGTAAAATATTCGTTAAATGAATATGAATCTATGTTTGAGTAATGAAACGAATTTAATATATTAAACTTATGCGATAAGGTTTAGAATGTAAGTTAAATTTATGATTTCATTTAATCAGATAATGCCGCCAAGACGTCGAAATCGCAATCAAAGGGCAGAAGAATCTGTCAACAACGTTGAAGGGCAACAACAAGCAGACCCAATGTAACACTTTTCCAACATGTTAGCACAAGCTATGCAGCAAGGAATACCAGTCGCTGGAAATTAGCCGGATAACCGCTTGGCGAACTTCAAAGATTTTAAGGCTGTAGGACCGCCGAAATTCAAAGGTACGACTGACCCTGTTGAAGCCCAAACTTGGGTCAAAGAGATTGAGAAGGCATTCATAATAGCTAGGGTAGGTGAGGGGCAAAAGACCACTTTTGCCACCTACATGATGAAGGGTGAGGCAAATTTTTGGTGGGAAGCGAATCAAGCTAGGGCAGGAGAAGGTGTAGTCACATGGGATAGATTTAAAACTTTATTTTTCAAAAATTATTTTTTACCTAGTATGCAGGCTAGGATGGAGGTGAAATTTTTAGAATTGAAGCAGGAAAACATGACGGTGTCAGAATACGCCGCGAAATTCAATGAGTTAGCTAGGTTTGCCCCGCATCAAGTTGATACGGAATCTAGAAAGGCAAGGAGGTTTGAGCTGGGATTAAAACCCTGGCTCTACAATAAGGTGGCGGTGTTGCAGATTCCTATATTTGCAGCACTCATGGAGAAGGCGATTATTGCTGAGGAGGGGAGTGAGGTTATGAGCCTCTACAACAAGGAGAGAAAGAATAAGGGTAAGACCGAAGGAGCTGGGAACGTAGGAATTAATAGTGGGAGCAGGAGTGGAGATGGAAACATGAAGGTGAGCAATTTTGGAAGTGTGCATGTGAAGAAAGAAGGTATGAAGAAACAGAATGTGCCGTGCAAGAATTGTGGAAAGAACCACTCAGGGGAGTGTCTGAAAGGAAAATTCGTTTGCTACAAGTGCGGGCAGGAGGGCCATATCTCTCCCAACTACCGCAATCCTAGGATGAATAATGGATGTTTTATATGCGGATCGACTGAGCATAGGGTGAAGGAATGTCCAAAAAGGAGGGTAGAGGCAGGTAGTGTGAATACTGGCGCTGGAAGCGGAACTTTGGCAATCACCGAACCGACTTCATCGAACAAGCCAACAACAAAATCACTGCAAGGGTTCACAACACGACATGATCCGGATACAAAGAAAGAATTGGCATGGAACTCCAGGTATTATTCGTATAACTTTTATTTTCTTATATATATAATTTTAATATATATAGTAAATTATTTCTAAAGAAATTTTGAGGGAGAAATTTGAGTTCTTTTAGAAATCAAATTTTCGTTTAATCAGAAAGACAAGCTTTATGTGAATAGTTAAAGATCAATTCGATCAAATTATGATCGAGATCTACTGGCAAAGATTGTGTATGCTATGTACCCGTGTATGTATAGGTTTTAAAACGGTGATTCCGGGGACGGAATCTTTATAAGGGAGGGTGAATGTAACAACCCGATATTTTCTATCTAAATAAATAAGAAATTTTGCGTATAAATTTTTTTATTATTATTTTAAGGATGAGGATTTGTACAAGATAATGTGTATATGTATTTATGTGGTAAATAAAAATATATTTATTACATGATTATTTACAAGTAAATTTATTTTAGAATAATTGATTATTAAAAAGTATATTTTTATAAAAAATTAATTTTATAGTGGAAATGTTTTTATTAATTATTTTCAATGAAAATATAATCATATATTATTTAAATAATATATGAAGTGATTTTTAGAATAATTATAATAATTATTTTATTATATGAATTTTAGTATGATTATTAAGTTAATTATTTTACCTTAATTATTAAGGTTAAATACTGAAGAATAAACCGGATATGGAATCCAAACCCTAATTTTGGATTATTATCAAAGTATGAGAATAATAATATAATATTAATTATATTTTGATTTTTCGATTGCTATGAATATATCTTGTATTTCAGATTGATAATGGTTGGTCAATTACGGTGTATTATGACTCAAACCCTAATATAATGTTAAACCCTAATTTGAGATCCAAATTAGAGTGCAAGATTGTTTTATAAGTGTATTATATAATTTATGTCGTGTATTAAATGTATTAATTAGGTAAACCCTAATTAAAATTCTAGAAACCCTAATATTTAGAAAACCCTAATAAAACCCTAATTTTTACAAATGAGAAACCCTAATTTGAAATTCAAATTAGAGTTCGAGATTGTTAGTAATTGTGATAAGATGATTAATTAACAAGTATTAAAATTATAATTGTTAATTATAGAAACCCTAAATTGTTAAACCCTAATTACTAAACTAGAATCCTAATTTAGTAATTGGAAACCCTAATTTTAATTTAGTAACCCTAATTACCAAAAGTATAAACTCTAATTGCTAAATTATCAAAGTTAATTATAATTAGAGATATTAAACCCTAATGTTTCTGTATAAAGTAATTAAAAAATTAATCATAATTATGAAACTCTAATTTTAAAATTTTAGAAACTAAAATTTATTTAATTTTTATTTAATTTTATTATTTTTGTACAAACCCTAATTGCTAAATCCTACTAATGTTTTGTGCTAAACCTTAGGGTTAAACCCTAAGGGTTTGCATGATTACATGATTGCCCTTAAATTCCAAGCCAAAAGACCATTATACCCCTCATTGGATTTTTTTTATGTAAATATCAAGGCTTGACAAGTGTGGGAGTTGTTAAGCTAATCTAACTACTCCATTGACTTAAAATCTCTAGCAAATCAAGCAATATCAGCCAATACATGCATCCAACATCATATATATATATAGATTGGAGGAGAGAGAAAGCCATTTACTAACTTACATTTTGTATAACTGTGAAACCCCAGATTTTATGAATAAAGAATTAATTTTCTCGAAATAATTTTTTTTATATTATGGTGTGAATTTGAGATAATGTTATAGTTGTGGGTAATATTTATAAATTTTACAAAGTATGCAAGTTGTCATATATATATTCGATTGGTCTGGGAATATTCATTTTAAGCAGAAATATTCGATGACCAAGACTGATCATCAGTGGACCTATATAACGGAATTATTGTCGGATTGAGAAAACGACAAAAATATTTTATTGAAAATAATAACGGCGGAAGTTTTACCGTTGATCTTTGTTGAACTACTCGGTAGTAAAAGTACGATGAATACGCGTTGTTGCGATAGTAGTATATTACCAGTATTGATTATTGATATTTATGAGAAGTCACTCGATTTTGTTCAATTATTGCTACAATAGTTGCTTTGCGTAGTATCTCACATTATATTATTCAATTATTGTTGATTTAGAAGTTTTGTTTTATTCACTTAATAAAATAGAAATATCTTTTTATATAAAATGAATACTTTATTAAAGTTATTCTATAAATAGAATATATTATATTCTATTATGCGTAGTGTTTTGCATAGTAAAATCTTTTTATATAAAATGTAATACTTTATTAAAGTTATTCTATAAATAGAATATATTATATTTTATTATGCATAGTGTTTGTATAGTGCCCGCATAGTGTTTGCATAGTAAAAATCTTTTTATATAAATAGAATATATTATATTTTATTTAAAATATTTTTCTTTAAATATGGACCTTCAGATTAAAGTAAATCAATCTGGACCTTTCATGGATTAGTTACTATGCAATCCATTTTTCTATAAATAGAAGCTCATTCCTTCTTTATTTTCTTACGAATTCGCTGAAACTCTAGAGAGAGAAACTATAGAGAGAATTCTTCTTCTATAATCTTGAGCGTATTTCTTTAGAGTTTAAGAAAGCTTTGAGCATAGTGCAATTTTTTTTGAGTATATCCTCGACCTACTAGTCGGAGTACTCTTCTTTCAAAAGTAGGGGATATTATTTGTTGTACTCGTAAGGGATATCATTATTGTGTAGGAAATATTATTTGTTATACTCGTAAGGGGTATTCTTTCTTTCTTATTCGTGAAGAGAACTTCTATTATTCTATTCTTTATTATTCTGTTCGAATAACCTGTATACGCGGACTACCCTATACTTGGTGACATTCTTCTATTATTCATCTTTATTATTCTCGTCGGAATATCCCGTCATGCAATCTTATACTGCAGGACTCGGGTTCCATTTTTTATTATTCCGTCTTTTTATTATTATTCGAATATCCGCCCGTCAGTATATACGTCGGACCTGGTTCTATCATTTATTATTCCACATTTATTATTATGTTGGAACATCCTGTCGGTGTGAATTTCACCTGACCTGGTTCCGTTATTATTATTCATTGAATAACCGCTACATCGGGTACCGCATGCATGGTGATTTCTTTTGTTATTCCATTCTTTATTATACTCAGTTGGTTAAAGTTTTGACTTCTATACTCCATGAAATTAGTGGAATATTCTTGATATTTGCGATTCATCCAATATCTTTTCATGGAAATATTATTCTAAGCATTCTTGAATTTTACTGCACAAAGCAGTATCATGTTGACAATTTGAACGTTATTGGTTCTTGGATAAATTAATTCTTGAACTTGTTTTATTGAATTCTTATATCATTGTCATCATCCTCATGTTTATGTTATGTTGAAAGTCATTACGTGGTTCAGAAAGTGCATAGATGGACTTGGTATGATTATGACCAAGGATTATTCGGTATAATCATGACCGTAATGTTACAAATGATGTGAAAATTAAAAGTCCTCATTGCCCGTAGTAGTGCATTGATGGACGCTTTTTGGTATGATTATGGCTATGGATTCTCTTCGCCAAGGGAAAAAAAGATGAATTGTTTTATGGCATGATCGGGATGATTTGATGAAAACACGATTATCTTTGGCCGTAGTGTATGGATAATTCGTGGTCGTGATACTAAAGAATATCCTTGGCACCCGTAAAGGGGATGATTTAATGATGTGGATTATTTATTGAAATGAGTCTCAACGATAAAAGTGATGAAAACTTTTAAATCATAAAAAGATAGTAGATTCTATTCTCTACTTGACTCTTTAATGGATCGCTTGTTCACCGCAGATTAAACTTGACGCCTATTGTATTTTATCGGTTTAACATTGTTGGAGGCTAATGATAATTTATTCTCGCATTATCTTAGTCATAATATTTCTTCTTGGGCTAGTTGAGCTCACCCTTTCTTTTTCTTTGTTCTCTTTAGGAAATGAGAATATAGCTAGGATTTAGTCGGAAGCGGAGTGATGGTCCGGAGGATAGCATTAGTAGTCCCTCACTATTCTCGTGAAATAGTGTGTTAATAATTGTAATGAGGACTCCTTTTGAGTTTGTATAATCTCTAGTAGATAATATTTGTATTCAAACTCATAGTTTATGTTTTGTCGTATTGTACCCAGCGTTGTATTAGTAAGTTGTATTTGAATTCTGTACCATGTATCTGGCGACCCAAGATGGGTGATGTATACCTAATTTTGGGGGCGTCACAGTAACACTTAACCATTCTCTCTCTCAAGCCCTAACCTCCGAAATTATAAGCTAGATCAGTCAAGAACCGAGCCCCATTAATATATATAACAAACACTAGAAGCCAGAATCAGAGATTTCTCAAGAAGGTATAAACCCTAGCCATGATTTCTGTCCAATAATCTGTCGTTAGATGTTAATTTTTTTGTGTTAAACATGTTATATAAGGTGTCTAAGGATGATCTGGGTTGCTATATGTTAGATCCATAACATCTAGAGGCTCAGATTTGAAGATTTAAAGAATCTGGAAAAATTTTATTTTGTGGTCTGACATCAAATGTCGAGGTCGTAAATCTCACATTTTATGATTTTTGTGTTTTGAAGGTTTATACTTGTAGTATGTTATGTGGTCTAGGATCTAGAACTTGAATCAGGGTCGGATCGATCATTCATTGTTAGATATTCGTGGTCAAACCACGTTGACCGGCATTGACTGAGCATTTCTGGGTAACCCAGAAATTGCCTAGAAAGGGTCTGACATGATATTCGTGGATCTTGATCTTGCTACTGTTTGATGTTTTGTTCTTGTTGTTGTAATTCAATTGTAGTATGTTATCTAAACTTCAATGTCATGCTTTTATATCACTAAATAATCAAGTGGGTTGATCACAGTGTTCGGTCAAAGTAGATGTAAGAATCATGAGAACCGTTTTCTGGGTAACCCAGAAAACGCATGTGCAATGTATCTGACAAGGTTTGACCGATCCGGATCTGACGATTGTGTTCTGTTTTTGTTGATTTTATGTGATATATCTCTTGTCCTACATAGTGTATATACACTGCAACCTTTACATCACACAATCATTACATGTACAACAAGTTGTGGAAGCCCAAATATGAGCAGTCGAACTGTTCTTCATTTCTGGGTAACCCAGAAAATGAAGAACAGCTCTGACAGCTTGTTCATGGGCCTAGATCTCGCTGGTAATGCGTGTTTTGATGATCTTTATTGTTGGATCATGTAGTATAGTACTTGTACTACATGAGCTGACTATCAACATGTCCAAAAACAAATTTAGCATCGTTTAATCAATGGTCAAAATAGTTATGTCAGTATGATCAAGCATGAATGTTCAAGAAACAGCTCAAGAACATGAAGAACACCTATAGCGACAGTTTTGTCACTATAGGTGGTCTTTAGAGACAGTATAGTAATTTATTTTAGGAAATTAATTAAATTAATTAAATTAATTAAATAAATAGAAAAAAATAGTTTTTAATTATTAAAATATAAAATAAATTATTAAAATTATTTTAAATTTCGAAAATGAGTTTTTAATTATTTTAAGTATATTTCATAAAATTTAATATTTTCAAAATATTATTAGTATTTAATTTATTTAATTATAATATTAAATAAATTAGAAAAAATGATTTTAATACTTGAAAATCATTTAAAATTATATTATAATATAATATAATATTTTAAGTTATTTTAATAACTTTTAATATTTTGTGATGAAATTCATTAATAAATTAATATTAATGAAAATTAAGTTATTTACTAAATGAATTAAATAAATTGATTAAAAATGATTTTATTATATTAAAAATCATTTTAAATAATAATGAGGTATTTAAAATATTTTAAGTTATAAAATATAACTTTCAATATTTAAAGGTAAATTTCATTAATTAATTATTATTAATGATATTAAAGTTATTTAATAATAATTTAGTTCAAAAATGATGTTAATATTATAATAATCATTTTAAATAAAAATAAAGTGTTTAAAGATATTTTAAGTTATAAAATATAACTTTTAATATTTAAAGGATAATTTCATTAATAATTTAATATTAATAATTATTAATTTATTATTAATGATATTAAATTTATTTAATAATTATATTAAATAAATAGTTTATAAATAGTTTTATTAATTTAAAAATTATTTAAAAGGGATATAAATGAACTAAAAATATTTTAAGTTATAATTAATGACTTTTAATATTTTGTTAAATAGAACATTAATACTTTAATATTAATGGTAATTATTTAAGAAGGATTTTAAATGTTTTAAAAATCATTTAAGGGTAATATTAATACTTTAAAAGTATTTTAAGTTATTATAAATAACTTTAATATATTGAAAATGATTTCATTAATAGTTTAATATTAATTAAATATTAATGATAATAGGATTGTTTAATACTTAAATCATTTAATAATGATTCCGATATTTGAAAATTCATGATAAATTATAATAAATGTTTTAAAATTATATTAAGTCATTTAGAAATAGTATGACTAATATTAAGTTACAGAATAGAGTCTTAGACTCGATAATTACCCGATAAAGTCGCTTCAGACAATCATATGTTTTTCGTAAATTGATCCTGACTTAGATAATTTAATTAGATATGTGATTATTTGTGATTCAATGGTTGTTAAACATGGGTAATAATGTGATTAGGTTATGTGCTGACTGCGAAATGCAGTACTATGTGTTATAATATGTTGTTTTAATCGAGCAAATGATCTGATTAATGATAGGTCGTGATATAAACGATAAAACTAAGTTGTGAACTGTAAGCAGCGCATCAGGCAAGTATCTTACCTTTGCATTTTCTTTATGCAATGAACATGAGTAAGAATGTTTCAAAACTATATTATTACTGTACAGATTATTAACCTTATATTATATACGCCCATTGATTAACAACATGTTAGTATATGATAATTCAGATATATATTCTGTTCGTTAATTTCGATAAATGGTTATACAAGTGTCCCCACTTGGATAATCATTGTATTTAATCACATATTGATATACCTTTGTTAATTACCCGTATACATATATGTTGAATTATAGATTATTGTTGAACAAGATAAAACCTTTGATTTGGAACCCAGACAAGTATGAACATCCCTACACGGAAAACTTTTTATGCACCATAGGACGTGACAGAGTGAACGATACCCTCGTTCTTGCACGTAGTATTGATCAATGCAGGGCATAACGGGCTGATCACCCCCCGTGCCCGTAAGTTATGACAGTTTGCAGATGAATTTTAGTTTAACCTATTTGAAAATTTAAAACAATGTTCATAGTATGTCACCTAAACCCTATTTATAGTCAGTACGTAGTTTCAGAGATTTGGTATAGAATTGATATATTATTATCATTGGTACATATTACTTCACAACTATTGAAATCGTTGTAGAAGGGTAGTATAAAGAAAACATTTAAATTCTTTCAGCTTATATATATATAATTGCTATTACTTGTTGGGCACTCAAATGCTCATCCTTGCTTAATTTAAATGTTTTCAGCTAAGTGTGAAGAACCAGAAAGCTCATGTAGAAACAAAGGAAAAGGAAAGCTAACCAAATAAGATTTGTGGTATTCTATGTAATAGTTAGAGACTATTAATTAAGACAATGATATATATATTATCTATCATGATATGTAATGAATGTAATAAAGGTTACGTACTTGGGAGCTAGACTCTGATAATTATATAAATTAAGTTTGAACTTTATATTATTGTTATTATTATTAGTATTATTCCGCTCATAGAAATGGTATCATAAAGCACCGAGTTCGGGTTTCAAGTACCCGGATTTAGGGGCTCTACAGCATATCTCTATCCTAAACACGAATCATGAATTCCATCTATGTAGAAATCACAAACACATGCTATCATGATTAGATCTAAATCTATACTTCATCTCTCGAGTTCATATAGATTATCACGGTAATTGTTAGCTAGGCAATTAAGAAATTAAGTCCAAATTACAATAGACAATCATCACAATAGAACATAATAATTGATAGCGAAGCATATTAAAATAAACTACACAATAAGATCTATTGTAATCTCAAACAAAGAATTAGTTCATGATTATTGAATTAAAACTAAGAATCCACAATTGAATAATCATTAAAAGATAAAAATAAGAGTAAAGTAAAGAATAAATCTGTTGTCAGCAAATCTTCATCTTCCTCTAGCTCCTGCTCTTGATCTTCAATGGTCTCCAAATTGCTTCAATCTCCCAATCCCATAAGAACTAGGGTTTTGATCTAATTTACTCTAATATAATCTAATGGAATCCTTCCAAAACTAGCCTATCTCTCCTCTCTTTTATGCCACTCATCATGTATTTATAGTTCTAAAGAACACCCAAGCAAGTTAGGCAACTAAGAATCTTATTCTAGCTCAAATTGGACATCAAATAACCCAAATAAGTCGCCTTGTCGCCTAGCGCTAGCGCGCCTGCAATGATCCCAAGCCATTCTCAGTGCGGCAGCAAGGCAAGAATGGCCGACTTTCTGGTGGACTAGCGCGCCCCGCGCTATGCATAGTTCATTTATAGCGCGGTCCGCGCTACGCTATTTTCTGCTGCGACGTCCTTTGGTAAAACAGACATAACTTTTGATCCGCTAGGAGTTACGAGGCCTGCCACCTATCAAATCAAAGATATCGACGAGATCTACAACTTTTATGCTTTGAGGATTGACAAAATTCGTCCGGATAAAGGCGGAAATCGATCTTGAAGTAGATGTTGTGTAAATGGCAAGCATGACAACTCTTAACTTTGATATTTGTTGATAAAAATGCCATAACTCTCGCATCCGAACTCCAATTGGGATGATTCAAGATGTTCCGGAAAGCTAAGAAGAAGCTCTACAGCATAATTCAAGTTTCAAGCCAAGAACATGCATCCAACTTGGTGTTAAAAGTCCTTCAATCTTCCCTCCTTTCATTTGATTGCATATTTTGGTCCAAAAGATGTCTGAATTGCTTTCCCTTGCTTCTTCATGCCAATGGTATGTCATCGCCTACAAAATAACATAAAATGTATGAAAAGTAACTAAGAAACATGAGATTAAGAAAATAATTCAAGTAATAGATACCGGATAAGTAGGTATAAAACCTACTTATTAGTTACACAATAAATTGAGATAATACAAATTTACCTTTAATTAGGTTGAGAAACCTAATTAACTTCACCAACCAAAAAACACCCCAAGCAATAAAGTTTTCAAGCTTTCAATTGAACAGAGATGATGGCGGATACCCACGAACAACAAACTGTAATTCTCTCAATTTATTTTTTGGTATCTTCTTACTACCAAGCTTATCTCATGTATCTCATGTATCAAATAAGACTCCCTCATAGCCTTATTTATAGTACTCTTCCTAATCGTCCATTCCTAATATGGATTAAAAATAATTTATTCTCCTAATTAAATTAGGGATCACATCTTCTTGTCTTGGTCACTGTTGGGATGTGATTATTTGGGTCTAGCCATGGTGCAGCCCAATCTATTTAATGGTCCAGATCTGGGTGATAGCCCATATGTATTTATTATGATAGTAGAAGAGTCCTTATTAAAATAGGATTGTATTTACTTATTTGGAGGGATAAGGAGTCCTTCTCCTAGTTGGATGCGGATGGAGATGACTTCTATATATACGGCTACAAGCTAGGGTTGAAAGGGAGAACAAAATAGAACAGAATATCAAAGGGCACAAGAGATACAACACATGAGTATGTCTGCTTACACATTTCTTCATCTCAAATGCAAGGTAGTTTGAAGGGATTATTAAGACTCTTAATCCTAATGGTGCTCATGCAGCTGAACGTGACTAAAGACTAAGGTAGTGTTTGATAAGGTCTTAATACCTCTTAATAGGTTTGCCTCTGAATCGGTAAGAGCTAAAACTTGTTTGGTAAAAAAATTATTACCTCTTAATGCCTCTTAATCGATAAGATTCAAAAACAATTCTAAACCATTAAGAGCTACCTCTGACCGAATTTTAATTTTTCTGGGATAAAAATAACCTCAGCTTTATTACAAAATCTCACTTCTGTCCACTGAACCCTATTATCTCTCCCGTTTTCACTTCGATCCGCCGCTCTTCCTTCACTTCGATCTGCCGCTCTTCCTTCACCTCATGATCAGCTATATTACAAAATCTCACGTTTGCGGAAGCTACAGGTGCGATATCTTTTGATCTTTGTTCAGTACTCAATTATCTCTCTTCTTCTAGCTTTTGTTTGCTTAATTGGGGGTTTTGTTATGAATTATTAAACACACTCTGCAATTATATTCAACAATTTTATTGGGATTTTTTATGATATCCTGCAATTATTTTCTTTATTGGGGGTTTTTATAACTGATTCAGTAGTCCTCTTGTTGTAATTGCCTCTGTTTCATATATGTATGCTAATGTTCTTCCATTGTGTGTCTTATGGCTGACTTAAATTAATTAAAGCATTTTAGGAAAAACTTCATAGAATTTTGTGTGTAGTGCTTATTTTATACCAAAATTAGTCGTAATATGATAAGTCTGGAGATGTAGTTGCACGGTGCATGAATGTGTAGTTTGGAACTGTGAAAAAAAAGTAGTTATACAAATACAATTCAGTATGGAAGAAGTACTTTCTTAATTTTACTTTCAAAAAATATTATATATATACACTTTATTTTTCCATTGATTGGGGCTCGATCTAAAGTATATATAAATATCAAAAATTAAAACTCTTAAATTTTTTTAATGTAACTGGTCTCTCTATACTTTCTACCATTTTGGGAGTTGAAGAATTTTACTTAATTTTAGGAAAATTGGTACATGGCATTGTGTTGGACCTTTTTACTTTCATTTTCAGTGGTACAAGTCTTTTAGAAAGTTAATGTTTTTGGACTATTTTTGAAGTTCTTTTTACTTTGCCTTTCAAGTTGAACTCACAGTGGGGATGAATTCAAAATATTTCAATGGCAAAAAATTATGTATGTGAATACAAATATTCTCAGAATTCAGGCATGTGGTACAAGTCTTTTACTTCATCCTCCTCTGTTTCTTCAACTGCTATTCTGCTAGGCTAGTTTGCTTCTTTGGGATGGCAAGTTGGTAATGAAATTTTGTTCCTCTTCCTAGCCAACTCCAACAGGACCTGTGAGCTTTTATGTGATCTTAAATCAAATGTGTGCACTGCATACAACATACTACACTATTAGTTGGTAATTAGATTATAATGATTATTTGGGATGGCAAGTTGGTAATGAGATTATAATGATTATTAGATTATAATACATAACACATCATACATCATATCATTGCCATCGCTTTGCACATTGGGTACAAGTTTTTCCACCAAATACTTATTGTTAAAATCTATGTACTTTAGGTATGGAACAAACTAGTGAAACTCAAAAATCAAAAAGGACTAGAGTGAGTTGGAGAAATGAATCACTAGTGAAAACTTTTTTAGAAGCATGTATTCGTGAGGTTGTGGAAAATGGTAGGGAAGGTGCAAGTCTCAAGCCACAATCATGGAGAAAGGTAGGAGAAATTCTAAAAGATACCTACAACATGATTGTTGATCAAAACAAATGAAGAATCATTTTGATTACTCATGGAAAATATGGTGCATGGTGCAAACTCAAAAGTAAGACAGGAAATGTATATGACCCGTCAACGAATAGGTTCAACCTTTCTGATGAGGAATGGACACAAGAGACATTTTTAATATTTTTACATTTTAAGTTAATTAGTAATAGTCCTTAAAATATATTATAACATGTTGAACTTACATTGTTTGAATACAGGCAAATAAAATGGTAGAAACATTGAAGACCTCACCTCTAATCTTCCCCGATCTTTGTATTGCATTATTTGATGGAACTGCGGCAACGGGACTTGATAGTTGGGGTCCTAGTTGTGGAAGAGGTAGGACTAAAGAAACACCTTTGGACTTGGAGGTTTTTAGTCTTGAGGACATTCCTTTTAGCACCCAAGGTCAAGGGACTTCTATTCCTTCTCCCAATGCATCAACTCCTGGTATGCAATCTCATGCTTCCGCTCCTAGCTTTGAGGGAGAAAGACCAAAGAAAAAAGCTAAGCGTTCATCTAAACAAACTTACAACACTAATCTAGATGAAGAGATGTCCAAGGCCTTGAAACTTATTGTTGAAAAGAATAGTGGACCTTCCGTGAAAGAATGCAAAGATAAGTTGGAAGAACTTGGGTGGGGAGCGGAAAATCCACTACACAAGATGGCTCTTGGAATATTTTGTGAAAACCCAAGCTACAGAGAAGCATGGATGATTCTAAAAGAGAATGAGGTTGAAAATTAGGTTATGATGGTTTCACGCAAGTTGGGATACATTGCTTAGTTTGTTGGATATTAGTTAATTACAAACTTGGTAGGATGTTGATGGATATATTTGGGCCTAGGTAATTTGATATTTTTGGGGCTAGTTAACATTATATTTTTGGGATACAAACTTGAATATGTGGGGGCTTATTCGCTAACTATGGATGTGACATTTGTTATTACTAATTATGGATGTAATATTTGCTACTTATGCTTTTGAACGTGTATGTGTTAAATTTATAATATATGTCATTTATTATGATTTTGATTTTGCTTGATTAGGAATATTTTGGTTTTGACTTTACTTTTCTTTTATTAAATGTTAGAGTATTTTAAAATTGTTATGTTTAATATAGGTAATATGGATATCGAGGATCAAATTTTATGTTTGATGATTATATATTGGTATTTGAAAAGACAATCTTCAAGGAGAATACCAAGGATTATGGATAATACTTCGTCATTGAGCGGGCATGCTTACACATTAGAGTTGTTAAATGGATCAAATACACAGTGTCGAGAGTTGATGCGTCTTTCTCGTGATGCATATGTGCGTCTATGTGAACACTTCAAGGAAAAACAATGGGTACACAATAGTAGATACATAACAGTTGAGGAGAAGATGGCAATCTTCTTAACCATCATAGGCCATAATGAACGCTTTAGAGTTATAAAACGCAGATTTCAACATTCTACCCAAACAATACATAGATATTTCGATGAGGTGTTAAATGGGATGATTGAGTTTTCAAAAGAAATTATAATGCCTATATCATTTGATCCAAATCCAGATATTCTGGGGAACCATAAAAACTTACGACAAATATTTTCGGTAAGTGACATACAATTTTTTTTCTTTTTTACTTTTATTCCATACAATAAAATACTTTGAGAACTCTAAGTTTTTTAATGCAGGGTGCAATAGGTGCATTAGATGGTACTCTTGTACATGCAGTTGTTCCTGTTGATCAACAAACGTACACAGAGAGGAAGAGGAAGGGTGAATGTTATCAAAATGTTTTAGGAATATGTGATTTTAACATGATATTCACATTTGTTTCGGGGTAGGATGGGAAGGCATTGCACACACAACTCACGAGTTCTAAAAAGAAGTTGCATTTGATCCATCTTCCGGTTTTCCATTTCCTCCCGGGTATATATTAAAATTTCTTTTACCATTTTCAATTATTATTTATTTTTGTCATAAAATTTCATCATTCAAATTATTAATAATAATCATTATTTTTGTCTCAATTCTGAGATAAATATTATCTTTGTGATCTTTGCATACATAAACACTCGAGATTTTTATCTCCATATCGCAATACAAGGTATTGGTTAGTCGATTTTCGGGACGCAGACGCTTTGAATAAAGAGGAAAAATTCAATCATGCTCATGCACAACTCGGAAATGTTATCGGCGTGCTTATGGTGTGTGTTGAAAGCAAGATTCCCAATTTTGAAACGAATGGCTCCTTACCCTTTTACAAAGACAAAGGATATAGTTATCGCTTGCTTCGCAGTCCATAATTTCATAAGGAAGCATAACATTGAGGATGAATTATTTGCTCAATATGATCGAGATAACATGTTTGACAATGAAGCGAAGCAAAATGAAGGAAGCGAAGAAGAAAGACAAGATGAACCACAATGGGGTGATCAAGGCGTAGAATTTATGGTTAATCTACGTGAACAAATTGCACTTCAACTCTTAACAACTGTTTGAAGTTAATTTAATTTGTATGGTTGAATTATTATGCTATGTTGATTTAACTGTTTTCATTTTTATTTTATCATATTGTGGTCAAATTATTATAAATATGTATTTAAAATACTATTCAGACCTTCTAATTATCAAACAGGTTTTGTTTTAACTGTTCAGAGGGTTAAAATGGTAAAATACTGTTATTTAGACATTTTGGAAAAATTAATTATCAAACAATATTTTTTCATTCAGACACAATTCTATTCAGATACTCTATATTATTCAGACGTCTAAACTGTTCAGGTCTTAACACTCAATTTTATCAAACACCGCCTAAGGAATACATATTGCTTGCTTAAGGATTCTTGGTGACATAAACGTGATATGGTGATAAAGTTCAAACATGCATAGGAGTCATAGTTACTAAATACAACTTTATATATGCAGACAAGGATTAATTGTAGAGTTGTGATTATTAACTCTATATAAACATAAGTGTTGTAAAATGTAATTAATACAAGGGAAGAAATATTGAATTGATTGAACTCATTATATATAATTCAATACAACTTCGACTTTTCTTCAATTAATACATATTAGAGAATATAACTATAAATAAATATTAGTTAATTCAAGATAATTAAAATTTTATCTTATTGTTACATTAGCATTTAGATAGAGTAAAGTTTGAATTATGAGATAATAATTATTCAAGTATTTGTATTACACTCTCCAAACTCATGTATGTATATTAGGATGATATACTCTTATTTTATGGATAATAAAATAACAACAATTATCAGACTTGTTATGGTATCAATGCCACTGTGGCTAACATAACAGCCCTTTGATCCTTTTTTTCGTTCCGCAACACTATTTTCAAATCTTGGCGCAATTACACAAATCAGACCCAACACCTACAAATTAATTATCCATGCCCCCAATTTCAATTACTAATTCTCAAGCGGCACACGGTATTTTCAACAAACAAAAAATCATTATTTTCTACAACCAAAAAATCATTGAATTTGTACAACGAGGCTTCATCGCTCGCCATCTTACGAAATTTCAGCTGCTAATCCTTCTATTGCCGCCGCTACTTACACAACCTTCTGCCGCCGTCAACAATCATACGACATGTCGTCCTTGTGGGTTTTTTCACAAAAAACTCCCATCTCTCATACCACATAGGTATAGAACATCAAATTGGCATCTTACAATGATAAAGGCTTTTAGCAAAGGTTTTTAACGTATTCATTTTCTGGAAGAATATGTAGAGACAAGTTAGAGGCTCTTTTAGTTTCCTAAGAGGATTGCTTATGGGGGAGTTTACGTTTTGGAAAGAGAGAACAAAAATGATTGTTTTGTTTTCGTAAGGTGTGGAGATTGTTCATGTAATGTAATTCTATAGTGTTTATATCCATATCTTTTGTATTTGACACTCGTGTAAATCTCTTTGTTTAATGAATTTTATTTTGTTGAATTAAAAAAAAAAGCTTCTCTTTAAAGGTTGAAAAAATAAAACATTGAAATAGTCCTATAAACCCTTCTAGCATGAGTGTTTTGTTTAAACAAGCACTAGTACAGCATGAACCAAACAAACATTAAATATGACGCCATCTTTGTTATGTAGTTTGCCAAAATTTACTCTAATAAATATCTTGCTACAACATGAACCAAACAAACATATTCATTCTTAGCATGGAAATAATTAATTAACCAGCATGGAACTGAACGAAAACTAATAAAAAAAGAGCAACAAAATCAACAATGTTTATGCATATCTTTTTCTTTAAGTCATTTTCAACTTAAAACTAATTGCATTGTCAATTCCAAGTTTACTAAAGAAGCAAATAGAAATATTAATGAACACAACTCAAACTGATCAGATCAAAGAGAAGGAGAAATCACATATGAACTACTCCCTCTATTCTTTAATATAGATCGCTTTAAACATGTGCACAAGAATTAAAAAAATAATTAAAAAAACATTAACTATATTATAAATTGTCTATAATAACCTTCACCTTACTTATCTCATAAATATAGATCAAAAAATTAAATAGAGTAACAAACGACAAATAATTAGGAATAACAAAAAATAGTCTAAAACGACCTACATATAGGAATGGAGGGAGTATTGAATACAAAAATAAAAGGGTTTTATTAATTGATCAAGCAGAAATATTCTACAAATTAATACATGAAATTCTTTTTCTTGTTGCTACCGAAAGCTTTCTTCAAGTGCTGAAATGCGCACACTCATAAATAATATTTTTAACTTCTGCTTCTCCAATGCTTCTTTGCGTTAGGTGGTGGTGGTGGTGGTGTCTAGGTTTTTTATTATGTGGCTGCTTGCAGGACCTTCTTCAAGTGCTGAAATGAAAGCACTCTTCTTTCTTTTTTCCTCCTTCAAAGCTGCATCCACTGTCAAGAGACGTTCAAGTTACCCACGTCCCTCTCTACCCTCCCCTGCTTCCCGACCAGGATTCTGCATAAAACATTTGAGAATCACAAAATGAGTTCTGTTGAGTACGTACTTTGCTTTATTACATGTTTATGCTTTTCTACACTTCTAGTTCAGTACCATGTTTTTATTCTCCGCTTTAAATGGTTCCTACTTTGTTTCGTTGACTTTATTTTTTGAATGTCAGGGATTGAATATGATAAACTTCAACAAAATCCTAGTTTAGTATGAATCTATTCATCGAACTTCTGCCAAGAGTAGTTTTGTTAAAGATTTTCCAGTTGAGAAACAATATATCTTTTGAGAGTAATAGAGATCATACTTTGGAGGCCAGTACAGAACACGGTTAAGGCAAGATAAGCTCACCTGCAATCAAGGAACAAACACAAGTGATTTCGAATTTCCACAGGAATTACAGCTGATGCTATTCATATTTCCCAATTATAAATTGGTAAATTTGGTATCCCCCAAAATTGTGCAGGATTTTATTTTACATATTAACCAATTGATGAGTGGTACTGGTTAAGTAATGAAAAATCAATGACCCTTATAGAGTTCACCCAAAATAAAAATTCTTTTGAAAGAAATGAAAATATTCACTTCGATCAGATAGTGAAATGTTAATTTCCATGGAAGATATCAAAAGTTGCAGGGTTTTGCACAAAAATAAAAATAAAAAGCAATATGATATCGTACCCAGATCCAAACCCAAATGGAGAAGGGATATTACATCCCAAAACCGTTATGAAATGTCATAAACAACGAACAAATAATTCCTGTTAATAAACAAAAAACGACAAGCATTTATTAGCACAAATAACCAAAAGGCACTCTCAGTAACCCTTTCTATAAATTTCCACAAAACCCTAATTTAAAATATGAAAAAAATATACATTTATGATAACTAATTGCTGGATTTTACCACATCCAGTGGGAAATCAAACTGCTATAAAGATGCTGGATTTTTGTAAGGAAATCAGAATCTGCCTAAATTGTGGAGAATAATGAACAGGTACTTTTTCCAAAATAACCTTTAAAAAGACATTTTTAATTACTGCAATTGTTTGAATTTTATCATAATCAAACAATTGCAACTGGTATAACCAAAAATGCCGAAATTTTGTAAGGAAATCGAAATCTACCTAAATTGAAAGCGTTATTTCTCAAATTAAACTACAAATAATCAGTTAATGAATCATAGAAGATGATACCTAACCTTATTGGGTGATCTGGTCTCATCGTCGTCTTCTTCGCTAGTTTCGGCAACTCCACAACTCATTTCTCCTAAAATGACTCTTTGATTTACGATCAGTGGCAAGATCAGGAAAAAGAAAATGTTAGGGTTTGGGTTAGCAGCGGCGAATATTTGGAATTGGGTTTGTGGGAAAGAGACTTAGAGATGACTTTTAGATACGGCAAGGGCTTAATAGTCGATGTTACAGATTCGGCGCCTCCTAAGTTACTAGGGTTCTCCAAACTTTGGAGTTCCTTAAATCTTAATCGTCCATTTCAATCTAAAGGTTGAGATGAACCACATTGACATTGCTTTAATTAATTAGCCACGTGATAAAAGAATAACTTCCAACTCACCCTTATTTCTCTCTTCTTTCGTAATTGAGTACTTCTCCCGGCGACTGTCCTTTTCCAATCGGTTTTTAACAGGAAGCTTTACATAGTTTAGATTATGTTTATTTGCAAAAATTACTTGATATAAGATTATTAATTTTAAATGGAGAATTGTTAAATTTATAATACTTTTAAAAGTGTTGTCTTTTTTCAATCGGTTTTTAACAAGAAGCTTTACGTAATCAAGGTTATGTTTATTTGTAAAAATTACACTTGGTATAAGATTATTAATTTTAAATGGAGAATTATTAAATTCATAACACTTTTTGTTATTTTTACAACAAAAGTGTCGTTGTAGATGTATAGCAACGGTAAAAATCGTCGCTATAGAATCTATAGTAACACTTTTATTGTGAAAATAATATTTTTTGTTATGGATTTAACAATTTTCTTTCAAATGTCTTGTTTATTTTTAAATTTGAGCTTAGAACTATTAGTCATGAAATTATAAAATAGCTTAAGATGTGAGATTATTTAATATTATATTCTACTTGGTATCCATACCATTTGGGATTAAAAATTGTTAGACAAAATTAACTTCAACCTTTTTTTAAAATGACCATAATATCTTGCAATTTCTGTTATTATTACTGGCAACTTAAAACTTACTAGTACAAATACTAAATATTATTATTTTTTTCGGGAGAAGGGGGGAGGGGTTGGTGGAGGGCAAGGTGGGGGTGCGGTGTATATACAATCATTGAATATCATTTTTTGAGAAGGGTGGATGTGATGCCTCTAAAATAGGTCCAATTCATCCAACCTATCCTGAGTCGCCAAATACATGGTACAAAAAATAACTACAACTTTATTACTACAATTGTCGTGCAAAATACAACGACACATGTTGTGAGTTTTGATACAAATATATACCAACTGTGACTCTGAACACCAACTTGTGTCAGCACCTCACAATGACACCTCACATAAAGGTACAGTCAAAAATTGTTTTAGAAATTAAAATATTTAGGAAGTGCTCAAGGAAACCTTCATACATGGGAGGCCATGTGTGAGACCCCAAATTTTATGAATAAAGATTTAAATTTCTCGAAATATTTTTTTTAATATTATGGTGTGGATTTGAGATAATGTTATACTTGTGGGTAATATTTATAAATTTTGAAAAGTATGCAAGTTGTTGTATAATATTCGATTGGTTGGGAGATATTCTTTTTGTCGGAGAATATCCGTACAACGGTACAATCATTGGTGGACCCCACAACGGAATTATTGTCGGATTGAGAAAATGACAAAAATATTTTTATGAAAATAACGGTGGAAGTTTTACCGTTAAAAGCATTGAACTACTTTCATTAGTAAAAGTAAAAGTCTGGCGTGGTTGTATAGTAGCATTACAGTATTGATTATTGATGCTTACGTAAGAAGTCACTCGGTTATACTCAATTATTACTACGATGAATTGTTGCATCATATCTCTCATATTATTAATTCAATTATTATCACAGTATCATCTGTATAATATGTTGTATTATTAAATCAATAATTGAGATGACAAAGTTATTCATATTATTATTTGCAATATTGACAATGTCTAGAAATTCATCGAGGAGAGGATTTGGTCACCTAATTGCGGCTACCAATAAGGAGAAATTCTTATCGAGAAAGCCCCTCTTTCCAGGAACGACTGGTTGTTAAATATTGTGAGTTACAATATTAATGATGAATAAGTTCGTGTTGATTAAAGATGAAATTGATAGTTCCATTGTGTTGGGATTATTAGTGTTAGTGAAAATCGATATTTATTTCGATAATAATTGATGTCTGGAGGTTATATTGACCAATCGGGTAATTAATCG
Organism: Panax quinquefolius; assembly: GCA_020205615.1. Lineage (NCBI taxonomy): Eukaryota > Viridiplantae > Streptophyta > Magnoliopsida > Apiales > Araliaceae > Panax > Panax quinquefolius. Next base: position 44,220,365 of record CM035160.1, on the reverse strand, counting down.
GATAAATAAGCAATTAATTGCTATTATTTCACATGCTTATAACTATGTGTTCACATGTGTGTACTATTGATTCACATGATTTACTATTAGGGGAGTTGGTGCAAGATTGATAATACTTGCATGACTAAGTTAAAAATGGAGGTATAGATGGATGTACTATACTATAATTCGTATATTCTATTATACTCGTATGAGACATCATTTCTTTTGTACTCGTCATAGAATATCATTTTCTTTGGTATTTTTCTTTTATGAGTTACTATACACGGGTTACTATTCACCCGATTACTATTAACTCTAGTATTGTTCACTCGGGTATTTGGGACACTTTTCGTGTCGAAGTACTATTCATGGGTTACTATTCACCCGATTACTATTTACTCTAGTATTGTTCACTCGGGTATTTGGGACACTTTTTGTGTCGGGGTACTATTCATGGGGTACTATTCCCAAAGTACTATTCACGGAGAACTATTCACCCGAAAAATATATTTTTTTTCGGTCCAAATCATTTTTGAGTACAATATTATTCCATGAGAAGATGTGATAATTTTTCAGACAGTTGGTTGAAATAATAATAGTAAATCAATATGGATCATTGGTTTAAAGTTTTAATAGTAACTTGTCCTTTCAGTTTTCCAAGAGTTATTTGTCCCTTCGGTTTTCCAAGAGTTATTTGTCTCTTCGGTGTTCCAAGAGTTAATTGCCCCTTCGCAAATAGTAGTTTTTTCTTCAATATTACCAGGAGTCATTTTGACCATTCGTTAATACCAAGAGCTACTTTCAGTTCTTCTATAAATAGAAGCTCATTCCTTCATTATTTCTTACGAATTCATTGAAACTCTAGAGATAGAAACTATAGAGAGAAAGAAGAAAAGTATTCTGCTACTTCACTACTCCAGTATTCAGTTTTTCTAAGGTAAGGGATATTATTTGTTGTACTCGTAAGGGGTATTATTTTTTTTGTATTCATGAAGAGAACTTTTGTTATTCCATTCTTTATTATTCTGTTGGAATAACCTGTATACGCGGTCTACCCTATACTTGGTGAAATTCTTCTGTTATTCCATTCTTTATTATTATGTTGGAATAACCTATCTATGTGAAGTATCGCATACATGGTGAAATTCTTCTGTTATTCCATTCTTTATTATTCTATTGGAACATCCACGCTTGCGTGCGTTTCGCGTGACGATTCGGTTCCGATTATTTATTATTTCATTGGAATATCACGCCGATGCGTTTATGCATGACACCGATTCCGTTATTTATTATTCTTGGAATATCGTATGCACGTGCGCTTACGCATTGACACGTTCCATTATTTATTATACATTGGAATAACTCGTCTGCATGCGGTTTATCGCATGCATAGTGAATTCTTCTGTTATTCCATTCTTTATTATTCTGTTGGAATAACTTGTCTATGTGGATTGTCACATGCATGGTGAATGACCATTCGTATTCATTTCTTATTAAATTGTGGAAATGTGTTGTCTACGTGGATTACCGCATGGTGGGTGAAAATCCATTGCAGTTTCATATATTTTATGATACTCTTTTGGTTAAAGTTTTGGCTTCTATACTCCATGAAATTAGTGGAATATCCTTGATATTTGCGCTTCATCCAGTATATTTTCATGGAAATATTCTTCTGAGCAATCTTGAATTTTTACTCCACAAAGTAGTATCATGTTGACAATTTGGACGTTATTGTTCCTGGATAAATTAATTCTTGAACTTGTTTTATTAAATTATTATGTCATTGTCATCATCCTCATGTTTATATTATGTTGAAAGTCATCTATGGCCTGTAGTGCATAGATGGACTTGGTATGATTATGACCAGGGATTATTTGGTATAATCATGACCGTAATATTACAAATGATGTGAAAAAAATTCTCATTGGCCCGTAGTGCATTGATGGACAGTTTTTGGTATGATTATGGCTATGAATTCTCTTCGGCCAATGGTGCAAAAATGAATTGTTTTATGGCATGATCAGGACCGTTGATGAAAACATGATTATCTTTGGCCCGTAGTGCATGAATAATTCGTGGTCGTGATACTAAAGAATATCTTTGGCATGTAGTGCAGGGATGATTTGATTATATATGTGGATTATTTATTAAGCTGAGTCTCAGCGATAAAAGTGATGAAAAACCTTTTAAAACATAGAAGATAATAGTTTTTTATTCTCTACTTGACTCTTCTAATGGATTCCTTGTTCCGCTGCAATTAAACTTGATGGTTGTTATATTGTATCAGTTTAACACTGTTGAAGGCTAACGATAATTTATTCTGCATTATCTTAGTCAAAATATTTCTTACTGGGCTAATTGAGCTCACCCTTTTTGCTTTCATTATTCTCTTCAGGAAATGAGAACGTAGCAGGGACTAGTCGGAAAATGGAGTGACGGTTCAGATGATAGTATTAGTAGTCCTCACTATTATATGAAATAGTGTTATTATAAATGTAATAAGATTGAATTTGAGTGTGGATATTGTCTAGATGACAATATTCGTGTTATAACTCTCAGATTATGTTTTGTCGTATTTTGAGTTTGAATCATGCAGAAGATAATATTTGTATTAAAACTCACATTTCATGTTATTGTATAATTAAGTTTGTATTTGAATTACGTACCATGTATTTGGCGACTCAAGATGGGTGATGTATACCTATTTTGGGGCGCCATCATGATTAGTATCAAAGCTTAGGATATAATCCTGGCCGAGATGTGAGATAAGAACTAGGAGGGGAGAGACGGGAAATTCCATCGCTAGTATGACCTACATAAGTTTATTTGGTATTTAATTGGTCGGTCAGAGTATAGGTGTGAGACTCTAGATTTTATGAATAAATATTTAATTTTCTTGAAATAATTTTTTATTTTTTATATTATTAAATCAATAATTGAGACGACAAAGTTATTCATATTATTATTTGCAATATTGACAATGTCTAGAAGTTCTATCAAGGAGAGGTTTGGTCACCTAATTGCGCGCCAATAAGGAGAAATCCTTATCAGAAAGCCCCCTCTTTCCTGGGAACGACCTGTTTGTTAAATATTGTGAGTTATTATATTAATGATGAATAAGTTCGTGTTGATTAAAAATGAATTTTTATAGTTCCATTGTGTTGGGATTATTAGTGTTAGTGGAAATCGACATCTATTCCGATGATAATTGATGTTTAGGGGTTATATTGATAAATCGGGTAATTTATCGGATAAATGAGCAATTAATTGCTACTAATTCACATACTTATATAACTATTTGTTCACATGTGTGTACTATTGAATCACATTATTTACTATTAGGGTAGTTGGTGCAAGATTGATAATACTTGCATGACTAAGTTACAAATGGAGGTATAGATGGAGGTACTATACTGTAATTCGTATTTTTCACATGATTATTGTAAGACCCCAACTTATTATAAATAAAATCGAATTTCCTCTAATTATATTTGTGAATAATAAGGTATTAATTTGATATAATTCTCTGGTTATGGGTGAAATGTGCAAATTTTGCAAAATATGCAAGTGGTTATAAAATAATCATTGTTGTTGGGAATATTCGTTTGATCGTGGAATATTCTTATTGTCGGGAATATTCATAATGACTGTAGCTTGTGATCATTTGTGGGCCCCATAATGAATAACTATCGGATGAAGAAAACGACAAGTTTGAGTTTTTATAAATAACACAGTAGTTGTTACCATTAAACTTTGTTGTTATATCCCGTTGGTTAAAATACGATGTCTGGCGTGGATGCATGTGATTGATGAATTATTGATCCTTACGTAAGAAGGCACTACTCAATAATTGTTACAAGAGAATTCTTATTCAATATTTTATTTTATTGATTCAATAATTCTTTGCGTTGATATTTTATATTATTGTTGTTTCAATAATTGTCACTACACAAGATATTTCCCATTATCGGATCAATAATTCATATTATTTGAATAATATTATTAGATAAGCATTATTGACAATGTCTAGAAAGTTCTGTCAAGGAGAGGTTTGGTCACCTAATTGCGCGCCAATAAGGAGAAATTCTTATTGGAAAGCCCCCTCTTTCTGAGGAGCGGCTGGTTGTCATAAATGTGATTCTATAATATTATTTGTGAATAATTAATTATTAATTCATATGATAAGGAAATATTTATTTTATGTGGATATAAAGCGTTGGATATATTTATTGTGGTTAAAAATGAAGGAGTTAATGTTGAGGTGTTTTATCGGTATTTTTTAGCCGGAATGAAGGTATTAAAAATAAACCGGTATTTTTTGAGATATATTGTGTGAGTTATAATTTTTAATCCGACCGTTGGATCGTTGTAATTTTTGGATATGTTATACATATATAAGTTGAGTATATGTCCACAAATTTTGAACCGTTAAAAATGAACGTATGATTTGTTATGAATTTTAAGAGGTGACTGATTCAGAAATTAGGTTTTATAAATGATTTTGGTGGAAAATTCTAGAATTGAGTGGGCCCCACTTGTGGTTGGTGAAGAAATGTGCTGAATTTATTTCAAATGTGGTGGGTGGGAATAGTAGCATGTAAAGCCATCAGGTTGCATGTCAAGTCTGCTAATATTTTTCTATAAATAGAGGGCTAAGTTAGAATTAAAAATCACACCAGAAACAAGTTTTCTCTCTTTCTCTCTCTAGATTATTGAGTGTATTTTATGAGTATTTAGATACTTTGTGAGTTTTTATTAATCAGTGCAAGTTTCCTTCAGCCTTATACTGATATTTCGATCAGAAGTACTGATATTTTGAGGTAAGGGATGTTATTTTCTTCATATATGATATTATTTCTTCAATATCATTATGCCAAAGTATTGATCTGAATTTTTATCAAATTTGGAACTTTTTGTGTCGGGGTTACTATTCACGTATACGGCACTATTCACGAATACGACACTATTCACCGAAAAATGAAATTTTCTTCTTTTTGTCCAAGATGTCTATTATGGTTACTATCTTTGATTGTATCCATGTTTTGATCTTTATTTTTGAATTCTGCTTCAAAATTGGTATTTATGAAGTATTATTGATCTTGGATAAATCTGTTATACTGAATCCCTACTATTTGTCCTTCCGTTTCACTTTGGATTCGTTTTCTTTAAAATATTTTTCATCATCCTGGGTCCTAAATGATGATATTACTAAATATCTTCTACCAGTAGTGCAAAAAGATAAATGATTAACTTATGAATATCTTTGGCCCGTAGTGTAAAGATGAACAGTGTTGAGATGAACATGACCAAATTGGTGATACAAATGAATATCTTTGGCACATAGTGCAAAGATGAATATTTGATTAAAGATGTATATTGATTGTTGTTATTCTGGGGATAAAATATTGATGATGGACTTTTAAATCTTAGAAGATAGTAGAACTCATTCTCTACTTGACTCTTTCTAATGGATTGTTGTTTTTCATTGCGAGTTGTTGATCTAAAACTTGTTGGCTATTATATTTTATCGATTTTTCCTGTTGAAGACTAACGATAATTGTTGTATATTATCTTAGTCATAATATTCTTTTTCTTGGGCTAGTTGAGCTCACCTCTTCCTTTTTGTTATATTTTCTCAAGATGTGAGAACATACTTGAGGAACTAGTCGGGTGCGGAGTGATGGTTCTAGAAAGATGTTTTAGCGATCCTCACTATTTACGTAAAATAGTGTTTGAATAATTGTAACGAGGACTTATTTGAGTGTGGATATTATACAGAAGACAATATTTGTATTTAAACTCACAGTATGTGTTGTCGTATTTTTTGCACGACAATTGTATTATTGAAGTTGTAGTTTGCTTTCGTACCATGTATTTGGCGACTCGAATGGGTGTTGTATACCTATTTTGGGGGCGCCACGATTGGTATCGAGCTTAGGGATATGGTCTCTGGCGGAGATCGGGGAATAGAACTAGGAGGGGAGAGATGAGTAAATCCTTCGCTAGTGTGTCTTATCTAAGCTTATTTGTTGGTCAGTCATAATATAGGGATATTATGTGATATGTTAATTTGTTTAATTAACCCTTGTTTTATGGCAGTATTTAAGAATAGCCGCTAAAAATGTTAACAATGGAGTGTATGAAACTGTGGAACAACCTTTAGTTACAAACCAGGAGAACGTGCAACAGGAAGGCAATATTCCTCCTGTAAACAACACTACCGAGCAAACGATGAATGATGGAATGTTTAGGAGCTTTTTGCAATTCATGCAAAACCAGACGAGGGAAACTCGTGCACAAAATACGGGTGAAAATGATAGCAATGCGCGGCTTATCACAGCCAAGCAGTTCAAGGAGTTGGGACAACCAGAATTTAAGGAAAAGCCGGATCCGATCATGGCGGAAACGTGGGTCTAGAAAATTACCAAGATATTCGATATCTTGGGATGCACGGAGGAACAGAAGGTTCCATTCGCCACCTTTATGTTTCCGCGGTGAGTGGATTCTTGGTGGGAGTCGTGAAGCGTACCACGCCACCGCACTCGGCATGTCTTGGGAAGCGTTTCAAAAATTATTCAATGACAAGTACTTTCACGAAAGTATTCGTATATGAAGGAGGTGGAGTTTATCGACCGAACAAAAAACAACATGACGATGTCGAAGAAGAGGCTAAGTTTACTGAGTTATCAGGTTTGCACCTCATTTGGTCGAAAATGAGGAGCGAATGACGAGGATGTTTCGAGAGGTCTAAAGTCAGAGATTCAAAGAATATCTTATATCTCATAAATTTTCTTTATATTCGGATGTTGTAAATGAGGCTCAATTATTAGAGCGAGATAATGAGTATGTTCAACCGAGGAACCACAACCGTGGTCATACACCGGTGTGACCCAATCATCGTGAGCGATGATAACCAATGAGGAGGGAAAATATCTGAACAAATGCGGTAACCACTCGGGTGGTCATCGTAGCCGTGATAATAGGAGAGGTGAGTCAGTGGAAATTTCGGAAAGATGAGATTCAACAATGGCGGGAAGACATCAACAAAGAAGACCAAATTTGTAAGACCCCAAATTATTAATAAATGAAATTTAATTTCCTCTATTTATCATTTTGAAATAGTAAGGGTTGAATTGATTAATGTGGTTAGTTATGGGTAAAATGCACGAATATTTTAAAAATAAGCGGTGGTTATAAAATATTCATTATTATCGGGGAATATTCGTTTGGTCGTGGAATATTCTTCTTTTGTCGAGGGAATATTAAATGCATGACACGCTGCGATCTTTTTATGGGCCCATGTGAAAGCGATTGGATGAAGAAAATGACAAGTATAAGTTGTTTATAAATAGCAATAGCTTGAGTTATTACAGATTATCTTTGTAGGAATACCCGGTGGTTAAAACACGATGTCTACGCGTTGTTGTGCGATAGCTTTACGGTATTGCACCAATTATTGATTCTTACGTAAGAAGGCACTACTCAATAATTGTTATAGTAATTACTGTTCAGTATTTTATTAATTGATTCAACAATTGCTGCGTTGATATTTTATATTACTGTTGTTTCAATAATTATCACTGCACAGTATTTTCCATTATCGAAGAAATAATTTATATTATCTAAATAATATTATTAGATAACATTATTGGCAATATCTTGAAATTTCTGTCTAAGGAGAGGTTTGGTCACCTAATTGCGCGCTAGTAAGGAGAAATTCTTATTGGAAAGCCCCCTCTTTCCAGGAGCGGCTTAGTTTCGATCGAAAGATTGTGATTCTGTAATATTATTTGTGAATAATTAATTATTGATTTATATGATGAGGAAAATATTGATTTTATGTGGATATAGATGGAGAAAATTTTTAAAGTGACAATTGTTAAAAAATCGATATTTTATCTTTTTTGATAAAATAATATTTTATTATTATATTATAATAATGATGATATTTTTTATAATGAATGTGGGATATATGGGTATATAAGGAGGAAGAGTATTTTTGTTGCAATAAATACTAAAAACATGTTAAACATGTTGGTGGACCCGTTTCTTGACTGAAATTTGATTATAGCCTGTAAAATCGTCCGTTTGTGGATTTCGGTCAATTTCTGTTTGGAATTTGGAAATATTTTCTTCTGCAAAGTTGTAGAGAATTGAATTTCCTATAAAAAGTCGCGAGATTTGAATTTTCTGATAAAAGGGCTATTTATTATGAATTATTGAAGTTCTAAAGTTCCGAAATAATTATTTTTTGAAAGTTTTAAATTTGTTTTAAAAGAAAAACGTTTTTGTGGTTGGTTGGTGGGCACATGTGTTGTAAAATATGCTGAAATCAGAATTTACTAGTTTGCGTATGATTTATATAAATTTATTAATATTTTATTAAATTTTCTGCTTTGGTGTTCTAAGTATTTTTCTATAAATAGGGTGCTTAGGTTAGAATTGAAAATCACACCAGAAACTGCAGATTTCTCTCTATTTCTCCCTCTATAATATCGAGCGTATTTTGTGAGTATTTTAGTGCTTTGAGTATTGCTATACGGTGCAAGTTCTTTCAAAGACTATATCCAAAGATTCCAATGTAAGTCTTATTCTTTTCGAGGTAAGGGATGTTATTTTATTTGAAAATGATATTATTTCTTCAATATCATTATGCCAAAATATTGGTTGGAAATTTTTATCAAATTTGGAACTTTTTCATGTGGGTTACTATTTATGATTCTTATTCACGAGTTACTATTCTTATTTGAGTTTATAAGTATTATTCATGAAGTGAGATGATGATGATTTTTTTGTGAAATTTCTATCTTTTGAGGTGTGAGTTACTATTCACGTATAATGACACTATTCACATATACGACAATTATTCACGAATCGACTTTATTCATAGAAAAATTAAATTTTTTCTTTTTCGTGTCCAAGATTGTCATTATGATTCCTATCTTTGATTGGATCTATGTTTTGATCTTCATTCTTGAATTTTACTCTAATCTGTTAATTATGAAGTATTTTTGAACTTGGATTATTTAAAGTACGAATCCTTAATACTTGTTCTTTTGTTTCCTTTGGATTCGTTTCTTTAAAATATTTTCATCATCCTCGGTCCTAAATGATGATGATATTGAATATCTTTGGCTGTAGTGCAAAGATGAATAATTTCTTGATGAATATCTTTGGCCCGTAGTGCAAAAAGATGAGCAGTGTTGAGATGAACATGGCCATCGTGATTAATATCTTTGTCCGTAGTGCAAAGATGAGCAGTGTTTAGATGAACATAACTAATTGATGAATATCTTTGGCCTGTAGTGCAAAGATGAATATTTGATTCCAGATATATATTGATTGATGTTACAGGGATAAAATATCGACGATGAACTTTTAAATTCATATATAGAAGATAGTAGTTTGCATTCTCTACTTAACTCTTCTAATGAATTATTATTTTTGCTGCGAAGATTGATTTAAAACTGGTTGTCTATTGTATTCTATTAGATTTTTCCCTGTTGAGGACTAACGATAATTTGTTCTATATTATCTTAGTCATAATGTTCTTTACTGGGCTAGTTGAGCTCACCATTTTCCTCGTTGTTCCATTTTTCTTCTCAGGAGGCGAGAATGTAGCGAGTACTAGTCGGGGTGTGGAATGATGGTTCTAGAAGTTGTTCTAGTAGTCCTCACTATTCTGTAAAATAGTGTATTAATAATTGTAATGAGGACTTATTTGAGTGTGGATATTGTCTAGATGACAATATTTGTATTTAAACTCACAGTTTTTATGTTGTATTAATAAAGTTGTAGTTGTTTCTGTACCATGTATTTGGCGACTCAGAATGGGTGATGTATACCTATTTTGGGGGCGTCACACCAGCACCAACAACAAATTCTAGGGGAGGAGAACGACCGCCAGTTAGATGTTACAAATGCAGGAAAGAGGGACATATCGGGAAACATATCCACAACAATCCAAGGTATGTTACTGTTGTGGAAAGGAAGGCCACATAGCTCGGGATTGTTCTATAGCAAAACCAAGTTCAACGGGGATGGTGACTCCAAGGGCTGTCCCGGATAAGTCGAAATCAGCGGTTCCTGGAAGAGCGTTTGTCGTGACTGGCCAAAACGCGAGGAACCCGAATGAGGTGATTACGGGTAAGCTAATCTTGAACTCTTGCGAAGTTTATACCTTACTAGATACCGGTTCTACCCATTCTTTTATCTCTCCTGCTTGTGCTCAACGTTTAAACTTGACTCCGGAGAAATTGGACTTTGACTTATCTATTGAAACTCCGTTGGGTGAAACCTTCGTTACATCTACAGTTTATAAATCTTGCATGATCCAAGTTGGCACTATCACATTACCTGTTGATCTTATATCTTTAAAGATACTTGCTTTTGATGTGATTTTAGGAATTGATTGGTTAACCACTCATCATGCCAAAATTGATTATTTTCGTAAGGTTGTTAGTTTTCATATTCCTAACCAACTTGTCATACGAATTCAAACAACTAAACCACTAAAATCGAGTCCACTATCATATCAAGCCATAAAGCTATTCGTTTATTGAAAAACGGATGTCAAGCTTTCTTAGCCCATGTTATGGATTTGAACAAAGACAAGTCAGATTTGAATAATATTTCTGTTGTTAGAGAATTTTCTGATGTATTTCCTGAAGAACTTCCCGGTCTACCCCCAGAACGTGATGTTGAATTCTTTATTGACCTTGAGCCGGGTACAAAACCCATTTCTAAAACCCCATATCGAATGGCTCCTATTGAACTTCAGGAGTTAAAAGTCCAACTATAGGAATTGTTAGACATAGGTTTCATTAGCCCCTAGTACATCTCCTTGGGGTGCTCTGTTTTATTAAGTAAAGAAGAAAAGACGGGAGTATGCGACTTTGTATTGACTACTGAGAATTAAACCATGTCACCATCAAGAATAGTATCCCATTACCTCGCATTGATGACTGTTCGACCGGTTGCAAGGAGCACAATTCTTTTCAAAGATCGATCTTTATTACGGATATCATCGGTGAAGATTAAAGCGAGGATATTCAAAGACCGCCTTGAGAACTCGATGCGGGCATTATGAATTCTTAGTCATGTCTTTTGGATTGACTAATGCTCGCTTTGCTTTCATGGATATGATGAACCAGTGTATTCAAGTAATATTTGGATCAGTTTGTTGTTGTCTTTATTGATGACATCCTCATCTATTCCAAAAGCCATGAAGATCATGAGCACCATTTGAAGCTGATACTTGAAAGGCTTCGTGAAAATAAACTTTATGCCAAGCTGAAGAAATGCGAGTTTTGGCTTGAGGAAGTAGCATTCCTTGGGCACGTGGTGTCAAAACATGGAGTATCTGTCGAATTCGCGAAGATTGAAGCGAAGACAAAGTTGGGAGCAACCAAAGTCGGTGACCAAAGTGCGTAGCTTTCTGGGCTTAGCTGGTTATTATCGGAGATTCGTGGAAGGATTTTCTCGAATTGCTACTCCGTTAACTCAGTTAACTCGGAAAGATACAAAATTTGTATGGAGCGAGGAATGCGAGAAGAGTTTCCAAGAGCTCAAGAGGAGACTCATTTCGACACCTGTTCTGGCAATACCATCTGGTACGGATGGATTTGTTATATACATCGATGCTTCAGGCAAAGGGTTAGGATGCGTTCTCATGCAACATGGGAAAGTCATAGCCTATGCCTCACGACAACTCAAAGAATATGAGAGGAATTATCCTACTCATGATCTAGAGTTGGCAGCAGTCGTATTCGCGTTAAAAATTTGGAGACACCACTTATATGGGGAGAAAGTGGAGATTTATACGGACCATAAAAGCCTCAAATATTTCTTCACCCAAAAAGAACTCAACATGCGGCAACGACGTTGGCTTGAACTATTGAAAGATTACGATCACACTATTCAATATCATCCCGAAAAGCGAACGTAGTAGGCGATTTATCGATTGAGTAGAAGATCATATGCGAGTACGAGTGCGATATTGTTAATGCAAAGGCCCAGTCTGTATGACCTGCAAAGGATGGAGATAGAATTAAAGACTCCAGGGACCCACATGATGATGGCGAATATACGAGTAGAACCGACTTTAATCGATTAAGTTAAAGCTTCTCAAGCTACGAACCTGGAGCTGATACGTATGAAGAAGAAAGTGCAAGAAGGAGCTATTCCAGAAGCGAGAGCGAGAATGAAGAAGGAATACTTAGATTCAACTCCGGACTTTTTGTGTTCCTAACGATTTACGACTTGAAGCATAGAATCATGATGGAGGCACACAACACCCTGTTTCCAATCCATCCTGGGAGTACCAAAATGTATCATGATATTCGACATACATTTTGGTGGAACAATATGAAGAGAGAGATCGCGAAGTTTATCTCGAGGTGTTTAACTTGTCAACGTGTAAAGGCATAGCATCAAGTACCAAAGGGTCCATTACAGCCACTTGAGATTCCGAAATGGAAGTGGGAACACATTACTATGGATTTCGTTACAGGTCTTCCCAAATTTTTTCAAGGCATAGATGCGATTTGGGTTATTGTTGATAGATTAACTAAGTCTTCCTATTTCTTACCGATACGTGAGACTTATTCCCTTGAACGTCTTACTCACATGTACGTGAATGAGATTGTGAGATTGCATGGCATGCCAGTATCCATAGTTTCGGATCGTGACCCAAGATTCACTTCACGATTTTGGGTTAGCTTGCAGAAAGCTATGGGCACGGATTCTGATTGATTCGGCATACCATCCTCAAACGGACGGAAAATCAGAGAGGACTATTCAAACCCTTGAAGATCTATTAAGACTTTGTGTCATAGATTTTAAAGGAAGTTGGGATAAGTACTTGCCACTGGTGGAATTCTCCTACAACAAAAGTTATCAAGCAAGTATAGGCATGGCTCCATTTGAGGCGTTGTATGGACGAAAGTGTCGTTCTCTAGTATGCTGGGACGAGGTGGGAGAAGCAACGTTGTTGGGACCAGAATTAGTACGCATGACTACAGAAAAGATCCAAATGATTCGACAACGTATACAAACGGCACAAGATCGACAAAAGAGTTATGCAAATCTTCATCGAAAAGACGTGGAATTTAATATTGGGGATCATGTAATGTTACGTGTTGCAGCATGGAAGGGAGTTACAAGATTTGGGAAGAGAGGAAAGCTCAATCCACGATTTATTGGTCCATTTGAGATTCTTGACCGAATAGGAAATGTGGCCTATAAACTCGCATTACCTCCAAGTATGTCTCGTGTTCATAATGTTTTTCACATATCCATGCTTCGTAAATATGTGAAAGACCCGAACCATATTATTGCGTTAGAACCAGACGAGATAGCCGAAGATTTAACGTACGAAGAAGTACCTGTTAAGATCTTGGATAGGAAAAAGCATGTCCTACGCACCAAGGTTATACCACAAGTTAAGGTTTTATGGAGAAACCATGCTATTGAAGAAATGACCTGGGAGTTGGAATCAGAAATGAAAGCGAGGTATCCTCACCTTTTGGAAACACCAAGTACGTAAGTCAATTTCGAGGACGAAATTTCATAAGGAGGGGAGGTTGTAAGACCCCAACTTATTATAAATAAAATCGAATTTCCTCTAATTATATTTGTGAATAATAAGGTATTAATTTGATATAATTATCTGGTTATGGGTGAAATGTGCAAATTTTGCAAAATATGCACGTGGTTATAAAATAATCATCATTGTTGTGGGAATATTCGTTTGGTCGTGGAATATTCTTATTTGTCGGAGAATATTAAATACGGCAAGTATGATCATTTATGGGCCCCATAATGAATAAGCTGTCGGATGAAGAAAATGACAAGTTTGAGTTTTTATAAATAATTGGCGTAGTTATTACCAATTAACATTGTTGGAATACCCGGTGGTTAAAATACGATGTCTGGCGTGGATGCAGTATTGATGAATTATTGATCCTTACGTGAAGAAGGCACTACTCAAAAATTATTACGATGAGTTCTTTATTCAATATATTATTTTATTGATTCAATAATTGTTGCGTTGATATTTTACATTATTGTTGTTTCAATAATTGTCACTACACAGTATTTCTCATTATCAGATCAATATATCATATTATTTGAATAATATTATTAGATAGCATTATTGGCAATGTCTAGAAACTTCTGTCAAGGAGAGGTTTGGTCACCTAATTGCGCGCCAATAAGGAGAAATTCTTATTGGAAAGCCCCCTCTTTCTTGGGAACGGCCTGGTTGTCATAAATGTGATTCTGTAATATTATTTGTGAATAATTAATTATTGATTCATATGATAAGGAAATATTTATTTTATATGGATATAAATGTTGGATATATTTATTGTGGTTAAAAATGAAGGAGTTAATGTTGAGGTGTTTTATCAGTATTTTTGTCGGAATGAAGGTATTAAAAATTAAACCAGTGTTTTTGAGATATATTGTGTGAGTTATAATTTTAATCCAACCGTTGGATCGTTGTAATTTTTGGATATGTTATACATATATAAGTTGAGTATATGTCCAAAAATTTTGAACCGTTAAAATGAGCGTATGATTTGTTATGAATTTTAAGAGGTGATTGATTCAGAAATTAGGTTTATAAATGATTTTGGTGGAAAATTCTAGAATTGAGTGGGCCCCACTTGTGGTTGGTGAAGAAATGTGCTGAATTTATTTCAAATGTGGTGGGTGGGAATAGTAGCATGTAAAGCCATCAGGGTTGCAGTCAAGTCTGCTAACATTTTCCTATAAATAGAGGGCTAAGTTAGAATTGAAAATCACACCAGAAAAAAAGTTTTTTTTTTTCTCTCTCTAGATTATTGAGTGTATTTTGTGAGTATTTAGATACTTTGTGAGTTTTTATTCATCGCTGCAAGTTTCCTTCAAATTTTATCTCGATATTCCGATCGTAAGTAATGATATTTTGAGGTAAGGGATGTTATTTTCTTTATATATGATATTATTTCTTCAATATCATTTATCTTAGAAGTATTGATCTGAATTTTTATCAAATTTGGAACTTTTTTGTGTGGGGTTCTTATTCACGTATACGACCATTATTCACATATATCTGGCATTATTCACGAATACTAACACTATTCAATAGAAAAATGAAATTTTCTTCTTTTTGTCCAAGATGTCTATTATGGTTACTATCTTTGATTGTATCCATATTTTGATCTTTATTTTTGAATTCTCGCTTCAAAATTGGTATTTATGAAGTATTATTGATCTTGGATAAACTGTTATATCTAATCCCTACTATTTGTCCTTCCGTTTCTTTGGATTCGTTTTCTTTAAAATATTTTCATCATCATCTCGGTCCTAAATGATGATATTACTAAATATTTTCTACTGTAGTGCAAAGATAAATGATTAATCGATGAATATCTTTGGCCCAGTAGTGCAAAGATGAGCAGATGTTGAGATGAACATGACCAATTGGTGATACAAATGAATATCTTTGGCTGTCAGTGCAAAGATGAATATTTGATTAAAGATGTATATTGATTGTTATTCTGAGGATAAAATATTGATGATGGACTTTTAAATCTTAGAAGATAGTAGAACTCATTCTCTACTTGACTCTTCTAATGGATTGCTGTTTCCGCTGCAGTTGTTGATCTAAAACTTGTTGGCTATTATATTTTATCAGATTTTCCCTGTTGAAGACTAACGATAATTGTTGTATATTATCTTAGTCATAATATTCTTTACTGAGCTAGTTGAGCTCACCCTTTTCCTTTTTGTTCCATTTTTCTCAGGAGGTGAGAACATAGCAGGAACTAGTCGGGGTACGGAGTGATGGTTCTAGAAAAATGTTTTAGCAGTCCTCACTATTTTTGTAAAATAGTGTTTGAATAATTGTAACGAAGACTTATTTGAGTGTGGATATTGTCTAGAAGACAATATTTGTATTTAAACTCACAGTATGTGTTGTCGAATTTTGCATGACAATTGTATTATTGAAGTTGTAGTTTGCTTTCTGTACTATGTATTTGGCGACTCAGAATGGGTGTTGTATACCTATTTTGGGGGCGTCACAATTATACTATTGATTCATATGATTGAACTATTGATTCACATTATTTACTAGGGAATTGTTAAATCCACACTATTTTTTGTTATTTCCACAACTAAAGTGTCGCTGTAGATGTATATTGACGGTGAAAACCGTCGCTATAAGATCTATAGCGACACTTTGTTGTGGAAATAACAAAAAATAGTGTGGATTTAATAATTTCCTATTTACTATTAGGGGAGGTGGTGCAAGTTTGATAATACTTGCAGGACTAAATTAAAAATGAAAGAAAAGTTGGAGGTATTGTACTGTAATTTTTCGAGCCCCAAAACGTGCAATTATCGAAACTTTATTTTCCTATAAATAGAAGCTCATTCTTCCTTCATTTCTCACCAATTCACAAAAGCTTTAGAGCGATTATTATAGAGAGAAATTATAGAGAGATAGAAGAAGAGAAGTCTGCTACCTCACTATTCCAGTATCTAGTTTTTCCAAGGTAGGGAATATTATTTGTTGTACTCGCAAGGGGTGTTATTTCTTTTGTATTCAAGAAGAGAACTTCTGTTATTCCATTCTTCATTATTCTGTTAGAATAACCTGTATAAGCGGGCTACCCTATACTTGGTGAAATTCTTCTATTATTCCGTCTTTATTATTCTGTCGGAATATCCTGTCTGTGCGTTTTACGCCGGACCTGGTTCCATTACTTATTATTCCACATTTATTATTCTATCGGAATATCCTGTCTGAACGTTTTACGCCGGACATGGTTCCATTACTTATTATTCCGCATTTATTATTCTGTCAGAATATCCTGTCTGTGTATTTTACGCCGGACCTGGTTCCATTACTTATTATACCGCATTTAATATTCTATCGGAATATCCTGTCTGTGCGTTTTACGCCGGACCTGGTTCCATTATTTATTATTTCGTCTTTATTATTCTGTCAGAATATCATGTCTGTGCGTTTTATGCCAGAACTGGTTCCATTAATTATTATTCCGTACTTATTATTCTGTTGGAATAACCTGTCTATACAAAGTACCGCATGCATGGTGATTTCTTTTGTTATTCCATTCTTTATTATACTCAGTTGGTTAAAGTTTTGACTACTATACTCCATGAAATTAGGGGAATATCCTTGATATTTGAACTTCATCCAGTATCTTTTCATGGAAATATTCTTCTGAGCATTCTTGAATTTTACTTTACAAAGAAGTATCATGTTGACAATTTGGACGTTATTAGTTCCTGGATAAAATAATTCTTGAACTTGTTTTATTGAATTCTTATATCATTGTCATCATCCTCATATTTATATTTTGTTGAAAGTCATCTGTGGCCTGTAGTGCATAGATGGACTTGGTATGATTATGACAAGGAATTATTCGGTATAATCATGACCTTAATGTTACAAATGACGTGGTAAAAGTCCTCATTGGCCCGTAGTGCATTGATGGACAGTTTTTGGTATGATTATGGCTATGGATTCTCTTCGGCCAAGGGTGCAAAGATGAATTGTTTTATAGCATGATCAGGAACGTTGATAAAAACACGATTATCTTTGGCCCGTAGTGCATGGATAATTTGTGGTTGTGATACTAATGAAAAAGTCCTCAATGGCCCGTAGTGCATTGATGGACAGTTTTTGGTATGATTATGGCTATGGATTCTCTTCGGCCAGGGGTACAAAGATGAATTATTTTATGGCATGATCAGGACCGTTGATGAAAACACGATTATCTTTAGCCCGTAGTGCATGGATAATTCGTGGTTGTGATACTAAAGAATATCCTTGGCCACGTAGTGCGTGGATGATTTGATGATGTGGATTAATTATCGAAGTGAGTCTCAAAGAATGAAATATTAATTCATGGATGTGATAATAATGAATATCCTTAGCCGTAGTAGTGCATGGATAATTCATGGATGTGATATTAACGAATATACTTGGCCGTAGTAGTGCGGGGGTGATTCGATGATGTGGATTATTTGTTTGTCGAGTCTCAAAGATTATTGGTTTTGATTGTATATCTTTGGCCCAGTAGTAAAAAGATGAATTTATTAGTATGATTATGAGTTGGAATTGTGATTTGGTATAACCATGATTTGTGATATTCGGTGAAGATAGGTGATGAGAATCATCTTCGATCACCGGTACGAAAAGGGAATTGTAATCACAATTATGATTATGAAGTTATTCATATGATTGTGGATGTGAATTGTTGATTGATGTTACGAGGATAAAACATTATTGGTGGACTTTTAACATGGAGAAGATAATAGATTCGATGGTCTATTTGACTCTTCTAATGGATTGCTCGTTCGGCCGCAACTATGGTTGAAAAGTTTTATCATCTACCATATGTTTTAAATCACCGATTTATTATTGATGAAAGTCGTTGATAATTTAATTATCTTTAGTCATGATATTCTTTCTTTGGGCTAGTTGTGCTCACCCTTTCGCTTCATAATTCCTTTCGGTGTAATAAGAGTGTTCTTTGTAAGAGTGTTGTCGAATCGAGCTGGGGATAACAGGGAATAAAATAGTGGTCTCTAGTGTTGTGGAGGTTCTCTAAACAGTATAGAAAAGTGTGTTGTATTCTATACATCATTTAATAGTTATATTTGGTGAATCAAATAGGGTGAGGCGAACCCAACTTTGGAAGGGTGTTTTGCCACTATCACACAAGATGTCTAATGACATATAACCTCGTGTTATCATAAGACAGGGTTGTGCGCGTCCATTTGCTGAGTATATCTAAGGGCACTACCTATATGATCTTGAAGTTTATTTGAAATATAATATTCACTTGGAGACAGTGGAGATAGTTATATGTTAAGAGAAGACTCACCATTGGAAAGAATATGATAGTAATCTTCTCATTTTTCTTTGGGATCTATTGGGTCAACCAAGGACAATTCTGTGCCCATATGATATCTATTATAACCTAGATGCATGGCCTCCCATGTACGAAGGTTTCCTTGAGCACTTCCCAAAGATTTTAATTTCTAAAACAGTCTTTGACTATACTTTTATGTAAAGTACCATTGTAAGGTTGTGGTCAAGGCACCATGGAGTTATATACATTTGTATTAAAACTCATAGTTAACTGTGGTCGTATTCTATACGACAGCTCAACAGTTGTATAAATGAAGTTGTATCTGAATTTTGTACTATGTATCTGGCGACTCAGAATGGGTGATGTATACCTAATTTTGGGGGTGTCACAATAGGGATAATATGTGATATGTCAATTAACCCTTATTTTGAAACTATATTCTAGAATGATATCTGAAATACAGGAGATGAGAAATGGGAAAATCATGATAGAAAGGAAATAACTGGGAAGGTACAATCCGAAATGAAAGCAAGGTATGTTTTAGTTGTGGAAAAGAAGGTCACCTAGCTCGATTTTGTCGTGTAGTGAAGTCAAGTCCAGTTGGGACGGTGGCACCAAAGGCGGATACGGACAAAACAAAGTCGGTGGTTTCAGGAAGAGTGTTTTTCGTGACTTCTCAAAAAGCGAGTATCCCGAACGAAGTTAGCACGAGTTAGTTAATTATCAATTATTATGAAGTTTATACCTTATTAGATACCGGTTCTACCTATTCTTTTATCTCTCTTGCTTGCGCTCAACGTTTAAATTTGACTTCGGAGAAATTAGACTTTGACTTATTGGTTGAAACTTCGATAGTAGAAACTTTCGTTACCTCCACTGTTTATAAATCTTGTTGATTCAAATCGACACTTTCACGTTACCTGTCGATCTTATCTCATTGAAAATACTTGCGTTTAATGTGATTTTAGGGATCGATTGGTTAACTACTCATCAAGCTTTTCGTAAGATTGTTAGCTTTCATATTCCTAACCAACCTGTTATGCGAATTCAAGCAACCAAACCACTAAAATCAATCATTGTCATATCAAGCCATAAGTAAAGAGCCCCGGTCCTTTCGTTGTTGACTTCCTTGTGTGGAATGCACCGAAGCCAGACTTTCTGTAGGCGACGTTATGAATGACGATGACAAGTTGATAGGTATCAATGTGACGTGCTATCCAAGTCTTGGATTAGAGTCACAATTTTGAATGATATTTCTATTGTTAATAAATTTCCTAACGTATTCTTGAAGACTTCTTAGCCTACCCCTAGAGCGTGAAATCGAATTTTGTATTGACCTCAGTACAAAACCCATTTCTAAAACCCTCAAATATTTTCTTCACCCAAAACGAACGTGTAATGTGCCAAAGACGTTGGCTCGAAGTACGTTGAAGATTACGATCGTGCCATTCAATATCATCGTGGGAAAAGTTTAAGCGTGGTAGCCGTCCGGCGTTGAGTAGAAGATCGTATGCGTTCTGAGTGTGATGTTGTTAACACAAAGACCCATTTCATATAACTTACAAATGATGGAGATAGAGTTAAAGACTCTAGGGACCCACGTGAAGATAACTAATATACGAGTAGAATTAACTTTAATCGATAAAGTTAAAGGCCGCTCAAGCTACACACCCGGAATTGATGAATGTGAAGAAAAAGGTTCAAGAAGGTGTTATCTCAACCCTCGATTTTATTGGTCTATTTGAAATCCTCGATGAAATAGGAACTGTGGCCTATAGACTCGTTTTACCGCCAAGTATGTCGCGTGTTCATAACGTTTTTCATGTATCGATGTTACGTAAATATGTGGACGACCCGAACCACATTATTGAATTAAAACTAGACGAGATAGCAGAAGATTTAACGTATGAGGAGAAACGAGTTAAAATCTTGGATAAGAAGGATCGTATTCAACACTCAAAGGTTATACCTCAAGAGTTAGAATCTGAAATGAAGTCAAGGTATCCTCATCTCTTTGGCATACCAGGTACGTACGTAAATTTTGAGGGCGAAATTTCATAAGGAGGGGAGATTGTGAGACCCCAAATTTTATGAATAAATATTTAAATTTCTCGAAATATTTTTTTAATATTATTGTGTGGATTTGAGATAATGTTATAGTTATGTGTGACGCCCCCAAAATAGGTCCATTCCATCCAACCCATTCTGAGTCGCCAAATACATGGTACAGAAATAACTACAACTTTATTAATACAATTGTCGTGCAAAATACGACAACATATATATTGTGAGTTTAAATACAGATATTGCCATCTAGACAATATCCACACGCAAATAAATCCCCATCATAATTATTGATACATTATTTTACAAAAATGGTGAGGACTACTAAACAACTCTCTCTAGAACCTTCATTCCATACCCCGACTAGTACTCGCTACATTCTCGCCTCCTGAGAAGAAAAATGGAACAACAAGGAAAAGGGTGAGCTCAACTAGCCCAGTAAAGAATATTATGACTAAGATAATATACAACAAATTATCGTTAGTCTCCAACAGGGAAAAATCTAATAGAATACAATAGACAACAAATTTTAAATCAATATTCGCAATGAAATAATAATTCATTAGAAGAGTAAAGTAGAGAATGTAAACTACTATCTTCTATATATGAATTTAAAAGTTCATCGTCGATATTTTATCCTCAGAACATCAATCAATAAATATTTGGAATCAAATATTCATCTTTGCACTACAGCCAAAGATATTCATCCATTGATCATGTTCATCTAAACACTGTTTCATCTTTGCACTACGTGCAAAGATATTAATCGATCGGTCATATTCATCTCAACACCATTCATCTTTTCACCATGTGCCAAAGATATTCTTCAGAAATCATTCATCTTTTGCACTATGAGCCAAAGATATTCAATAATATCATCATTTAAGATCGAGGATTATGAAAAATATTTTTAAAGAAACGAATCCAAGTGAAACAAAATGACAAGGATTAAGGATTAAGGATTCAGTACTTTGTTTTATCCACGCCCAAAAATACCTCAAAAATAATCATAGTGGTGTAAAATTCAAGAATGATCAAAACATGGATACAATCAAAGCTAGTATCCGAATAGATATTTTAGATTTAAAAGAAAAATTTTCATTTTTCTAATGAATAGTGCCAGATTCGTGAATAGGTCAGATATCGTGAATATGCTGTAGACACGTGAATAGTAACTCAGACACCAAAAGATAGAAATTCCACAAAAAACATCTTCACGCTTTCATTAATAGTACTCGTGAATAAGTAACTCGTGAATAGTAACTCGTGAATAGTAACTCGTGAATAGTAACTCATGAATAGTAACCCAGATACATGAAAAAGTTCCAAATTTGATAAAAAGTTCCAACCAATATTTCAAAGATAATGATATTGAAGAAATAATATCATTTGAGAAGAAAATAACATCCCTTACCTCGAAAGACAAGACTTAGTGAAAACACAGGATATAGGCTATGACTTGAACTTGCACCGTATATCAACACTCAAAGTATACTCACAAGAATACGCTCAAAATATCGAGAGAGAAATAGAGAGAAAACTTCAGTTTCTGGTATGATTTTCAATTCTAACCTAAGCTCCTTATTTATAGGAAAATGCTTAGAACACCAAAGTAGAAAATTGAATATAATAATATTATTTATAAACAAAATTCCTTAGCCCACCTTTGAAATCTGATTTCAGCCATAGCACATGTTAAATGAGGTTCACAAACTCACCAAAAACGTTTTTCTCAAAATAATTAATTAAAACTCCCAAAAATCAATTATTTTGGAACTCCGAAACTTCAATAATTCATAATAAATAGCCCTTTTGTCAGAAAATTCGAATCTCGCGACTTTTTATAGGAAATTCAATTCTCTACAACTTTGTAGAAGAAAGGGTTTCCAAATTCCAAACAGAAATTGATCGAAATCCATAAACGGACGATTTTACAGGTTATAATCAAATTTCGGTCAATAATTGTGTCCACCAACACACAAAATATGTGTTAAACATTTAATGCCACAAAAATACTCTTCCTCCTCATATACTCATATATCCCACATTCATTATAAAAATATCACCGTTAATATATTATTAAAATAATATATTTAAATGAATTATTTTATCAGAAAATGATAAAATATTAATTTTCAACAATTGTCATTTTAAAAATTTTCTCCATCTATATCCACATAAAATCAATATTTTCCTCATCATATAAATCAATAATTAATTATTCACAAATAATATTACAGAATCACAAGATCGCTTGTGACGGTAGTTCCTGTGAAAGAGGGGCTTTCAATAAGAATTTCTATTTTATCGCGCAATTAAATTTAGGTGACCAAACCTCTCCTTAGATGTAACTTTCTAGACATTGCCAATAATGTTATCTAATAATATTATTCAGATAATATGAATTATTGCTTCAATAATAAAAATAATCGTGTAATGACAATTATTGAAACAACAAAGAATATAAAATATCAACGCAACAATTATTGAATCAATAAAATAAAATAACGAGCGAAGAATTATCAGTAATAATTATGTAAGAATCAATAATTGGTGCAATACCGTGCTATCGTTCAACAACGCCGTATTAGTGTGTTTTAACCATCGGGTATTCCAATAAAGATAATCTGCAGAATAATCGTGTCTTAGTTATTTATAACAACTTATACTTGTCATTTTCTTCATCTAATTGCTTTCCGTTATGGGGCCCGTAAAAGACTGCGCCGTCGTACGAATATTCCTCGACAGTACGAATATTCCACGACCAAACGAATATTCCCCGACAATAATGAATATTTTATAACCACTTGCTTATTCGAAATATTTGCGTATTTTACCCATAACTATCCACATTAATCAAATCAACCCTTACTATTTCAAAATAATAAATAGAGGAAAATAAATTTCATTTATTAATAATTTGGGGTCTTACATTATGGGTAATATTTATAAATTTTGAAAAGTATGCAAGTTGTTGTATAATATTCGATTGGTGGGAATATTCTTTTGTCGGGGTATATCCGCATTTACGACGAAGACAATCATTGGTGGACCCCTAACGGAATTATTGTTCGGCCGAGAAAACGCATAAAAATATTTTTATGAAAATAACGGCGGAAGTTTTACCGTTAAAACTATTGAACTACTCGTTAGTAAAAGTAATACGATGTCTGGCGTGGTTGCATAGTAACACACGATATTGATTATTGATGCTTACGTAAGAAGTCACTCAGTTATACTCAATTATTGCTACAGTAATTGCTGCATCATATCTCTCATATTATTGATTCAATTATTGTCACAGTATCATCTGTATAATATGTTATTAAATCAATAATTGAGATGACAAAGTTATTCATATTATTATTTGCAATATTGACAATGTCTAGAAGTTCTGTCAAGGAGAGATATGGTCACCTAATTGCCTGCCAATAAGGAGAAATCTATATCGGAAAGCCCCCTCTTTCCTGGGAACGACCTGATTGTTAAATATTTTGAGTTACAATATTAATGATGAATAAGTTCGTGTTGATTAAAGATGAAATTGATAGTTCCATTGTGTTGGGATTATTAGTGTTAGTGGAAATTGACATTTATTTCGATAATAATTGATGTCTAGAGGTTATATTGACCAATCGGGTAAATAATCGGATAAATGAGAAATTAATTGCTATTATTTCATATGCTTATAAATATGTGTTCACATGTGTGTACTATTGATTCACATGATTTACTATTAGGGGAGTTGGTGCAAGATTGATAACACTTGCATGACTAAGTTAAAAATGGAGGTATAGATGGAGGTAATATACTGTAATTCGTATATTCTATTATACTCGTATGAGACATCATTTCTTTTGTACTCGTCATGGAATATCATTTTCTTTGGTATTTTTCTTTTACGAGTTACTATTCACGGGTTATTTGCCACTCTAGTATTGTTCACTCGGATATTTGGGACACTTTTCGTGTCGAAGTACTATTCACAGGTTACTATTAACCTGGTGACTATTCACTCTAGTATTGTTCACTCGGGTATTTGGGACACTTTTCGTGTCGGGGGTACTATTCATGGGATATTATTCCCAAAGTACTATTCACCCGAAAAATATATTTCTTTTCGGTCCAAATCATTTTTGAGTACAATATTATTCCATGAGAAGATGTGATAATTTTTCAGACAGTTGGTTGAAATTATAATTGTAAATCAATATGGATCGTTGGTTTAAAGTTTTAATAGTAACTTGTCCCTTCAGTTTTCTAAGAGTTATTTGTCTCTTCGGTTTTTCAAGAGTTATTTGTCCCTTCAGTTTTTTAAGAGTTTTTTTTCCTTCAGTTTTCCAAGAGTTATTTGTCTCTTCGGTGTTCCAAGAGTTAATTGCCCCTTCGCAAGTAGTAGTTGTCTCTTCAATATTACCAGGAGTCATTTTGACTATTCGTTAAGACCAAGAGCTACTTTCAGTTCTTCTATAAATAGAAGCTAATTCCTTCATTATTTCTTTTAATTCTTTGAAACTAGAGAGAGAAACTATAGAGAAAGAAGAAAAGTATTTTGCTACTTCACTACTCCTATATTCAGTTTCTTTAAGGTAATGGATATTATTTGTTGTACTCGTAAGGGGTATTATTTCTTTCGTATTCATGAAGAGAACTTCTATTATTCCATTCTTTATTATTCTGTTGGAATAACCTGTATACGCGGTCTACCCTATACTTGGTGAAATTCTTCTATTATTTCATTCTTTATTATTATGTTGGAATAACCTGTCTATGCGAAGTACCGCATACATGGTGAAATTCTTCTGTTATTCCATTCTTTATTATTCTGTTGGAACATATTGTCAGTGCGTTTACGCATGACCTAGTTCCATTATTTATTATTCTGTTGGATTATCCTGTCAATGCGTTTACGCATGACCTGATTCCGTTATTTATTATTCTGTTGGAATAACCTGTCTGTGCGATTTATTGTATGCATGGTGAATTCTTCTATTATTCCATTCTTTATTGTTCTATTAGAATAACCTGTCTATGTGGATTGCCACATGCATGGTGAATGACCCTTCGTATTCATTTCTTATTAAATTGTGGAAATGAACTGTCTACGTGGATTACCGCATGGTGGATGAAAATCCATTGCAGTTTCATATATTCTATGATACTCTTTTGGTTAAAGTTTTGGCTTATATACTCCATGAAATTAGTGGAATATCCTTGATATTTGCGCTTCATCCAGTATCTTTTCATGGAAATATTATTCTGAGCATTCTTGAATTTTTACTCCACAAAGCAGTATCATGTTGACAATTTGGACGTTATTGGTTCTTGGATAAATTAATTCTTGAATTTGTTTTATTGAATTATTATGTCATTGTCATCATCCTCATGTTTATATTATGTTGAAAGTCATCTTTGGCCTGTAGTGCATAGATGGACTTGGTATGATTATGACCAAGGATTATTCGGTATAATCATGACCGTAATGTTACAAATGATGTGAAAAAAATTCCTCATTGGCCCGTAGTACATTGATGGACAATTTTTGGTATGATTATGGCTATGGATTCTCTTCAGCCAAGGGTGCAAAGATGAATTATTTTATGGCATGATTAGGACCGTTGATGAAAACACGATTATTTTTGGCCCGTAGTGCATGAATAATTCGTGGTCGTGATACTAAAGAATATCCTTGGCCTGTAGTGCAGGGATGATTTGATGATGTGGATTATTTATTAAGCTGGGTCTCAGCGATAAAAGTGATGAAAAACCTTTTAAAACATAGAAGATAGTAGATTTTATTCTCTACTTGACTCTTCTAATGGATTGCTTGTTCCGCTGCAGTTAAACTTGATGGTTGTTATATTATATCAGTTTAACACTGTTGAAGGCTAACGATAATTTATTCTGCATTATCTTAGTCATAATATTTCTTATTGGGCTAGTTGAGCTCACCCTTTTTGCTTTCATTGTTCTCTTCAGGAAATGAGAACGTAGTAGGGACTAGTCGGGGAACGGAGTGACGGTCCAGATGATAGCATTAGTAGTCTTCACTATTCTATGAAATTGTGTTATTATAAATGTAATAAGATTGAATTTGAGTGTGGATATTGTCTAGATGACAATATTCGTGTTAGAACTCTCAGATTATGTTTTGTCGTATTTTGAGTTTGAATACTGTCTAGAAGATAATATTTGTATTAAAACTCATAGCTCATTTGGTATAATTAAGTGTGTATTTGAATTCTGTACCATGTATTTGGCGACTCAAGATGGGTGATGTATACCTATTTTGGGGTCGTCACACCATACGTCTAGGTTATGATAGATATCATATGTCCACAGAATTATTCTTGGTTGACCCAATAGACCCCAAAGAAAAACGAGAAGATTACTATCATGTTCTTTCTAATGGTGAGTCTTCTCTTGACATATAACTATCTCCACTGTCTGCAATTGAAAATTATATTTCAACCAAACTCCAAGATCATAAAGGTAGTGCTTGTAGATATACTCAACAAGTGGATGTGCACAATCTTATCTTATGGTAACACGAAGTTGTATGTCATTAGACATCTTGTATGATAGTGGCAAAACACCCTTCCAAAGTTGGGTTCACCTCACCCTATTCGGTTCACCAAAATTAAATATCAAATGACGTATACAATACGACACACTTATCTAAAGTTCTCAATAAAAATTATTTCCATACTATTTTAGGAGAACCTCAATGACTATAGACCAATCGTTTCATTCTCGTGTTATCCCTTTCGACCCAAATTTATACTTTTATTACTTGAAAGGAATTGTGAAGCAAAAGAGTGAGCACAACTAGCTCAAGAAAATATCATGACTAAAGATAATTAAATTATCAATAGCCTTCATCGAGTAATAAATCGTAGATTTAGAACATATGGTAGATGATAAAACTTTTCAACCATAGTTGAAGCGAGCAAGCAATCCATTAGAAGAGTTAAATGACCATAAAGTCTATTATCTTCTCCATGTTAAAAGTCCACCAACAATGTTTTATCCTCGTAACATCAATCAGCGCCTCGCCCACAATCATGTGAATAACTCATAATCATAATTGTGGTTCTAAATTCCTCTTCACACCGGGACATAGATAATTTTTATCACTTGTCTTTACCGAAACATCAAAGATCATGGTTATACCAAATCACAGTTCTGCTCATAATCATACTAATAAATTCATCTTTGCACTCTGGCCAAAGATATAAATCAACGATTCATCATTTGCACTCATCGCCAAAGATATTTAACAACAGTCATTTTTGCACTTACAGCCAAAGATATTCAATAATAGTTCATCTTTGCACTACGGGCCAAAGATATTCAACAAAAGATCATCTTTGCACTACAGGCCAAAGATATTAATATCTCAAAGAAATATATAATCATTTCAGAATTTATATAAACAATAATTATAACCATGTTGATCAATTCACCTTTGCAGTTTAAGCTAAAGATATTCAATTATAAATTCAATGGTCATGATCATAACAGTCAACAATTCATCATTGCACTACTGGCCAAAGAGAACCCATAGTCACGATCATACCAATAATCTACCCATCTTTACACTCAAGTAAAAGAGAAATTTCACCACCAGGATTATAAAAATGTTATATATGATAATAAAAATAATATGATCAACAACTGCATTTAATTTCAAGAGTAAGATTCATAAATCAACGATAATTTGGTCAGAAAAAGAAATCAATTTTGCCGTGAATAGTAGCCGTGAATAGTAACTCGTGAATAGTAACTCGTGAATAGTAACTCATGAATAGTAACTCGTGAATAAGTACTCGTATTAAACATAAGATCGCAGTATACGTAAAAAATATCATATACATGAATTGTGCCATATATGTGAATAGTGCCGTATACGTGAATAGTATCGTATACGTGAATTGTAATTCCGACACAAAAAGGTAAAAATTCCACAATAATATTCATATCAATAATTTCGGTATAATGATATTGAAAGAATAACATCATTATGAAGAAAATAACATCCCTTACTATCCATTACCTCAAAAGAGCAGTACTTCTGACTGAAATATCGGATATAACGCTGAAGAGAACTTGCACCGTATAGTAATACTCAATATATCTAAATATTCACAAAAATACGCTCGATAATATAGAGAGAGAAAACTTTAGTTTCTGGTGTGATTTTCAATTCTAACCAAGCACCCTATTTATAAGAAAATGCTTAGAACACCAAAGTAGAAAATTTAATAAAATAATATATTTATAAATATTTCACGCCAACCTCATGAAAAATCTGAAGTCAGCCACCAGTGGGGCCCACAATAATGACAAAAATGTTTTTCTTAAAAATAATAATTAAAACTTCAAAAATCAATTATTCCGGAACTTCGGAACTTCAATAATTTATAATAAATAGCCCTTTTATCAGAAAAATTTGAATCTTATGTCCTTCCATAGGAAATTCAATTCTTTACAACTTTGAAAGTTTAAGTTTTCGCAAATTTCAAACAGAAATTGACCGAAATTCACATACGAACGATTTTGCAGGCTATAATCAAATTTCAGTAAAAAATGGGGTCCATCAACACACAAAATATGTGTTAAATATTTTTTGTAACAAAAATACTCTTCTTCCTCATTTATTCATATATCACAGATTCATTGTAAAATATCATCATTATTATATTATTGAAATATAATAATATATTTAAATGAATTATTTTATCAGAAAAGATAAAATATCAATTTTCAACAATTGTCACATTAAAAATTTTCTCCATCTATATCCACAAAAATAAATATTTTTATTATCATATAAATCAATAATTAATTATTCACAAATAATATTACAAAATCATAATATTGACATTAACTAGTTGCTCCTAAGAAAGAGGGCTTTCCAATAAGAATTTCTCCTCATCGGTAGCAATTAATTAGGTGACCAAATCTCTCCTTAGGCGTAATTTTTAGACATTGCCAATAATGTTATCTAGTAATATTATTAAAATAATATGAATTATTGATCTGATAATGGAAAATAATGTGCAGTGACAATTATTGAAACAACAATAATATAAAATATCAACGTAACAATTTTTGAATCAATAAAATAAAATATTGAACAGTAATTACTGTATAAAATATTGAGTAGTGTCTTCTTCACGTAAGAATCAATAATTGTGCAATACAGGGTGTCTTCATGCATGCATAAAGCACAGACATTGCTTTAACCACCGGGTATTCCAACAAATGTTAACAGTAACAATTACTGTAGTTATTTATAAAAACTTAAATTTGTCATTTTCTTCATCCGATATTATTACATTATGGGGCCCTACAAATGGGCTGCTACCGTCGCATTTAATATTCCCCGGATGTAAAGAATATTCCACGACCAAACGAATATTCCCCGACAACATGAATACTTTATAACCACTTGCTTATTTAAAATATTTACATATATCACCTTTAACTTTAAACTATTATCAATTTAACCATTTACCTGAATAGTAATTATAAGAAAAATTGAATACTTTTATTTCAAAAATTTTGGGTCTTATAGTGGAGGTGGGGGTGGGGTGGGGTGGGTAGGGGATGGACGAGTGGGGGTGTATACATAATCAGTAATTGTTTTTTTGGGGGAGGGGTGAGCCTAGGGATTGGGTGGGGTTTGGTGTATACATAATAAGTAAATATTTTTTTTTTGGGGGGGGGGGTGGGGTGGGCGTGAGGGGGGGGGGGGGGGTTATATACATAATTAGGAAATATTATTTTATTTTTTTTTTTTGGGGAGGTGGTGGTGGTGGTTGTAAAACCCCGAAATTTATGAAATGAAAATATTCAATTTTCTTATAATTATTATTCTATTTAGTAAATGGTAAAATTGATAAAAGGTTAAAGTTAAGGGTGATATGTGAAAATTTTACAAAGTAAAGCAAGTTGTTATAAAATATTTGTTGTGTCGGGGAATATTGGTTTGGTCGGGAAATATTCTTACGACGACATAAACATTGGTGGACCCCATAACAAAATGACTGTCGAATATAGAAAGCGACAGAATAACGCACCAATGCACTACGAGCCAAATATATTTGTGTTTTCACCAATGGTCATGATCATGCCAATAATTGTCCATCAATGCACTACGGGCCAATGAGGACTTTTACTACATCATTTGTAATAGGCAGTTGTTAAATCCATAACACTTTAGGTTATTTCCACAACAAAAATGTCACTATAGATGTATATCGACGGTGAAAACCGTCGCTATAGGATTTATAACATCACTTTTGTTGTGGAAATAACAATTTCTGTTGTGGATTTAACAATTTCCTTTGTAATATTACGGTCATGATTATACCGAATAATCCCTGGTCATAATCATACCAAGTCCATCTATGCACCACGGGTCACAGATGACTTTTGTGAGATCCCGAATTTTATGAAATAAAAGTATTCAATTTTTCTATTTTGGTAAATAGTTAAATTGATAAAAGTTTAAAGTTAAGGGTGATATTTGAAAATTTTGCAAAGTAAGAAAGTTGTTATAAAATATTCGTTGTGTCGGGGAATATTCGTTTTAACAAGGAATATTCGTATGACGACACAATCATTGGTGGACCCCACAACGAAAGTATTGTCGTAGTTAGAAAATGACAGAATTATCTTTTTATAAAAATAACGGCGAGTGTTACCGTTAAAACTGTTGAACTACCCGGTAGTAAAAGTACGATGTCTGGCGTGGTCGCATAGTAATACACAAGATTGATTATTGATGCTTACGTGAGAAGTCACTCGGTTATACTCAATTATTACTACAAGAATTGCCGCATCATATCTCTCATATTATTGATTCAATTATTGTCACAAAGATCATCCGCATAATATGTTATATTATTAAATCAATAATTGAGATGACAAAGTTATTCATATTATTATTTGCAATATCGACAATGTCTGAAGTTACATCGAGGAGAGGTTTGGTCACCTAATTACGCGCCAATAAGGAGAAATCCTTATCGGAAAGCCCCCTCTTTCCTTGGAATGACCTGATTGTTAAATATTGTGAGTTATAATATTAATGATGAATAAGTTTGTGTTGATTAAAGATGAAATTGATATTTCCATTATGTTGGGATTATTAGTGTAAGTGGAAATCGACATTTATTTCCATAATAATTGATGTCTGGAAGTTATACTGACCAATCGGGTAATTAATCGGATAACTGAGCAATTAATTGCTATTAATTCACATGTTTATAACTATTTATTCATATGTGTGTACTATTGATTCACATTCATGTACTATTAGGGGAGGTGGTGCAAGATTGATAATACTTGAATGACTAAATTAAAAATGGACGTATAGATGAAGGTACTATACTGTAATTGTTTTTTCAAACATGATTAGAACTATTGAGTCACATGATTTACTATTGATTCACATGATTTACTATTAGGGGAGGTGTTGCAAGTTTGATAATACTTGCAGGACTAAATTAAAAATGAAGAAAAAGAGGAAGGTATTATATTGTAATATTTTGAGTCCCAAAATGTGCAATTATTGAAACTATATTTTCCAATAAATAGAAGCTCATTCTTTCTTCATTTCTCACCGATTCACTAAAGCTATAGAGCAATTATTATAGAGAGAAATTATAGAGAGAAAGAAGAAGAAAAGTCTGCTACCTCACTATTCTAGTATCCAGTTTCTTCTAAGGTAAGGGGTATTATTTATTTCATATTTTGAAGAGAAATTATTTTTCGCATTCGTATGGATATTATTTTCATTCAATATTCGTAAGGAATATCATCTTCGTTCAATATTCGTAGGAATATTATTTTCATTCAACTGTCGTAAGGGGTATTATTAATTTCATATTCGTAAGAGATATTATTTTTCATATTCGTATGAATATTATCTTCGTTCAATATTCGTAGGAATATTATCTTCGTTAAATATTCGATGGAATATTATTTTCGTTCAACAGTCGTAAGGGGTATTATTTATTTCTTATTCGCTTACGATATTATTTTTCATATTCGTAAGAAATTTTAATTCATTTAATATTCGTAAGGAGTATTATCTTCGTTCAATATTCGTTGGAATATTATTTTCGTTCAACAGTTGTAAGGGATGTTATTTATTTCTTATTCGTAATGGTTATTATTTCTTACTATTCATGAGTTACTATTTACGGGTTACTATTCACCTAGTTACTATTCACTCAAATACTATTCACTCGGGTATTCGAGGCACTTTTCATGCCGAAGTACTATTCATGAGTTACTATTCACCCGATTACTATTCACTCTAGTATTATTCACTAGGGTATTCGAGGCACCTTTCGTGCCGAAGTACTATTTACGAGTTACTATTCATGGGTTACTATTTCCCTGGTTACTATTCACTCGGGTATGTTGGGCACTTTTCATGCCGGGGGTACTATTCACGAGGTACTATTCCCGAAGTACTATTCACAGGATACTATTAATGGGGTACTATTCACCCTGAAGATATATTTCTTTTCTGTCCAAATTATTTTTGATACGTGAATATTATTCTTGAATTTTACTCTACAAAGCAGTATCATGTTCATAATTTGGATATTTTTAAACTCTGGATAAATTTAAAGTCTTTAATATTTATCCTTGATTTCGTTTGATTAATGCTTATATCATTGTCATCATCCTTATGCTTATATTATGATGAAAGTCATCTTTGGCTTACGTGCAAAGATGGACTGTCGATTATTAGTTTTACAGTTGTAAGACCCCAACTTTTATGAATAAAGAATAATTTTTTCGAAATATATTTTTGAATATTATGGTGTGGATTTGATATAATGTTATAGTTGTGGGTAATATTTACAAATTTTGCAAAGTAAGCAAGTGGTTATATAATATTCGATTGGCCTGGGAATATTCGTTTTAACGGGGAATATTAAATGACGACGTCACAATCATTGGTGGACCCCATTAACGGAAGTATTGTCGTAGTTAGAAAAAGCGACATAATTATCTTTTAGAAAAATAATCTGCGAAAGTGTTACCAGTTAAACCGTTGAACTACACGGTAGTAAAAAGTACAATAATACGCGTGGTTGCATAGTAGCACTACGGTATTGATTATTGATGCTTACGTGAGAAGTCACTTCGCTTATACTCAATTATTGCTACAGTAATTGCTGCATCTTATCTCTCATATTATTGATTCAATTATTGTCACAATATCATCTGAATAATATTTATTATTATTAAATCAATAATTGAGACGACAAAGTTATTCATATTATTATTTACAATATTGACAATGTCTAGAAGTTCGGTCAAGGAGAGGTTTGGCACCTAATTGCGCGCCAATAAGGAGAAATCCTTATCGGAATGCCCCCTCTTTCCTGGGAATGACCTGGTTGTTAAATATTGTGAGTTATAATATTAATGATGAATAAGTTCGTGTTAATTAAAGATGAATTTGATAGCTCCATTGTGTTGGGATTATTAGTGTTAGTGGAAATCGACATTTATATCGATAATAATTGATGTCTGGAGGTTATATTGACCAATCGGGTAATTAATCGGATAAATGAGCAATTAATTGCTATTATTTCACATGATTATAACTATTTGTTCACATGTGTGTACTATTGATTCACATTCATGTACTATTAGGGGAGGTGGTGCAAGATTGATAATACTTGCATGACTAAATTAAAAATAGAGGTATAGATGAATGTATTATACTGTAATTAGTTTTTTCACATGATTATACTATTAAGTCACATGAATGAACTATTGATTCACATTATTTACTATTAGGGGAGGTGGTGCAAGTTCGATAATACTTGCAGGACTAAATTAAAAATAAAGAAAAAGAGAAAGGTATTATACTGTAATATTTCGAGCCCCAACACGTGCAATTATCGAAACTATATTTTCCTATAAATAGAAACTCATTCTTCCTTCATTTCTCACCAATTCACAAAAGCTTTAGAGCAATTATTATAGAGAGAAATTATAGAGAGAAAGAAGAAGAGAAGTCTGCTACCTCACTATTCCAGTATCCAGTTTTTTCTAAGGTAAGAGGTATTATTCTTTCATATTCATGAAGATAGTTATTTTCTTTCAATACTCGTAAGGGTTGTTATTCCATTCTTTATTATTCTGTTGGAATAACCTGTCTATGCTGTCTATCACATGCCTGGTGAATTTTGTTGTTATTCCATTCTTTATTATTCTGTTGGAACATCCTGTCTGTGCGGATTGCGCATGACCTGGTTCCATTCTTTATTATTCTATTGGAACATCCTGTCTGTGTGGATTACGCATGAGCTGGTTTCATTCTTTATTATTCTGTTGGAATATCCTGTCTGTGCGGGTTACACATGACCTAGTTCCGTTCTTTATTATTCTGTTGGAATAACCTGTCTGTGCGGATTACGTACGCCTGGTGAATTCTTCTGTTATTCCATTCTTTATTATTCTGTAGGAATAATCTGTCTACGTGGATTACCGCATGGCGACAAAAATCCATTTGCGGTTTCATATATTCTATTATACTTAGTTGGTTAAAGTTTTGGCTTCTATACTCCATGAAATTAGTGGAATATCCTTGATATTTGCGCTTCATCCAGTATCTTTTCATGAAAATATTCTTCTGAGCATTCTTGAATTTTACTCCACAAAACAGTATCATGTTGACATTTTGGATGTTATTGATTTCTAGACAAATTAAATTATAAATCTTTAAAAATTTATCCTTGAACTTATTTTATTGAATTCTTATATCATTGTCATCATCCTTATGTTTATAATATGTTGGAAGTTATCTCGTGGCTGTGAAAAGTAGGAGATGGACTTGGTATGATTATGACCAGGGATTATTCAGTATAATCATGGCCGTAATGTTACAAATGATGTGGTAAAAATCCTCATTGGCCGTAGTGCATTGATGGACAGTTGTTGGCATGATCATGACTATTGATGAATACACGAATATCCTTAGCCCGTAGTACATGGATAATTTGTGGTCGTGATACTAATGAATATCCTTGGCCGTAGTGTAGGGATGATGTGGTTTATTTATTAAGATGAGTGTGACGCCCCCAAAATTAGGTATACATCACCTATTCTGAGTCGCCGGATACATGGTACAAAATTCAAATACAACTTAATAATACAACTGTCGTGTATAATACGATAAAACATAAACTGTGAGTTTGAATACAAATATTGTCTACTAGAGATTATACAAACTCAAAAGGAGTCCTCATTACAATTATTATCACACTATTTCACGTAATAGTGAGGACTACTAATGCACCATCTAGGACCATCACTGTTCCCCGACTAGTCCCGCCTACGTTCTCATTTCACAAGAGAACAAAGTGAAAGAAAGGGTGAGCTCAACTAGCCCAAGAAGAAATATTATGACTAAGATAATGCGTAATAAATTATCATTAGCCTTAAAAAAGATGTTAAACAGATACAATATAACAAACATCAAGTTTAACTGCAGGGGAACAAGCAATCCATTAAAAGAGTCAAGTAGAGAATAAAATCTACTATCTTTTATGATTTAAAAGGTTTTTCATCACTTTTATCGCTGGGACTCAGCTTAATAAATAATCCACATCATCGAATCACCCCTGCACTACGGCCCAAGAATATAAATATGCACTATAGGCCAATGAGGACTATAGGCCATCTATGCACTATAGGCCACAGATGACTTTCAACAAAATATAAATATGAGGATGATGACAATGATATAAGAATTCAACAAAACAAGTTCAAGAATTAATTTATCTAGGATCTAATAACGTCCAAATTGTCAATATGATACTGCTTTGTAGAGTAAAATTCAAGAATGCTCAGAAGAATATTTCCATGAAAAGATACTAGATGCAGCGCAAATATCAAGGATATTCCACTAATTTCATGGATTATAGAAGTCAAAACTTTAACCAACTGAGTATAATAAGGAATGGAATAAAAAAACAAATCACCGTGCACGCGATAGGCCGCAGACATGTGCAAAAGTTATTCCAATGTAATAATAAATAATCGATCAGTCCGCCGTAAAACGCATGCATGTGATATTCCAACAAAATAATAAAAAGATTTTAATCAGTCCGTGTAAAACGACCGACAGGATATTCCAACAGTAATAATAATGACGAAATCAGTCCCACAGTAAAATGCGAGATAGGATATTCCAACAAAATAATAAAGATTTTAACCAGTCCAACGTAGAACGCCCAGATAGGATGTTCTAACAGAATGATAAAGAATGAAACAACAGAAGAATTTCACCAAGTATTGGGTAGCCCGCGTATACATGTTATTCCAACAGAATAGTAAAGAATGGAATAACAGAAGTTCTCTTCATGGAGAAGAAAGAAATAATACTCCCTACGAGTACAACAAATAATATTCCTTACCTTAGAGAGAAACTGAATACTAGAGTAAAGAGGTAGCAGACTTCTCTTCTTGTTTCTCTCTATAATTTCTCTCTATAATAATGGCTCTAAAGCTTTAGTGAATTGGTGAGAAATGATGGAAGAATGAGCTTCTATTTATAGGAAAATATAGTTTCGATAATTGCACGTTTTAGGGCTCGAAATATTATAGTATAATACCTTCCTCTTTTTCTACATTTTTAATTTAGTCCAACAAGTATTATCAAACTTGCACCACCTCCCCTAATAGTAAATAATGTGAATCAATAGTAAATCATGTGACTCAATAGTTCTAATCATGTGATAAAAATAATTAAGATAAGACCTCCATCTATACCTCCATTTTTAATTTAGTCATACAAGTATTATCAATCTTGCACTACCACCCCTAATAGTATAAGAATGTGAATCAATAGTACACACATGTGAACAAATAGTTATAAGCATGTGAAATAATAGCAATTAATTTCTCATTTATCCGATTAATTACCCGACCCAATAATATAACCTCCGGACATCAATTATTATCAAAATAATTGTCGATTTCCAATATCACTAATAATCCCAACATAATGGAACTATCAATTTCATCTTTAATCAACACAACTTATTCATCATTAATATTATAACTCACTATATTTTATAACAACTTGCATACTTTGCAAAATTTTCACATAACACACTTAAATTTAAACTTTTATCAACTTAACCATTTACGAAATAAAATAATAATTATAAGAAAATTGAATACTTTTATTTCATAAAATTCGGGGTCTTACAATATCCCCTCCTTATGAAATTTTGCCCTCTAAATTTATGTACATATACCGTATTCAAGAGATGAGAATACCTTGCTTTCTTTTTGGATTGTACCTTCAGGTTATTTCCTCTCTATCATGATTTTCCATTTCTCATCTCCCCGTATTTCAAATATCATTCTAGAATATAGTTTCAAAATAAGGGTTAATTGACATACCACATAATACCCCTATATTACGATTCCACCAATTAAATACCAAATAAACTTAGGTAGTCATACCGGTGAAGGAATTTCCGTCTCTCCCTCCTAGTTCTATTCTCACATCTCAGCCAGGGATCATATCCCTAACCTTTGATACCAACTGTGACTTTGGACACAAAAATTAGGTATACATCACCTATTCGAGTCGACGATACATGGTATGTAATTCAAATACAACTTAATAATACAACTTTTCGTGTATAATACGACAAAACATAAACTGTGAGTTTGAATACAAATATTGTCTACTAGAGATTATACAAACTCAAACGGAGTCCTCATTACAATTATTATCACACTATTTCACAGAATAGTGAGGACTACTAATGCACCATCTAGGACCATCACTCTGTTCTCGACTAGTCCCGGCTATGTTGTTCTCATTTCACGAGAGAACAGTGAAAGAAAGGGTGAGCTCAACTAGCCCAGTAAGAAATATTATTACTAAGATAATGAAGAATAAATTATCATTAGCCTTAAACATTGTTAAACTGATACAATATAACAAACATCAAGTTTAACTGCAGCGGAACAAACAATCCATTAAAAGAGTCAAGTAGAGAATAAAATCTACTATCTTTTATGAATTAAAAGGTTTTTCATCACTTTTATCGCTTGGACTCAGCTTAATAAATAATCCACATCATCGAATCACCCCTGCACTACGGCCCAAGAATATTTGTGTATTCATTAATGGTCATGATCATGCCAACAACTGTCCATCAATGCTCTACGGGCCAATGAGGACTTTTTCCACATCATTTATAACATTACGGTCTTGATTACACCGAATAATCCCTAGTTATAATCATATCAAGTCCATCTATGCAATATAGGCCACAGACGACTTTCAACAAAATATAAACACGAGGATGACGACAATGATATAAGAATTCAACAAAACAAGTTCAAGAATTAATTTATCCAGGATCTAATAACGTCCAAATTGTCAACATGATACTGCTTTGTAGAGTAAAATTCAAGAATTCTTAGAAGAATATTTCCATGAAAAGATACTGGATGAAGCGCAAATATCAAGGATATTCCACTAATTTCATGGAGTATAGAAGTCAAAACTTTAACCAACTGAGTATAATAAGGAATGGAATAAAAAAACAAATCACCGTGCATGCGATAGGCCGCAGACAAAAAGTTATTCCAATGTAATAATAAATAATTAAATCAGTCCGGCAGAAACGCATACAGATGTGATATTCCAACAAAATAATAAAGACGGAATCAGGTCCGGTGTAAAACGCACTGACAGGATATTCCAACAGAATAATAATGACGAAATCAGGTCCGGCGTAAAATGCACAGATAGGATATTCCAACAAAATAATAAAGACGGAACCAGGTCCAACGTAGAACGCACAGATAGGATGTTCTAACAGAATGATAAAGAATGAAACAACAGAAGAATTTCACCAAGTATTGGGTAGCCCGCGTATACATGTTATTCCAACAGAATAGTAAAGAATGGAATAACAGAAGTTCTCTTCATGGAGAAGAAAGAAATAATACTCCCTACGAGTACAACAAATAATATTCCCTACCTTAGAAAGAAACTGAATACTAGAGTAAAGAGGTAGCAGACTTCTCTTCTTCTTTCTCTCTATAATTTCTCTCTATAAATAATGGCTCTAAAGCTTTAGTGAATTGGTGAGAAATGATGGAAGAATGAGCTTCTATTTATAGGAAAATATAGTTTCGATAATTGCACGTTTTAGGGCTCGAAATATTATAGTATAATACCTTCCTCTTTTTCTACATTTTTAATTTAGTCCAACAAGTATTATCAAACTTGCACCACCTCCCCTAATAGTAAATAATGTGAATCAATAGTAAATCATGTGACTCAATAGTTCTAATCATGTGATAAAAATAATTACAGTATAGTACCTCCATCTATACCTCCATTTTTAATTTAGTCATACAAGTATTATCAATCTTGCACTACCACCCCTAATAGTATAAGAATGTGAATCAATAGTACACACATGTGAACAAATAGTTATAAGCATGTGAAATAATAGCAATTAATTTCTCATTTATCCGATTAATTACCCGATCGGTCAATATAACCTCCAGACATCAATTATTATCAAAATAATTGTCGATTTCCAATATCACTAATAATCCCAACATA
This sequence comes from Panax quinquefolius, assembly GCA_020205615.1. Lineage (NCBI taxonomy): Eukaryota > Viridiplantae > Streptophyta > Magnoliopsida > Apiales > Araliaceae > Panax > Panax quinquefolius. The sequence continues at coordinate 44,179,778 of CM035160.1, read as the reverse complement.
ATGGAACTATCAATTTCATCTTTAATCAACACAACTTATTCATCATTAATATTATAACTCACTATATTTTATAACAACTTGCATACTTTGCAAAATTTTCACATAACACACTTAAATTTAAACTTTTATCAACTTAACCATTTACGAAATAAAATAATAATTATAAGAAAATTGAATACTTTTATTTCATAAAATTCGGGGTCTTACAATCTCCCCTCCTTATGAAATTTTGCCCTCGAAATTTATGTACATACCTGGTATTCGAAGAGATGAGAATACCTTGCTTTCTTTTTGGATTGTACCTTCCCGGTTATTTCCTCTCTATCATGATTTTCCATTTCTCATCTCCTGTATTTCAAATATCATTCTAGAATATAGTTTCAAAATAAGGGTTAATTGACATACCACATAATACCCCTATATTCTGACCGACCAATTAAATACCAAATAAACTTAGGTAGGTCATACTAGCGACGGAATTCTCCGTCTCTCCCCTCCTAGTTCTATTCTCACATCTTAGTCAGGGATCATATCCCTAAGCTTTGATACCAACTGTGACTTTGGACACCAAAATTAGGTATACATCACCTATTCTGAGTCGCCAGATACATGGTACAGAATTCAAATACAACTTAATAATACAACTGTCGTGTATAATACGACAAAACATAAACTGTGAGTTTGAATACAAATATTGTCTACTAGAGATTATACAAACTCAAAAGGAGTCCTCATTACAATTATTATCACACTATTTCACAGAATAGTGAGGACTACTAATGCACCATCTAGGACCATCACTCGCTCCCCGACTAGTCCCTCCACGCTCTCATTTTCTGAAGAGAACGGTGAAAGAAAGGGTGAGCTCAACCAAATTTCAAAGAAGAAATATTATGACTAAGATAATGCAGAATAAATTATCATTAGCCTTAAACAGTGTTAAACTGATACAATATAACAAACATCAAGTTTAACTGCAGCGGAATAAGCAATCCATTAAAAGAGTCAAGTAGAGAATAAAATCTACTATCTTTTATTATTTAAAAGGTTTTTCATCACTTTTATCGTAGGGAGTCAGCTTAATAAATAATCCACATCATCGAATCACCCCTGCATTACGGCCCAAGAATATTTGTGTATTCATTAATGGTCATGATCATGCCAACAACTGTCCATCAATGCTCTACGGGCCAATGAGGACTTTTTCCACATCATTTGTAACATTATGGTCATGATTATACCGAATAATCCCTGGTCATAATCATACCAAGTCCATCTGTGCACTATAGGCCACAGATGACTTTCTACAAAATATAAACATGAGGATGATGACAATGATATAAGAATTCAGCAAAACAAGTTCAAGAATTAATTTATCCAGGATCTAATAACGTCCAAATTGTCAACATGATACTGCTTTGTAGAGTAAAATTCAAGAATGCTCAAAAGAATATTTTCATGAAAAGATATTTGGATGAAGCGCAAATATCAAGGATATTCCACTAATTTCATGGAGTATAGAAGTCAAAACTTTAACCAACTGAGTATAATAAGGAATGTAATAACAAAAGAAATCTCCGGGCACGCGATAGACCGCATGTGCAAGAGTTATTGCAAATGTAATAATAAATAACGGAATCAAAGTCCCAGAAACGCACAGACGTGGATATTACAACAAAATAATAAAGACGAAATCAGTCCCGGCAGAAACGCACGTAAAAGATATTCAATAGAATAATAAAGGCGAAATCAGTCCGGTAAAACGCGTAGATGAGGATATTCCAATGTAATAATAAAGACGGAATCAGTCCAAACAGAAACGCATGCATGTGATATTCCAACAGAATAATAAAGACGGAACCAGTCCAAATTAGTAGAACGCATGCATGCAGGATGTTCCAACAGAATGATAAAGAATGAAACAACAGAAGAATTTCACCAAGTATAGGGTAGCCCGCGTATACATGTTATTCCAACAGAATAATAAAGAATGGAATAACATAAGTTCTCATCATGGATAAAAAATAAATAATACTCCCTACGAGTACAACAAATAATATTACCTACCTTAGAAAGAAACTGAATACTGGAGTAGAGAGGTAGCAGACTTCTCTTCTACTTTCTCTCTTTAATTTCTCTCTATAATAATGGCTCTAAAGCTTTAGTGAATTGGTGAGAAATGAAGGAAGAATGAGCTTCTATTTATAGGAAAATATAGTTTCGATAATTGCATGTTTTGGGGCTCAAAATATTACAGTATAATACCTTCCTCTTTTTCTACATTTTTAATTTAGTCCTACAAGTATTATCAAACTTGCACCACCTCCCCTAATAGTCAATAATATGAATCAATAGTAAATCATGTGACTCAATAGTTCTAATCATGTGATAAAAATAATTACAGTATAGTACCTCCATCTATACCTCCATTTTTAATTTAGTCATACAAGTATTATCAATCTTGCACCACCACCCCTAATAGTATAAGAATGTGAATCAATAGTACACACATGTGAACAAATAGTTATAAGCATGTGAAATAATAGCAATTAATTGCTCATTTATCCGATTAAATACCCGATTGGTCAATATAACCTCCAGACATCAATTATTATCGAAATAATTGTCAATTTCCAATAACACTAATAATCCCAACACAATGGAATAATCAATTTCATCTTTAATCAACACAACTTATTTATCATTAATATTATAACTCACAATATTTTATAACAACTTGCATACTTTGCAAAATTTTCACATAACACACTTAAATTTAAACTTTTATCAACTTAACCATTTACGAAATAAAATAATAATTATAAGAAAATTGAATACTTTTATTTCATAAAATTCGGGGGTCTTACAATCTCCCTCCTTATGAAATTTTGCCCTCAAAATTTACGACATCGCATACTGGTATTGAAGAGATGAGAATACCTTGCGCTCTTTTTGGATTGTACCTTCCCGGTTATTTCCTCTCTATCATGATTTTCCATTTCTCATCTCCTGTATTTCAAATATCATTCTAGAATATAGTTTCCAAATAAGGGTTAATTGACATACCACATAATACCCCTATATTCTGACCGACCAATTAAATACCAAATAAACTTAGGTAGGTCATACTAGCGAAGGAATTCCCCGTCTCTCCCCTCCTAGTTTTATTCTCACATCTTAGCCAGGGATCATATCCCTAAGCTTTGATACCAACTGTGACTTTGGACACCAAAATTAGGTATACATCACCTATTATGAGTCGCCAGATACATGGTACAGAATTCAAATACAACTTAATAATACAAGCGCCGTGGTATAATAATACGACAAAATATAAACTGTGAGTTTGAATACAAATATTGTCTACTAGAGATTATACAAACTCAAAAGGAGTCCTCATTACAATTATTATCACACTATTTCACAGAATAGTGAGGGCTACTAATGCACCATCTAGGACCATCACTCTGTTCCTCGACTAGTCCCAGCTACGTTCTCATTTCTTGAAGAGAACAGTGAAAGAAAGGGTGAGCTCAACTAGCCCAGTAAAATATATTATGACTAAGATAATGCAGAATAAATTATCATTAGCCTTAAACAGTGTTAAATTGATACAATATAACAAACATCAAGTTTAACTGCAGCGGAACAAGCAATCCAATAAAAAAGTTAAGTAGAGAATAAAATCTACTATCTTTTATGATTTAAATGGTTTTTCATCACTTTTATCATTTGGGACTCGACAATAAATAATCCACATCATCAAATCACCCCTGCACTACGGCCAAGAATATTTGTGTATTCATTAATGGTCATGATCATGCCAACAAACTGTCCATCAATGCTCTACGGGCCAATGAGGACTTTTTCCACATCATTTGTAACATTACGGTCATGATTACTTGAATAATCCACGGTCATAATCATACCAAGTCCATCTATGCACTATAGGCCACAGATGACTTTCAACAAAATATAAACATGAGGATGATGACAATGATATAAGAATTCAACAAAACAAGTTCAAGAATTAATTTATCCACGATCTAATAACGTCCAAATTTTCAACATGATACTGCTTTGTAGAGTAAAATTTATGAATGCTCAGATGAATATTTCCATGAAAAGATACTGGATGAAGCGCAAATATCAAGGATATTCCATTAATTTCATGGAGTATAGAAGTCAAAACTTTAACCAACTGAGTATAATAAGGAATGGAATAACAAAAGAAATCTCCAGGTATGCGATAGACCGCACAGGAATGTTATTCCAACAGAATAATAAATAACGGAATCAGGTCCGGCGTAAAACGCATAGACAGGATATTCCAACAAAATAATAATGTCATGATCATGCCAACAACTGTCCATCAATGCTCTACGGGCCAATGAGGACTTTTTCCACATCATTGGTAACATTACAGTCATGATTACACCGAATAATCCCTTTTCATAATCATACCAAGTCCATCTATGCACTATAGGCCACAGATGACTTTCAACAAAATATAAACATGAGGATGATGACAATGATATAAGAATTCAACAAAACAAGTTCAAGAATTAATTTATCCTGGATCTAATAACGTCCAAATTGTCAACAAGATACTGCTTTGTAGAGTAAAATTCAAGAATGCTCAGAAGAATATTTCCATGAAAAATCTTTGGATGAAGCGCAAATATCAAAGATATTCCACTAATTTCATGGAGTATAGAAGTCAAAACTTTAACCAACCGAGTATAATAAGGAATGGAATAACAAAAGAAATCACCGGGCATGCAATAGATCGCACAGCAAGTTATTCCAGCGAGAATAATAAATAACGGAATCGGTCCGGCAGAAACGCATGCAGATGGGATATTCCAACAGTAATAATAAAGATTTTAATCAGTCCCACAGAAAACACATGATGAGGATATTCCAAATGTAATAATAAAGGCAGAATCGAGTCCGGCGTAAACGCATGCATGCATGAGGATATTCCAACAGAATAATAAAGAGCGGAACGAAGTTCGCGTAGAAACGCATGCATGTGATGTTCCAATGTAATGATAAAGACGAAATCGTGTCCCGGCATAAAACGTATGCATGTGAGGATATTCCAATGAATAATAAAGAGCGAGAATCAGTCGGCGTGAAATGCATGAGATAGGATATTCCAGCGAGAATAATAAAAAAGAATTAATCAGTCCGTAAAAGCGCATACAAACAGGATATTCTAATGTAATAATAAAGGCGGAATCAGTCCGGCGTAAAACGCATGCATGTGATATTCCAACAGAATAATAAAGATGGAACCAGCTCCGGCGTAGAACGCACAGACAGGATGTTCCAACAGAATGATAAAGAATGAAACAACAGAAGAATTTCACCAAGTATAGGGTAGCCCGCTTATACATGTTATTCCAACAGAATAATAAAGAATGGAATAACATAAGTTCTCTTCATGGATAAGAAAGAAATAATACTCCCTACGAGTACAACAAATAATATTCCCTACCTTAGAAAGAAACAAAATACTGGAGTAGAGAGGTAGCAGACTTCTCTTCTTCTTTCTCTCTATAATTTCTCTCTCTAATAATGGCTCTAAATCTTTAGTGAATTGGTGAGAAATGAAGGAAGAATGAGCTTCTATTTATAGGAAAATATAGTTTCGATAATTGCATGTTTTGGGGCTCGAAATATTACAGTATAATACCTTCCTCTTTTTCTACATTTTTAATTTAGTCCTACAAGTATTATCAAACTTGCACCACCTCCCCTAATAGTAAATAATGTGAATAAATAGTAAATCATGTGACTCAATAGTTCTAATCATGTGATAAAAGTAATTACAGTATAGTACCTCCATCTATACCTCCATTTTTAACCTAGTCATACAAGTATTATCAATCTTGCACCACCACCCCTAATAGTATAAGAATGTGAATCAATAGTACACACATGTGAACAAATAGTTATAAGCATGTGAAATAATAACAATTAATTGCTCATTTATCCGATTAATTACCCGATTGGTCAATATAACCTCCAGACATCAATTATTATCGAAATAATTATCGATTTCAAATAACACTAATAATCCCAACACAATGGAACTATCAATTTCATCTTTAATCAACACAACTTATTTATCATTAATATTATAACTCACAATATTTTATAACAACTTGCATACTTTGCAAAATTTTCACATAACACACTTAAATTTAAACTTTTATCAACTTAACCATTTACGAAATAAAATAATAATTATAAGAAAATTGAATACTTTTATTTCATAAAATTCGGGGTCTTACAATCTCCCCTCCTTATGAAATTTCGCCTTCGAAATTTACGTACGTACCTAGTATTCGAAGAGATGAGAATACCTTGCTTTCTTTTTGGATTGTACCTTCCCGGTTATTTCCTCTCTATCATGATTTTCCATTTCTCATCTCCTGTATTTCAAATATCATTTTAGAATGTAGTTTCAAAATAAGGGTTAATTGACATGCCACATAATACCCCTATATTCTGACCGACCAATTAAATACCAAATAAACTTAGGTAGGTCATACTAGCGAAGGAATTCCCCGTCTCTCCCCTCCTAGTTCTATTCTCACATCTTAGCCAGGGATCATATCCCTAAGCTTTGATACCAACTGTGACTTTGGACACCAAAATTAGGTATACATCACCTATTCTGAGTCGCCAGATACATGGTACAGAATTCAAATACAAATTAATAATACAACTGTCGTGTATAATACGACAAAACATAAACTGTGAGTTTGAATACAAATATTGTCTACTAGAGATTATACAAATTCGAAAGGAGTCCTCATTACAATTATTATCACACTATTTCACAGAATAGTGAGGACTACTAATGCACCATCTAGGACCATCACTCTGTTCCTCGACTAGTCCCAGCTATGTTCTCATTTCTCAAGAGAAACGGTGAAAGAAAGGGTGAGCCCAACTAGCCTAGTAAGAAATATTATGACTAAGATAATGCGAATAAATTATCATTAGCCTTAAACAAAGTGTTAAACTGATACAATATTACAAACATCAAGTTTAATGATGGCGGAACAAGCAATCCATTAAAAGAGTTAAATAGAGAATAAAATCTACTATCTTTTATGATTAAAAGGTTTTCATCACTTTTATCGCCGAGACTCAAATTTTTAATAAATAATCCACATCATCGAATCACCCCTGCACTACGGCCTAAGAATATTTGTGTATTCATTAATGGTCATGATCATGCCAGCAACTGTCCATCAATGCTCTACGGGCCAATGAGGACTTTTTCCACATCATTGGTAACATTACAGTCTTGATTACACCGTATAATCCCTGGTCATAATCGTACCAAGTCCATCTATGCACTATAGGCCACAGATGACTTTCAACAAAATATAAACATGAGGATGATGACAATGATATAAGAATTTAACAAAACAAGTTCAAGAATTAATTTATCCAGGATCTTATAACGTCCAAATTGTCAACATGATACTGCTTTGTAGAGTAAAATTCAAGAATACTCAGAAGAATATTTCCATGAAAAGATACTGGATGAAGCGCAAATATCAAGGATATTCCACTAATTTCATGGAGTATAGAAGTCAAAACTTTAACCAACTGAGTATAATAAGGAATGGAATAACAAAAGAAATCACCGTGCATGCGATAGATCGCAGCGTGCGGTTATTCCAACGAGAATAATAAATAACGGAATCAGTCGGCGTAAAACGCATGCATGTGATATTCCAACAAAATAATAAAGAGGCGGAATCAGTCCGGCAAAAACGCATGCAGACAGGATATTCCAATGTAATAATAAAAACGAAATCAGTCCCGCATAAAAGCGATGCAGACGAGGATATTCCAATGTAATAATAAAAGACAGAATCAGTCCGGCGTGAAACGCATGAGATAGGATATTATTCCAAGAATAATAATAAAGACGGAATCAGTCCGGTACAGAAACGCACAAACAGGATATTCTAACGAGTAATAATAAAGGCGGAATCGGTCCCACAGTAAAAACGCATGAGCATGGATATTCCAACAGAATAATAAAGACGGAACCCGACTCCGGCGTACGCACTTATGAATGTGATGTTCCAACGAATGATAAAGAATGAAACAATGGAAGAATTTCACCAAGTATAGGGTAGCCGCTTATACATGTTATTCCAATGAATAATAAAGAATGGAATAACATAAGTTCTCTTCATGGATAAGAAAGAAATAATACTCCCTACAGTACAACAAATAATATTCCCTACCTTAGAAAGAAATAAAATCTTTGGAGTAGAGAGGTAGCAGACTTCTCTTCTTCTTTCTCTCTATAATTCTCTCTCTAATAATGGCTCTAAATCTTTAGTGAATTGGTGAGAAATGAAGGAAGAATGAGCTTATTTATAGGAAAATATAGTTTCGATAATTGCATGTTTTGGGGCTCGAAATATTACGGTATAATACCTTCCTCTTTTCTACATTTTTAATTTAGTCCTACAAGTATTATCAAACTTGCACCACCTCCCCTAATAGTAAATAATGTGAATAAATAGTAAATCATGTGACTCAATAGTTCTAATCATGTGATAAAAGTAATTACAGTATAGTACCTCCATCTATACCTTCATTTTTAACCTAGTCATACAAGTATTATCAATCTTGCACCACCACCCCTAATAGTATAAGAATGTGAATCAATAGTACACACATGTGAACAAATAGTTATAAGCATGTGAAATAATAACAATTAATTGCTCATTTATCCGATTAATTACCCGATTGGTCAATATAACCTCCAGACATCAATTATTATCGAAATAATTATCGATTTCAAATAATAATCCCAACACAATGGAACTATCAATTTCATCTTTAATCAACACAACTTATTTATCATTAATATTATAACTCACAATATTTTATAACAACTTGCATACTTTGCAAAATTTTCACATAACACACTTAAATTTAAACTTTTATCAACTTAACCATTTACTTAAATAAAATAATAATTATAAGAAAATTGAATACTTTTATTTCATAAAATTCGGGGTCTTACAATCTCCCCTCCTTATGAAATTTCGCCTTCGAAATTTACGTACGTACCTAGTATTCGAAGAGATAAGAATACCTTGCTTTCTTTTTGGATTGTACCTTCCCGGTTATTTCCTCTATATCATGATTTTCCATTTCTCATCTCCTGTATTTCAAATATCATTTTAGAATGTAGTTTCAAAATAAGGGTTAATTGACATGCCACATAATACCCTTATATTCTGACCGACCAATTAAATACCAAATAAACTTAGGTAGGTCATACTAGCGAAGGAAGGAATCCCGAATCTCTCCCTCCTAGTTCTATTCTCACATCTTAGCCAGGGATCATATCCCTAAGCTTTGATACCAACTGTGACTTTGGACACCAAAATTAGGTATACATCACCTATTTTGAGTCGCATGGATACATAGTATGTAATTCAAATACAACTTAATAATACAACTGTCGTGTATAATACGACAAAACATAAACTGTGAGTTTGAATACAAATATTGTCTACTAGAGATTATACAAACTCGAAATGAGTCCTCATTACAATTATTATCACACTATTTCACAGAATAGTGAGGACTACTAATGCACCATCTAGGACCATCACTCTGTTCCCCGACTAGTCCCAGCTATGTTCTCATTTCCTGAAGTGAACAGTGAAAGAAAGGGTGAGCTCAACTAGCCTAGTAAGAAATATTATGACTAAGATAATGCAGAATAAATTATCATTAGCCTTAAACAGTGTTAAACTGATACAATATTACAAACATCAAGTTTAACAGTAGCGGAACAAGCAATCCATTAAAAGAGTCAAGTAGAGAATAAAATCTACTATCTTTTATGATTTAAAAGGTTTTTCATCACTTTTATCGCTGAGACTCAGCTTAATAAATAATCCACATCATCGAATCACCCCTGCACTACGGCCTAAGAATATTTGTGTATTCATTAATGGTCATGATCATGCCAGCAACTGTCCATCAATGCTCTACGGGCCAATGTGGACTTTTTCCACATCATTGGTAACATTACTGTCTTGATTACACCGTATAATCCCTGGTCATAATCGTACCAAGTCCATCTATGCACTATAGGCCACAGATGACTTTCAACAAAATATAAACATGAGGATGATGACAATGATATAAGAATTTAACAAAACAAGTTCAAGAATTAATTTATCCAGGATCTTATAACGTCCAAATTGTCAACATGATACTGCTTTGTAGAGTAAAATTCAAGAATGCTCAGAAGAATATTTCCATGAAAAGATACTAGATGAAGCGCAAATATCAAGGATATTCCACTAATTTCATGGAGTATAGAAGTCAAAACTTTAACCAACTGAGTATAATAAGGAATGGAATAACAAAAGAAATCACGGGCATGCGATAGATCAAGCCCTTGCAGGTGAGTTATTCCAACAGAATAATAAATAACGGAATCAGTCCCACGTAAAACGCATACGCATGTGATATTCCAACAAAATAATAAAGAGGCGGAATCAGTCCCGGCAAAAGCGCATGCATGTGAGGATATTCCAATGCAGAATAATAAAGACGGAATCAGTACGGCATAAAGCGCATGAGCGAGGATATTCCAATGTAATAATAAAGATGCAGATCAGTCCCGGCAGAAAACGCATGCATGTGATATTCCAGCCAATGTAATAATAAAGACGGAATCGGTCCCGGCCAAAACGCACAAACAGGATATTCTAATGTAATAATAAAGAGCGCGGAATCAGTCCCACAAAAACGCGTAAACGAGGATATTCCAATGAGAATAATAAAGACGAAACCGGCTCCGCCAGAACGCATGCATGAGGATGTTCCAAATGTAATGATAAAGAATGAAACAATGTAAGAATTTCACCAAGTATAGGGTAGCTCAGCGACGTACATGTTATTCCAATGAATAATAAAGAATGGAATAACATAAGTTCTCTTCATGGATAAGAAAGAAATAATACTCCCTACGAGTACAACAAATAATATTCCCTACCTTAGAAAGAAACTGAATACTGGAGTAGAGAGGTAGCAGACTTTTCTTCTTCTTTCTCTCTATAATTTCTCTCTATAATAATGGCTATAAATCTTTAGTGAATTGGTGAGAAATGAAGGAAGAATGAGCTTCTATTTATAGGAAAATATAGTTTCGATAATTGCACGTTTTGGGGCTCGAAATATTATAGTATAATACCTTCCTCTTTTTCTACATTTTTAATTTAGTCCTACAAGTATTATCAAACTTGCACCACCTCCCCTAATAGTAAATAATGTGAATAAATAGTAAATCATGTGACTCAATAGTTCTAATCATGTGATAAAAGTAATTACAGTATAGTACCTCCATCTATACCTCCATTTTTAACCGAGTCATACAAGTATTATCAATCTTGCACCACCACCCCTAATAGTATATGAATGTGAATCAATAGTACACACATGTGAACAAATAGTTATAAGCATGTGAAATAATAACAATTAATTGCTCATTTATCCGATTAATTACCCGATTGGTCAATATAACCTCCAGACATCAATTATTATCGAAATAATTGTCGATTTCCAATAACACTAATAATCCCAACACAATGGAACTATCAATTTCATCTTTAATCAACACAACTTATTTATCATTAATATTATAACTCACAATATTTTATAACAACTTGCATACTTCGCAAAATTTTCACATAACACACTTAAATTTAAACTTTTATCAACTTAACCATTTACGAAATAAAATAATAATTATAAGAAAATTGAATACTTTTATTTCATAAAATTCGGGGTCTTACAATCTCCCTCCTTATGAAATTTCGCCCTTCTTGAAATTTTAATCGCACACAGTATTCAAGAGATGAGAATACCTTGCTTTCTTTTTGGATTGTACCTTCCCGGTTATTTCCTCTCTATCATGAATTTCCATTTCTCATCTCCTGTATTTCAAATATCATTCTAGAATGTAGTTTCAAAATAAGGGTTAATTGACATGCCACATAATACCCCTATATTCTGACCGACCAATTAAATACCAAATAAACTTAGGTAGGTCATACTAGCGAAGGAATTCCCCGTCTCTCCCCTCCTAGTTCTATTCTCACATCTTAGCCAGGGATCATATCCCTAAGCTTTGATACCAACTGTGACTTTGGACACCAAAATTAGGTATACATCACCTATTTTGAGTCGCCAGATACATGGTACAGAATTCAAATACAACTTAATAATACAACTGTCGTGTATAATACGACAAAACATAAACTGTGAGTTTGAATACAAATATTGTCTACTAGAGATTATTCAAACTCGAAAGGAGTCCTCATTACAATTATTATCACACTATTTCACTGAATAGTGAGGACTACTAATGCACCATCTAGGACCATCACTCTTGTTCCCGACTAGTCCCAGCCTACGTTCTCATTTCACAAGAGAACAAAGTGAAAGAAAAGGGTGAGCTCAACTAGCCCAAAGAAGAAATATTATGACTAAGATAATGCGTAATAAATTATCATTAGCCTTAAACATTGTTAAACCGATACAATATAACAAACATCAAGTTTAAGCTGCAATGAACAAGCAATCCATTAAAAGAGTCAAGTAGAGAATAAAATCTAATATCCTTTATAATTTAAAAGGTTTTTCATCACTTTTATCATTTGGGACTCAAATTTTTAATAAATAATCCACATCATCAAATCACTTACACACTACTGGCCCAAGAATATTTGTGTATTCATTAATGGTCATGATCATGCCAACAACTGTCCATCAATGCTCTATGGGCCAATGAGGACTTTTTCCACATCATTTGTAACATTACGTTCATGATTACACCGAATAATCCCTGGCCATAATCATACCAAGTCCATCTATGCACTATAGGCCACAGATGACTTTCAACAAAATATAAACATGAGGATGATGACAATGATATAAGAATTCAACAAAACAAGTTCAAGAATTAATTTATCCAGGATCTAATAACGTCCAAATTGTCAACAAGATACTTCTTTGTAGAGTAAAATTCAAGAATGCTCAGAAGAATATTTCCATGAAAAGATACTGGATGAAGCGCAAATATCAAGGATATTCCACTAATTTCATGGAGTTTAGAAGTCAAAACTTTAACCAACTGAGTATAATAAGGAATGAAATAACAAAAGAAATCACCAGGCATGCGATAGACCGCACATGCAGGTTTTTCCAACAGAATAATAAATAATGGAATCGGTCCCAGAAAGCGCACGCAGTGATATTCAACAAAATAATAAAGACGTAAATCAGTGCAGTGTAAAATGCATGACAGGATATTCCAAAAGAATAATAAAAAGGCGGAATCGTCCCCAGAAAGCGCATGCGAGGATATTCCAATGAATAATAAAGAGCGGAATCAGTCAGACGTAAAACGCATGCAGCAGGATATTCCAATGTAATAATAAAGACGGAACCAGTCCGGCGTGAGAACGCAAAGCGGGAGGATGTTCCAACAGAATGATAAAGAATGAAACAATAGAAGAATTTCACCAAGTATAGGGTAGCCCGCGTATACATGTTATTCCAACAGAATAATAAAGAATGGAATAACAGAAGTTCTCTTCATTGAGAAGAAAGAAATAATACTCCCTAAGAGTACAACAAATAATATTCCCTACCTTAAAAAGAAACTGAATACTGGAGTAGAGAGGTAGCAGACTTCTCATCTTCTTTCTCTCTATAATTTCTCTCTATAATAATGGCTCTAAAGCTTTAGTGAATTGGTGAGAAATGAAGGAAGAATGAGCTTCTATTTATAGGAAAATATAGTTTTGATAATTGCACGTTTTGGGGCTCGAAATATTACAGTATAATACCTTCCTCTTTTTCTACATTTTTAATTTAGTCCTACAAGTATTATCAAACTTGCACCACCTCCCCTAATAGTAAATAATGTGAATCAATAGTAAATCATGTGACTCAATAGTTCTAATCATGTGATAAAAATAATTACAGTATAGTACCTCCATCTATACCTCCATTTTTAACTTAGTCATACAAGTATTATCAATCTTGCACCACCACCCCTAATAGTATAAGAATGTGAATCAATAGTACACACATGTGAACAAATAGTTATAAGCATGTGAAATAATAGAAATTAATTTTTCATTTATCCGATTAATTACCCGATTAGTCAATATAACCTCCAGACATCAATTATTATCGAAATAATTGTCGATTTCCAATAACACTAATAATCCCAACACAATTGAACTATAAATTTCATCTTTAATCAACACAACTTATTCATCATTAATATTATAACTCACAATATTTTATAACAACTTGCATACTTTGCAAAATTTTCACATAACACACTTAAATTTAAACTTTTATCAACTTAACCATTTACGAAATAAAATAATAATTATAAAAAATTGAATACTTTTATTTCATAAAATTTTGGGTCTTACAATCTCCCCTCCTTATGAAATTTCGCCCTCGAAATTTACGTACATACCTGGTATTCGAAGAGATGAGAATACCTTGCTTTCTTTTTGGATTGTACCTTCCCGATTATTTCCTCTCTATCATGATTTTCCATTTCTCATCTCCTGTATTTCAAATATCATTCTAGAATATAGTTTCAAAATAAGGGTTAATTGACATACCACATAATACCCCTATATTCTGATCGACCAATTAAATACCAAATAAACTTAGGTAGGTCATACTAGCGAAGGAATTCCCCGTCTCTCCCCTCCTAGTACTATTCTCACATCTTAGCCAGGGATCATATCACTAAGCTTTGATACCAACTGTGACTTTGGACACAAAAATTAGGTATACATCACCTATTCTGAGTCACCAAATACATGGTACAGAATTCAAATACAACTTAATAATACAACTGTCGTGTATAATACGACAAAACATAAACTGTGAGTTTGAATATAAATATTGTCTACTAGAGATTATACAAACTCAAAAGGAGTCCTCATTACAATTATTATCACAGAATTTCACAGAATAGTGAGGACTACTAATGCATCATCTAGGACCATCACTCTGTTCCCCGACTAGTCTCAGCTACGTTCTCATTTCCTGAAGAGAACAGTGAAAGAAAGGGTGAGCTCTACAAACCCCAAAGAAGAAATATTATGACTAAGATAATGCGTAATAAATTATCATTAGCCTTAAAATGATTGTTAAACCGATACAATATAACAAACATCAAGTTTAAGCTGCAGTTGAACAAGCAATCCATTAAAAGAGTCAAGTAGAGAATAAAATCTATTATCTTTTATGATTTAAAAGGTTTTTCATCACTTTTATCGCTGGGACTCAGCTTAATAAATAATCCACATCATCGAATCACCCCTGCACTACGGCCCAAGAATATTTATGTATTCATTAATGGTCATGATCATGCCAACAACTGTCCATCAATGCTCTACGGGCCAATGAGGACTTTTTCCACATCATTTGTAACATTACGGTCATGATTACACCGAATAATCCCTGGTTATAATCATACCAAGTCCATCTATGCACTATAGGCCATAAATGACTTTCAACAAAATATAAACATGAGGATGATGACAATGATATAAGAATTCAACAAAACAAGTTCAAGAATTAATTTATCTAGGATCTAATAACGTCCAAATTGTCAACATAATACTGCTTTGTAGAGTAAAATTCAAGAATGCTCAGAAGAATATTTCCATGAAAAGATACTAGATGAAGCGCAAATATCAAAAACGCATGCATGAGGATATTCCAATAACGAAATCGGTAAGGCAGAAACGCATGCATGTGATATTCCAATAAAATAATAAAGGCGGAATCGTCCCACAGAAACGCATGTATACGTGATATTCCAAATGTAATAATAAAGAGGCGAAATTAGGTCCGGCGTAAAAACGCGCATGCATGTGATATTCCAACGTAATAATAAAGGCGGAATCAGTGCGGCGTAAAACGCATGCATGAGGATATTCCAATGTAATAATAAAGACGGAACCCTTCTCAGAGAACGCATGCACAGGATGTTCCACCAGAATGATAAAGAATGAAACAACAGAAGAATTTCACCAAGTATAGGGTAGCCCGCGTATACATGTTATTCCAACAGAATAATAAAGAATGGAATAACATAAGTTCTCTTCATGGATATGAAAGAAATAATACTCCCTACGAGTATAACAAATAATATTCCCTACCTTAGAAAGAAACTGAATACTGGAGTAGAGAGGTAGCAGACTTCTCTTCTTCTTTCTCTATATAATTTCTCTCTATAATAATGGCTCTAAAGCTTTAGTGAATTGGTGAGAAATGAAGGAAGAATGAGCTTCTATTTATAGGAAAATATAGTTTTGATAATTGCACGTTTTGGGGCTCGAAATATTACAGTATAATACCTTCCTCTTTTTCTACATTTTTAATTTAGTCCTACAAGTATTATCAAACTTGCACCACCTCCCCTAATAGTAAATAATGTGAATCAATAGTAAATCATGTGACTCAATAGTTCTAATAATGTGATAAAAATAATTACAGTATAGTACCTCCATCTATACCTCCATTTTTAACTTAGTCATACAAGTATTATCAATCTTGCACCACCACCCCTAATAGTATAAGAATGTGAATCAATAGTACACACATGTGAACAAATAGTTATAAACATGTGAAATAATAGCAATTAATTGCTCATTTATCCGATTAATTACCTGATTGGTCAATATAACCTCCAGACATCAATTATTATCGAAATAATTATCGATTTCCAATAACACTAATAATCCCAACACAATGGAACTATCAATTTCATCTTTAATCAACACAACTTATTCATCATTAATATTATAACTCACAATATTTTATAACAACTTGCATACTTTGCAAAATTTTCACATAACACACTTAAATTTAAACTTTTATCAACTTAACCATTTATGAAATAAAATAATAATTATAAGAAAAATGAATACTTTTATTTCATAAAATTCGGGGTCTTACACTGAGTCTTAGCGATAAAAGTGTTGAAAAACCTTTTAAATCATAGAAGATAGTAGATTTTATTCTCTACTTGACTCTTCTAATGGATTACTTGTTCCGCTGCAGTTAAACTTGATGTTTGTTATATTTTATCAGTTGAACACTGTTGAAGGCTAATAATAATTTATTCTGCATTATCTTAGTTATAATATTTCTTCTTGGCTAGTTGAGCTCACCCTTTCTTTCACTTTATTCTCTTCGTGAAATGAGAACGTAGTTTAGACTAGTCGAGGAATGGAGTGACTATCCGGATGATAGCATTAGTAGTCCTCACTATTCTGTTAAATAGTATGACAATAAATATAATGTGGACTCCATTGAGTGTGGATATTGTCTAGATGACAATATTCTTATTAAAACTCTTAGATTATGTTTTGTCGTATTTTACACGACTGTTGTATAATTAATTTGTATTTGAATTTTGTACCATGCATTTGGCGACTCAAGATGGGTGATGTATACCTATTTGGGGGGCGTCACAACAGTTGTATATCTTTGGCTTACGTGAAAAGATGGACGGTGGATTATTAGTTTTACAGTCTTTAGCTTACGTGCAAAGATGGACTGTTGATTATTGGTTTTACAGTTGTATATCTTTGGCTTACGTGCAAAGACGAACTGTTGATTGATAGCTTTGGCCCATAGTGCAAAGATGGACAGATGTATGACATGATCATGACCACTGATGATAATAACGAATATCCTTGGCTCGTAGTGCATGGATAATTCGATGATATGATTGGCAGGATCATGACCATTAGTAATAGTTGAATGTCTTCGGTAGAAAAGTGCAATCGGGCAGAATTGATTGGTATGATCATGACCATTGGCTTTATAGTTGAATATTTTTGGCCCGTAGTGCAAAGGTAGACAACTTATTGGTATGATCATTGTTATTACATTTGAATATCTTTAGCCTTTGGGGTAAGGATATTGAGTAAACATTCTATTAAGCCTTTGTGGCAAGGTGAAACTGTTGATTTATATGATTATAAATATGAATTATGGATTTAACTATAATCTTTGGTGGTTCAGGTGAGATAGGTGATGAAAGTTCTCTTTATCTTGGGTATAATAAAGAATTGTTAATGGGTATTACAACGATAATATTTATGATAAACTTTTTAAATCATAGAAGATAGTAGATATCATGCTTTACTTGACTCTTCTAATAGATTGCTCGTTTCGCTGCAGTTATTTATCTAAAACTTGTTGTCTATTGTATTATATCAGTTGTTATACTGTTGAAGGCTAACGATAATTTATTCTGCATTATCTTAGTCATAATATTTCTTACTGGCCTAGTTGAGCTCACCCTTTTCTTTCACTGTTCTCTTCAGAAAATGAGAATATAGCTATGACTAGTCAGGGAATGGAGTGACGGTCCGAGATGGTGGCTATAGTAGTCCTCACTATTTTATGAAATAGTGTGATAATAAATGTAATGAGGACTTCATTTGAGTTTGAATACTGTCTATGAGACAATATTCGTGTTGAAACTCTCAGCTACGTTTTGTCGTACTGTATAAAAGAAGTTTGTATTTAAATTCTGTACCATGTATTTGGCGACTCAGAATGGGTGATGTATACCTATTTTGGGGGCGTCACAGTTGGTATCAAAGCTTAGGGATATGATCCCTGGCAGAGATGTGAGACTAGAACTAGGAGGGGAGAGATGGGCAAATCCTTCGCTAGTATGACCTACCTAAGTTTATTTGGTATTTAATTGGTCGGTTAGAGTATAGGGATAATATGTGGCATGTTAATTAACCCTTCTTTTGAAACTATATTCTAGAATGATATCTGAAATACAGGAGATGTGCAATATGATCCCTAGGAAATAACCAGGAAGGTACAACCCGAAATGAAGGCAAGGTTTTCTCATATCTTCGAACTACCAGGTACGTAAATTTTGAGGGCAAAATTTCATAAAGAAGGGAGATTGTGAGATCCCGAATTTTATGAAATAAAAGTATTCAAATTTTCTATTTTGGTAAATAGTTAAATTGATAAAAGATTAAAGTTAAGGTGATATTTGAAAATTTTACAAAGTAAGCAAGTTGTTATAAAATATTCGTTGTGTCGGGAAATATTCGTTTTAACAAGGAATATTAAATGACTCAAGACAATCATTGAGTGGACCCCACAAATGTAAGTATTGACGTAATTAAAACGCAGCGTAATTATCTTTTATAAAAATAATGTTGAGTGTTACCGTTAAAACTATTGAACTACCGGTAGTAAAAGAAATGCTGAATCTGGCGTGGTTGCATAAGTAGCACACGGTATTGATTATTGATGCTTACGTGAGAAGTCACTCAGTTATACTCAATTATTGCTCATGATAATTGTTGCATCATATCTCTCATATTATTGATTCAATTATTGTCAAAGTATCATCTGCATAATATGTTATATTATTAAATCAATAATTGAGACGACAAAGTTATTCATATTATTATTTGCAATATTGACAATGTCTAGAAGTTCTGCCAAGGAGAGGTTTGGTCACCTAATTGTGTGCTAATAAGGAGAAATCCTTATCGGAAAGCCCCGTCTTTCCTGGGAACGACCTGGTTGTTAAATATTGTGAGTTATAATATTAATGATGAATAAGTTCGTATTTATTAAAGATGAAATTGATATTTCCATTATGTTGGGATTATTAGTGTTAGTGAAAATCGACATTTATTTCGATAATAATTGATGTCTGGAAGTTATACTGACCAATCAGGTAATTAATCGGATAAATGAATAATTAATTGCTATTAATTCACATGTTTATAACTATTTGTTCACATGTGTGTACTATTGATTCACATTCATGTACTATTAGGGGAGGTGGTGCAAAATTGATAATACTTGCATGACTAAATTAAAAATGGAGGTAGAGATGAATGTACTATATTCTAATTGTTTTTTTCACATGATTAGAACTATTGAGTCACATGATTTACTATTGATTCACATGATTTACTATTAGGGGAGGTGGTGAAAGTTTGATAATACTTTTAGTACTAAATTAAAAATGAAGAAAAAGAGAAAGGTATTATACTGTAATATTTTGAGCCCCAAAACGTGCAATTATTGAAACTATATTTTCCTTTAAATAGAAGCTCATTCTTCCTTCATTTCTCACCAATTCACTAAAGCTATAGAGCAATTATTATAGAGAGAAATTATAGAGAGAAAAAAGAAGAAACGTTTGCTACCTCACTATTCCAGTATCCAATTTCTTCTAAGGTAAGGGGTATTATTTATTTCATATTCTGAAGAGAAATAATTTTTTCGCATTCGTATGAATATTATTTTCGTTCAATATTCGTAAGGAATATCATCTTCGTTCAATATTCGTAGGAATATTATTTTCATTCAACAGTCATAAGGGGTATTATTTATTTCATATTCAGAAGAGATATTATTTTTTGTATTCGTATGAATATTATCTTCGTTCAATATTCGTAGGAATAATATCTTCGTTAAATATTCGTTGGAATATTATTTTCGTTCAACAGTCGTAAGGAGTATTATTTATTTCATATTCGCTTACGATATTATTTATCATATTCGTAAAAAATTTTAATTCGTTTAATATTCGTAAGGAGTATTATCTTCGTTCAATATTCGTTGGAATATTATTTTTGTTCAACAGTTGTAAGGGATTTTATTTATTTCTTATTCGTAATGGTTATTATTTCTTACTATTCACGAGTTACCATTTACGGGTTACTATTCACCCAGTTACTATTCACTCGAATACTATTCACTCGGGTATTCGAGACACTTTTTGGGCCGAAGTACTATTCATGGGTTACTATTCACCTGGTTACTATTCACTCTAGTATTATTCACTAGGGTATTGAGGCACTTTTCGTGCCGAAGTACTATTCACGAGTTACTATTGACCCGGTTACTATTCACTCGAATATTATTCACTCGGGTATGTTGGGCACTTTTCATGCCAGGGGTACTATTCACGATGTACTATTCCCGAAGTACTATTCACAGGGTACTATTCACGGTGTACTATTCACCCGAAAGATATATTTCTTTTTTCTGTCCAAATTATTTTTGATACATGAATATTATTCTTGAATTTTACTCCACAAAGCAGTATCATGTTGACTATTTGGATATTTTTAAACTCTGGATAAATTTAAAGTCTTTAATATTTATCCTTGATTTCATTTGATTAATGCTTATATCATTGTCATCATCCTCATGTTTATATTGTGATGAAAGTCATCTTTGGCTTACGTGCAAAGATGAATTGTCGATTATTAGTTTTACAGTTGTATATCTTTGTCTTACGTGCAAAGATGGACTATTGATTATTAGTTTTACAGTTGTATATCTTTAGATTACGTGCAAAGATGGACTGTTGATTATTGGTTTTATAGTTGTATATCTTTAGCTTACGTGCAAAGATTTAACTGTTGATTGATAGCTTTGGTCGTAGTGCAAAGATGGACGGATGTATGACATGATCATGACCATCGGTGATAATAACGAATATCCTTGGCCCGTGAGTGCATGGATAATTCGATGATGTGATTAAGCGAGGATCATGACCATTAGTAACGATTGAATGTCTTTGGTCGTAGTGCATTAATGTATTAATTGATTAGTATGATCATGACCATTGGTTTTATAGTTGAATATCTTTGGCCCGTAGTGCAAAGGTAGACAACTGATTGGTATGATCATTGTTATTATATTTGAATATCTTTAGCCTTTGGGTTAAGGATATTGAGTAAACATTCTATTAAGCCTTTGTGGCAAGGTGAAACTGCTGATTTACATGATTATAAATATGAATTGTGGATTTAACTATAATCTTTGGTGGTTCAGGTGAGATAGGTGATGAAAGTTCTCTTTATCTTGGGTATAATAAAGACATGTTAATGGGTATTACAACGATAATATTTATGATAAACTTTTTGAATCATAGAAGATAGTAGATATCATGCTCTACTTGACTCTTCTAATGGATTACTCGTTCCGCTGCAGTTATTGATCTAAAACTTGTTGTCTATTGTATTATATCAGTTGTTATACTGTTGAAGGCTAACGATAATTTATTCTGCATTATCTTAGTCATAATATTTCTTACTGGCCTAGTTGAGCTCACCCTTTTCTTTCACTGTTCTCTTCAGAAAATGAGAATATAGCTATGACTAGTCAGGGAATGGAGTGACGGTCCGAGATGGTGGCTATAGTAGTCCTCACTATTTTATGAAATAGTGTGATAATAAATGTAATGAGGACTTCATTTGAGTTTGAATATTGTCTATGAGACAATATCCGTGTTGAAACTCTCAGCTACGTTTTGTCGTACTGTATAAAAGAAGTTTGTATTTAAATTCTGTACCATGTATTTGGCGACTCAGAATGGGTGATGTATGCTTGTTTTGGGGGCGTCACAACTTTCATCATAATATAAACACGAGGATGATGACAATGATATAAGAATTCAATTAAATGAAAGCAAATGATAAATTTTTAAAGATTTATAATTTAATTTATCCAAAATTCAATAATGTCCAAATTGTCAGCATGATACTGCTTTGTGGAGTAAAATTCAAGATTAATATTGTATCAAAAATAATTTAGACCGAAAAGAAATCAATTTTTGTTATGAATAGTACCTCAGGTGAATAGTAACTGAGTGAATAGTACCCCATGAATAGTACTTCGGGAATAGTATCCCGTGAATAGTACTTCGGCATGAAAAAGTTAAAAATTATTAAGAATGCTCATAATAATATTTCCAGGAAAAGATACTGGATGAAGCGCAAATATAAAGGATATTCTACTAATTTCATGGAGTATAGAAGCCAAAACTTTAACAAAATGAGTGTAGAATTCTAAATCTGAAACGAAATAATATTACTTACATACTACAGAGTATGGAAGAAAATATTATTTCATACGAATACTGAACAAAAATAATATCCCTTACCTTGAAAAGAAAAGTATTCTAACTGGTAGAGCGGAGATATTCTTGAAGAAAACTTTCACTGTTTTCTACGCTCAAAGCTTCTTAAAACTCTAAAGAAATACGCTCAATATTATAGAATAAGAATTCTCTGATTCTGGTGTGATTTTGAATTCTAACTAAGCATCCTATTTATAGGAGAATGGAAGGATACTATTTAAATTTGAAAATCACTTGATATTACAGTGCACGCTTGAAAAAATCTACTAGAAATAATTTTTTGACTTTACTATGCAGGCACTATGCAAACACTATGCATAATAAAATATAATATATTCTATATATTTTTCATAAAAAACAAAACTTATTATAATATATATATATATATATATATATAAGTCACGGAAGTCACGCCCGCGACTTCCATCCCCTACCCCACCCCACCCCACCCCACCCCACCCCACCCCTTACTTCATAATATATATATATATATATATATATATAATATAAAACATATATATATTACATAACTTATAATATATATACTTCTTACCCGTGATAAAAATTCAAAATTTCTCCTCTAACATTCATTTTTCAACATGTGGGTCCCACATTTGGGCCCCCACCTATTATATATATATATATACTGAATAATTTTCTACCGATTATTTTAAAAAATGGGTAAATGGGGGTCCATAAATACTTCATAAAATTCCCTCAATATTTTTAACAACGTTTATTCATATTATTATAACTCGCAATATTAACAACCAGATCGTTCCCAGGAAAGAGGGGACTTTCCGATAAGGATTTCTCCCTATTGTCGCGCAATTAGGTAACCAAACCCCTTTCCTTGACAGAACTTTCTAGACATTGTTAATTATGCAGATAATAATATGAATAACTTGTCATCTCAATTATTGATTTAATAATGTAAAATATTGTGACAATAATTTAATCAAATAACGTGAGATACTATGCAGCAATTACTGTAGCAATAATTGAATAAAGTTGAGTGACTTCTCACGTAAGCATCAATAATCAATACCGCGTGCTACTATGCAACCACGCGTATTACTGTACTTTTAACACCAGGTATTTAAACAGTTTAAAGGTAAAACTTCCACCGTTATTTTTATAAAAAGATATTTCTGTCGTTTTCTCATTCGGACAATAATTATGTTGTGGGATCCACCAATGATTGTGCCGTCGTACGAATATTCCCCAACCAATTGAATATTATATAACAACTTGCTTACTTTGCAAAATTTATAAATATTACCCACAACTATAACATTATAACAAATTCACACCTTAATATTCAAAAATGATAATTATAGAAAAATTCATCTTTATTCATAAAAGTTGGGGTCTTACAACCTCCCCTTCTTATAAAATTTCACCCTCGAAATTAGGATACATACCTAGTATGACGAAGAGGTGAGGATACCATGATTTCATTTCGGATTCTAACTCCTAGGTCATTTCCTCAACATCGTGGTTTCTCCACAAAACTTTGACTTGAGGTATAACCTTGGAGCGTAGAATATGTTCTTTCTTATCCAAGATTTTAACAAGTACCTCTTCATACGTTAAATCTTCCGCTATCTCGTCTGGTTCTAACCCAATAATGTGGTTCGGGTGATCTTCCACATATTTACGTAACATAGATATGTGAAAAACGTTATGAACACGAGACATACTTGGCGGTAAAACGAGTCTATAGGCCACAGTTCCTACTCGGTCAAGGATTTCAAATGGGCCAATGAATCAAGGATTGAGCTTTCCTCTCTTTCCAAATCTCGTAACTCCTTTTCATGGAGCCACACGTAACAACACATGATCACCAACATTGAATTCCACGTCCTTTCGATGAAGATCAACATAACTCTTTTGTCGATCTTGTGAGGTTTTTATACGTTGCCTGATCATTTGAATATTATTCATAGTCATACGTACCAATTCCGATCCCAACAATGTTGCTTCACCCACCTCATCCCAGCATACTGGAGAACGACACTTTCTTCCATACAACGCCTCAAATGGAGCCATGCTGATACTTACTTGATAACTGTTGTTGTAGGAGAATTCCACTAATGGTAAGAACTTGTCCCAACTTCCCTTGAAGTCAAGGACACAGAGTCTTAATAGATCTTCAAGAGTTTGAATAGTCCTCTCTGACTACCCGTCCGTTTGAGGATGATATGCCAAACTAAATCGTAAATCCGTGCCCATAGCTTTTTGCAAACTAACCCAAAATAGTGAAGTGAATCTTGGGTCTCGATTAGAAACTATGGATACTGGCATACAATGCAGTCTTATAATCTCATTTATGTACACACGAGCAAGACGTTCAAGTGAATAAGTTTCTCGTATAGGTAAGAAATGAGCAGACTTGGTCAATCTATTAACAATGACTTAAATTGTATCTATGCCTTGAGAAACCTTGGGAAGACCAGTAACAAAATCCATGGTAATGTGCTCCCACTTCCATTCTGGAATTTCAAATGGTTGTAATGGACCTTTTGGCACTTGATGCTCTGCCTTGACACGTTGATAAGTTTAACACCTTGAGATAATCTTTGCGATCTCTCTCTTCATATTGCTCCACCAAAATATATGTCAAAGATCACAATACATTTTGGTACTCCCAGGATGGATTATAAATGGTGTGTTGTGCGCCTCCATCATGATTTTATACTTTAAATAAGGGTCGTTAGGAACACAAAGTCTAGAGTTGACTCGAAGTATTCATTCTTCATCGATTCTTGCTTCCGGGATAGCATCTTCTTCTTCATATGCATCAGCTCCAGGTCTGTATCTTGAGCAACTTTAACTTTATCGATTAAAGTCGGTTCAACTCGTATATTTGCCATCATCACGTGGGTCCCTAGAGTCTTTAACTCTATCTCCATCATTTGTAAGTCATATAAAATGGGCCTTTGCGTTGACAATATCGCACTCGTACCCGCATATGATCTTTTACTCAATGCGTCAGCTACTACGTTTGCGTTTCCAAGATGGTATTGAATAGTATTATCATAATCTTTCAACAGCTCGATCCAACGTCGTTGTCGAATGTTGAGTTCCTTTTGAGTGAAGAAATATTTGAGCCTTTTATAATCCGTATAGACCTCCACTTTCTCCCCATACAGGTAATGCCTCCAAATTTTAAGTGCGAAAACAACAGCTGCCAACTCTAGATCATGAGTAGGATAATTCCTCTCATATACTTTGAGTTGTCGAGAGGCATAGGCTATAACTTTCCCATGTTGCATGAGAACACATCCTAACCCTTTCCCCGAAGCATCACTGTAGATGACAAATCCCTCTGAGCTAGATGGTATTGTCAGAACAGGTGCTGAAATGAGTCTCCTCTTGAGTTCTTGAAAACACTTCTCACATTCCTCGCTCCAGCCGAATTTTGTATCTTTCTGAGTCAGCTGAGTTAATGGAGTAGCGATTCAAGAAAACCCTTCTACGAATCTCCGATAATAACCATTAAGCCAAGAAAGCTACGACTTGATCATCGATTTAGGTTGCTCTCGGCTTTGTATTGCTTCAATCTTTTTGAAGGTCAACAAATATTCCATGACTTGATACTACATGCCCAAGGAATGCTACTTCCTCAAGCTAGAACTGGCATTTCTTCAGCTTGGCATAAAGTTTGTTTACACGAAGCTTTTGGAGTATCAGCCTCAAGTGTTGCTCATGATCTTCACGGCTTTTGGAATATATGAGAATGTCATCAATAAAGATAACCACAAAATGATCCAAATATTCCTTGAATACTCAGTTCATCATATCCATGAAGGCAGCAGGAGCATTAGTCAATCTAAAAGATATAACTAGGAATTCATAATGCCCGTACCGAGTTCTGAAAGTAGTCTTTGGAATGTCATCAGTTTTAATCTTTAATTGGTGATATCTAGAACGAAGATCAATCTTTGAAAAAAAATTGGCGCCTTGCAACTGGTTAAATAGGTCATTAATGCGAGGCAACAGGTACCTATTTTTGATGGTGACATGATTCAACTTCCGATAATTAATACAAAGTCGCATACTCCCATATTTCTTCTTTACGAATAGAACAGGAGCTCCCTAAGGAGACGTACTAGGATAAATGAAACCGATGTCTAACAACTCCTGCAGTTGAGTCTTTAACTCCTGAAGTTCAATAGGAGCCATTCGATATGGGGCTTTGGAAATGGGTTTTGAACCGGGTTCAAGGTCGATACAAAATTCAATTGCACACTCTGGGGGTAGGCCAGGAAGTTCTTCAGGGAATACGTCAAAATTTTTATTAACAATAGAAATATCATTCAAATCTGACGTATTTTTGTTTAAATCTATGACATGGGCTAAGAAAGCTTGATATCCGTTTTTCAATAAACGAATAGCTTTATGGCTTGAGATGACAGTGATTGATTTTAATGGTTTGGTTGCTTGAATTCGCATAATAGGTTGGTTAGGAATATGAAATCTAACAACCTTACAAAAACAATCAATTTTTGCATGATGAGTAGTTAACCAATCAATCCCTAGAATTACGTCAAATGCAAGTATTTTTAATGAAATAAGATCGACAGGTAATGTGAGGGTATCGATTTGAACCAAACAAGACTTATAAACAGTGGATGTAATGAAGGTTTCTCCCAACGAAGTTTCAACAGATAAGTCAAAGTCTAATTTCTCTAGAGTCAAATTTAAACGTTGAGCGCAAGTAGGAGAAATAAAAGAATGGGTTGAACCGATATCAAATAAGGTATAGACTTCGCTAGAGTTTATGATTAGCTTACCCGTGATGACCTCGTTCAGGTTCCTTTCTTTTTGGGAGGTCATGAAAAAGGCTCTCCCTTGAACTACTGGTTTTGACTTTTCTGGGATGGCCTTTGGTGCCTCCATCCCAGCCTGACTTGGTTTCCCTGCACGACAAAATTGAGCTAGGTGACCTTCTCTTCCACAATTGTAACACGTTTTAGACTCCTGCGCATAGTTTGGACTGATGTGTCCCTCCCCTCCGCATTTGAAACATACGATCGGTGGCCGTTCTTCTTCTTTAACAACGGGTGCTGGTGCTGACGTCTTTCTATCAATTTTAAATCTTCTCTTCTTGAAATGTCAACTTTTACTGTCTTGGCCATGATTACCACCGAAGTGGTTACCATTTCTGGCATGTTGATTCCCTCCACGTTTGTTGTCACTGCTTCGATTACTACTACCAATGGTATTATCATTTTGCCGGTTACTTTCTCTTGGTTGGGTTGACTCGTTATCGCGCTCCAATAACTGAGCCCTATTTACAACATCTGAATACAAACATAGTTTGTGAGAAATTAGGTATTGACGTATCTCGGGTTTCAAACCTCTTAGAAACATCCACGTCATTCTCTCCTCATTATCTATCAAGTTGGACGTAAACCGAGACAACACAATAAACTTAGCTTCGTACTGCGACACGATCATATTGTTCTGCTCCAGCTTAATGAACTCTACCTCCTTCATGTGACGAATACTTTCAGGAAAGTACTTGTCGTTGAACAGTTCTTGGAACTTCTCTCAAGACATCTTTAGTGCAGCTGGTTGAGTACGCTTTATAGATTCCCACCAATAATGTGACGCCCCCAAAATAAGTATACAACACCCATTTTGAGTCGTCAATAACATGGTACAGAAACAACTACAACTTTATTAATTCAACATAACAACTGTGACTTTAAATACAAATATTGCCATCTAGACAATATTCATACCCAAATAAGTCCTTATTACAATTATTGGTACAATATTTTACAAAAATGGTGAGGACTAATAAAATAACTTCCTAGAACCTTCATTCTATACCCCGACTAGTACTCGCTACATTCTCGCCTCCTGAGAAGAAAAATGGAACAAAAAGGAAAAGAGTGAGCTCAACTAGCCCAGTAAAGAATATTATAACTAAGATAACATAGAACAAATTATCGTTAGTCTTCAACAGGGAAAAATCTAATAGAATACAATAGACAACCAGTTTTAAATCAATATTCGCAGCGGAAATAATAATTTATTAAAAGAGTTAAGTAGCAAATGCAATCTACTATCTTCTATATATGAATTTAAAAGTTCATCGTCGATATTTTATCCCTGTAACATCAATCAATATATATTTGGAATTAAATATTCATCTTTGCACTACAGGCCAAAGATATTCATCAGTTGGTCATGTTCATCTAAACACTTGTTCATCTTTGCACTACGGGCCAAAGATATTCATCAAAAAATCATTCATCTTTGCACTACATGCCAAAGATATTCAGTAATATCATCATTTAGGTCTGAGGATGATGAAAAATATTTTAAAGAAAACGAATCCAATGAAACAAATGAATAAATATTAAGGATTCGTATTTCATGTCCAAAAATACCTCATAAATAATCATAGTAGAGTAAAATTCAAGAATGATCAAAACATGGATACAATCAAAGCTAGTATCCATAATAGATATTTTGGACGAAAAACAAAAATTTAATTTTTCTGTGAATAGTGCTGTATTCGTGAATAGTGTCGTATACGTGAATAGTGCCGTATACGTGAATAGTAACCCCGACACAAAAAATTCCAAATTTGATAAAAAGTTCAAACCAATATTTCGGCATAATGATATTGAAGAAAATAATATCATTTAAGAAGAAAATAACATCCCTTACCTCGGAAAAGACAAAGATTTCCGATTTGGAATCTTTGGATATAGTCTTTGAAGGGAACTTGCACCGTATAACAACACTCAATGTATCAAAATACTCATAAGAATACGCTCGATAATATAGAGAGAGAAAGAGAGAGAAAACTTTAGTTTCTGGTGTGATTTTCAATTCTAACCTAAGCACCCTATTTATAGGAAAAGGCTTAGAACACAAAAGCAGAAAATTTAATATAATAATATATTTATAAAATAAATTCACGCACACCTCTTGAAAACTTGAATTCAGCCACCAAAGTAGCCCACCATAATGACAAAAACGTTTTTCTAACAAAAAATATTTAAAACTTCTAAAAAATGATAATCAATTAATCCGGAACTTCAATAATTCATAATAAATAGCCCTTTTATCAGAAAAATTTGAAACTTATGTCTTTTCCATAGGAAATTCTATTATCTACAACTTTATAGAAGAAAGTTTTTCCAAATTCCAAACAAAAATTGACCGAAATCCACAAACGGGCGATTTTACAAGCTATAATCAAATTTCAGTCAAGAAATGGGGTCCACCGACACACAAAATATGTGTTAATCATTTAATGCAACAAAAATACTCTTTCTCCTCATATACTCATATATCCCACATTCATTGTAAAAATATCACCATTATTATATTATTAAAATATAATAATATATTTGAATGAATTATTTTATCACAAAAAGATAAAATATTAATTTTCAACAATTGTCACATTAAAATTTTCTCCATCTATATCCACATAAAATCAATATTTTCCTCATCATATAAATCAATAATTAATTATTCATAAATAATATTACGTAATCATAATATCGACAACCGGTAGTTCTCAGAAAGAGGGGCTTACCAATAAGGATTTCTCCTCATCTTGTGCAATGATTGGGTGACCAAACCTCTCCTTAGACAGAACTTTTTAGACATTGCCAATAATGTTATCTAATAATATTATTCAGATAATATGAATTATTGCTCCAATAATAGAAAATACTGTGTAGTGATAATTATTGAAACAACAGTAATATAAAATATTAACGTAGCAATTATTGAATCAATAAAATAAAATATTGAACAGTAATTACTGTAAAAATTATTGAGTAGTGCCTTCTTACGTAAGAATCAATAATTGGTGCAATACCGTGTGCTACTGTGTTTTAACCACCGAGTATTTCAACAGTATTAACGGTAACAACTACGCCGTTATTTATAAACAACTTATACTTGTCGTTTTCTTCATCCAATCACTTTTCGTTATGGGGCCCACACAAGGCTGCGCCGTCGTACGAATATTCCCCGACAGTAAGAATATTCCACGACCAAACGAATATTCTCCGATAAAAATGAATATTTTATAACCACTTGCTTATTTAAATTATTTGCGCATTTTACCCATAACTAACCACATTAATCAAATCAACCCTTACTATTTCAAAATAATAAATAGAGGAAATTAAATTTCATTTATTAATAATTTGGGGTCTTACAACCTCCCCTCCTTATGAAATTTCGTCCTCGAAATTGACGTACGTACCTGGTGTTTCGAAAAGATGAGGATACCTCGCTTTCATTTCCGTTTTCAACTCCCAGGTCATTTCCTCAATAGCATGGTTCCGCCACAAAACTTTTACTTGTGGTATGACCATTGTGCATAGGAAATGTTCTTTCCTATCCAAGATCTTGACCGGTACCTCTTCGTATGTTAAGTCTTCGGCTATCTCATCCGGTTCTAACTCAATAACGTGGTTTGGGTCTTTCACATATTTACGTAGCACAGATATATGAAAAACATTATGAACACGAGACATACTTGGAGGTAACGCGAGTCTATAGGCCACATTTCCTACTCGGTCAAGAATCTGAAATGGACCAATAAATCGTGGATTGAGCTTTCCTCTCTTCCCAAATCTTGTAACTCCCTTCCATAGAGCAACACACAACAATACATGATCCGCATAACTCTTATGTCGATCCTGTGCCGTTTGTATACGTTGTCGAATCATTTGGATCTTTTTCGTAGTCATACGTACCAACTCGGGTCCCAACAATGTTGCTTCACCCACCTCATCCCAACATATTGGAGAGCGACACTTTCGCCCATACAATGCTTCGAATGGAGCCACACCTATACTTGCTTGATAACTGTTGTTGTAGGAGAATTTCACCAATGGTAAATACTTATCCCAACTCCCTTTGAAGTCTAGGACACATAGTCTTAATAGATCTTCAAGAGTTTGAATAGTCCTCTCCGATTGTCCGTCTGTTTGAGGATGGTATGCCGAACAAAATCGTAAATCCGTGCCCATAGCTTTTTGCAAGATAACCCAAAATCTTGAAGTGAATCTTGGGTCACAATCCGAAACTATGGGTACTGGCATGCCATGCAATCTCACAATCTCATCTACATACATACGAGCAAGATGTTCAAGGGAATAAGTCTCCCGTATTGGCAAGAAATGAGCAGACTTAGTTAATCTATCAACAATAATCCAAATAGCATTTATGCCTTGAGAAACCGTGGGAAGATCCGTAACGAAATCCATGGTAATATGTTCCCACTTCCATTTCGGAATCTCAAGTAGTTGCAATGGACCCTTAGGTACTTGATGCTCCACCTTTACACGTTGACAAGTTAAACACATCGAGATAAACTTTGCAATCTCTCTCTTCATATTATTCCACCAAAATGTATGTCGAAGATCACGATATATTTTGGTACTTCCAGGATGGATTGCAAATGGTGTATTGTGTGCCTCCATCATGATCTTGTACTTCAAATCAGAATCGTTAGGAACACAAAGTCTGGAGTGGACTCGAAGTATTCCTTCTTCATCGATTCTTGCCTCTTGAATAACACCTTGTACTTTCTTCTTCATACGCATCAGTTCCAGGTCTGTGACTTGAGAAACTTTAACTTTTTCGATTAAAGTTGGTTCTATACGTATACTTGACATCATTGCATGGGTCCCCGGAGTCTTGAATTCTATCTTCATCTTTTGTAAATCACACAAAAATGGGCCTTTGTGTTGACAACATCGCACTCGTTCCCGCGTATGATCTTCTACTCAATGCGTCGACTACCACGTTCGCTTTTCCAGGATGGTATTGAATGGTATGGTCATAGTCTTTCAACAGCTCGAGCCAACGTCATTGCCGCATGTTGAGTTCTTTTTGGGTGAAGAAATATTTGAGGCTTTTATGGTCTGAATATATCTCCACTTTTCCCCCATATAGATAGTGCCTCCAGATCTTTAGCACGAAAACGACTGCTGCCAACTCTAGATCATGAGTAGGATAATTCCTCTCATACTCTTTAAGTTGTCGCGAGGCATAGGCTATGACTTTCCCACGTTACATGAGAACACATCCTAACCCTTTGCTCAAGCATCGTCAGAGATAACAAATCCATCCGTATCGGATGGTATTGTCGAGCAGTGCCAAAATGAGTCTCCTCTTGAGCTCTTGGAAACTCTTCTCGCATTCCTCGCTCCATATGAATTTTGTATCCTTCCGAGTCAGCTGAGTTAATGGGTTAGCGATTCGAGAAAATCCTTCCACGAATCTCCGATAATAACCAGCTAAACCCGTAGTTACGCACTTGATCACCGTCTTGATTGCTCCCAACTTTGTATTGCTTTAATCTTCGCCGGGTCAGTAGATACTCCATGTTTTGACACAACGTGCCCAAGGAATTCTACTTCCTCAAGCCAGAACTCGCATTTCTTCAACTTAGCATAACACTTGTTTTCACAAAGCTTTTGGAGTACCAGCTTTAAATGGTGCTCATGATCTTCATGGCTTTTGGAATATATGAGGATGTCATCAATAAAGACAACAACAAACTAATCCAAATAATCCTTGAATACTCTGTTCATCATATCCATGAAAGCCGCAGGAGCATTAGTCAATCCAAAAGATATGACTAAGAATTCATAATGTGCGTCTTCGAGTTCAAGTCGGTCTTTTGAATATCCTCGTTCTAATCTTGGTGATGGTATCCGTAAGCGAAGATCAATTTTTGAAAAGAATTATGCTCCTTGTAACTGGTAAAACAGGTCATCAATACGAGGTAGCGAATACCTATTTTTGATAGTGACATGGTTTAATTCCCGGTAGTCGATACAAAGTCGCATACTCCCATTTTTCTTCTTTACGAATAAAACAGGAGCACCCCAAGGAGATGTACTAGGACGAATGAAACCGATATCCAACAACTCCTGTAGTTAAACTGATAAAATATAATGAACATCAAGTTTAACTACAGCGGAACCAGCAATCCATTAAAAGAGTCAAGTAAAAAATAAAATCTACTATCTTTTATGATTTAAAAGGTTTTTCATCACTGTTATAGTTGAGACTCAGCTTTAATAAATATTCCACATCATCGAATCACCCATGCACTACGACCAAGGATATTCTTTAGTATCATGACCACAATTATTCATGCACTACTGGCCAAGAATATTTGTGTATTCATTAATGGTCATGATCATGCCAACAATCATCCATCAATGCACTACAGGCCACCGAGGATTTTTACCACATCATTTGTAACATTACTACCATGATTACACCGAATAGTCTCTGGTCATAATCATACCAAGTCCATCTATGCACTACAGGCCACAGATGACTTTCAACATAATATAAACATGAGGATGATGACAATGATATTCAATAAAACAAGTTCAAGAATTAATTTATCTAGGAACCAATAACATCCAAACTGTCAACATGATACTGCTTTGTAGAGTAAAATTCAAGAATATTGAGAAGAATATTTCCATGAAAGGATACTGGATGAAGCGCAAATATCAAGGATATTCCACTAATTTCATGGAGTATAGAAGTCAAAGTTTTAACTAATGGGTATAATAAAGAATGGAATAACAAAAGAAATCACCATGCATGCGATAGGCCGCATATGCGAGTTATTCCAATGTAATAATAAATAACGGAACCAGTCCGGCGTAAAACGCATGCATGTGATATTCCAACAGAATAATAAAGAATGGAACCAGTCCGGCGTAAAAACACATGCAGGCAGGATGTTCCAATGTAATAATAATAAAGAGCGGAACCAGTCAAAGGTGTAAAAACACACGCATGGATGTTCCAATAGAATAATAATAATAAAGATTTTAACCAGTCCGGTGTAAAACACATGCATGTGATTTTCCAATGCGAATAATAGAAGAATGTCACCAAGTATAGGGTAAACCGCGTATCACAAAGTTATTCCAATGAATAATAAGCAATGGAAAAACAACAGTTCTTCTTCATGAATAAGAAAGAATAACACCCCTTACTTTTGGTAGGAGATTGAATATTTGCGATAGTGTAGTAACAAAATACTCTTCTTCTTTCTCTCTTATTCTCTATACTTTTCTCTCTATAGCTTGAATAAATTCGTGAAAAATAATGAAGCACTAGGCCTCTATTTATAGAAGATTTCTAGCTTAGCACCGCCATGTGAAAAGGCAAGTGGCTTGATATGACCGGTGATGTGAAAAGAAAAGTGGTTTGACGCTTTGTAATGTGAAACGACAAGTGGTTCGGCGCTCAGTAATGTGAAACAACAAGTGGTTCGACGTGCACGGTAAAGGTAATTACTATTGACGAAGGTAATTACTATTCATAAAGGTAATTACTAATGATGAAGGTAATTACTATCGATTGAAGAGACTCTTAGATGATGACATATGGGCCCCCATAAAATAATCAAACTTACCACAAACGCCTCATATAACAGACTTTTATATACATCAAGGATTGAATAAATATTACCACAAATCATTTTATTTTTAATCAACACATATTTAATCTTTCAACAATTATTAATCATTTATAACTTGTCGTCTCAATTATTGATTTAATACTATAACATATTATACAGATGATACTGTGACAATAATTGAATCAATAATATAAGAGATATGATGCAGCAATTACTGTAGCAATAATTGAGCATAGCGGAGTGACTTCTCACGTAAGCATCAATAATCAATATCGTGTGCTACTATACAACTACGCCAGCGTATCGCTTGTACTTTTTACCTATGGGTAGTTCAACAGCTTTTATTCAGAATAACACCTCCGACGTTATTTTTATAGAAAGATAATTTTGTCGTTTTCTAACTATGACAATACTTCCGTTGTGGGGTCCACCAATGATTGAGCCGTCATACGAATATTTCCCGACAAAAAGAATATTCCCCGACCAAACGAATATTTTATAACAACTTTCTTACTTTGCAAAATTTATAAATATTACCCACAACTATAACATTATATCAAATTTATTCCATAATATTCAAAAATAATATTTATAGAAAATTCATCTTTATTTATAAAAGTTGGGGTCTTACAACCTCCCCTTCTTATGAATTTTCGACCTCGAAATTAGGGTACGTACCTGGTATATCGAAGAGGTAAGGATACCTTGATTTCATTTCAGATTCTAACTCCCAAGTCATTTCCTCAACATCGTGGTTCCTCCACAAAACTTTGACTTGAGGTATAACCTTGTAGCGTAGAATATGATCCTTCTTATCCAAGATTTGAACAGGAACCTCTTCATACGTCAAATCTTCCGCTATTTCGTCCGGTTCTAACTCAATAATGTGGTTCGGGTCTTTCACATATTTACGTAACATGGATATGTGAAAAACGTTATGAACACGAGACATACTTGGCGGTAAAGCGAGTCTATAGGCCACAGTTCCTACTCGATCGAGGATTAAAAATGGACCGATGAATCGAGGATTGAGTTTTCCTCTCTTTACAAATCTTGTAACTCCTTTCCATGGAGCAAATCTTAACAACACATGATCTCCTATATCGAATTCCACGTCCTTTCGATGAAGATCATTATAACTCTTTTGTCGATTTTGTGAGGTTTTTATACGTTGTCGGATCGTTTGAATCTTTTCCGTAGTCATACGCATCAACTTCGTCCCAACAACGTTGTTTCACCCACCTCATCCCAAAGATAATCGAGAATGACACTTTCTTCCATACAACGCTTCAATGGAGCCATGCCAATACTTGCTTGATAAGCTGTTGTTCAGGAAAACTCCACCAATGGTAAGAACTTGTCCCAACTTCCTTGAAATCAAGGACACGAGTCTTAATAGATCTTCAAGAGTTTGAATAGTCCTCTCCGACCGTCCGTAAAATCGAGGATGATATGCCGAGCTAAATCGTAAGTCTGTGCCCATAGCTTTTTGCAAACTAACCCAAAATCGTGAAGTGAATCTTGGGTCTCGATCGGAAACTATGGATATCTAAGATACCATGCGATCTTACAATCTCGTTTATGTACATATGAGCAAGGCGTTCAAGTGTATAAGTTTCTCGTTCGGAAGAAATGAGCAGACTTGGTCAATCTATCAACAATGACCCAAATCGCATCTATGCCTTGAGAAACCGTAGGAAGGCCAGAACTTAAATCCATGGTAATGTGCTCCCACTTCCATTCGGAATTTCAAGTGGTTGCAATGGACCTTTTGGTACTTGATGCTCTGCTTTAACTCGTTGACAAGTTAGACACCTTGAGATAAACAAGCGCTATCTCTCTCTTCATATTGCTCCACCAAAATGTATGATTTAATATCATGATACATTTGGTACTCCCCGTGATGGATTGCAAATGGTGTGTTGTGCGCCTCCATCATGATATTATACTTTAAATCAGGGTCGTTAGGAACACAAAGTCTGGAGTTGACTCGAAGTATTCCTTCTTCATCGATTCTTGCTTCCGGCATAGCACCTTCTTGCACTTTCTTCCTCATACGCATCGGCTCAGTGTCCAGTAGCTCGAAAGCGCCTTTAACTTTATCGATTAAAGTCGGTTCTACTCGTATACTCGCTATCATCACATGCGTCCCTGGAGTCTTTAACTCTATCTCCATCCTTTGCAAGTCACACAAAATGGGCCTTTGCGTTGACAATATCGCACTCGTACTTGCATATAATCTTCTACTCAATGCGTCAGCTACCACGTTCGCTTTTCCAGGATGGTATTGGATGGTATGATCATAATCTTTCAACAGTTCAAGCCAACGTCGTTGTCGCATGTTGAGTTCCTTTTGAGTGAAGAAATATTTGAGGCTTTTATGATCCGTAAAGATCTCCACTTTCTCCCCATACAAGTAATGCCTCCAAATTTTAAGTGCAGAAGACAACAGCTGCTAACTCTAGATCATGAGTAGGATAATTCCTCTCATATTCTTTGAGTTGTCATGAGGCATAAAGCTATAACTTTTCCATGTTGCATGAGAACACATCCCAACCCTTTGCTCAAGCATCATCAGAGATGACAAATCCCTCAAGAGCCGATGGTATTGTCGTAACAGTGCTAAAATAAGTCTCCTCTCGAGTTCTTGAAAACTCTTCTCACATTCTTCGCTCCAACCGAACTTTGTATCTTTCCGAAGTCATTTGAGTCAATGGAGTAGCGATTCGAGAAAATCCTTCCACGAATCTCCAATAATAACCAGCTAAACTGAGAAAACTACGTACTTCGGTCACCGATTTAGGTTTCTCCCAGCTTTGAATAGCTTCAATCTTTGTTGGGTCAACAGATATTCCATGACTTGATACCACGTGCCCAAGGAATGCTACTTCCTCAAGCCAGAACTCTCATTTCTTCAACTTGGCATAAAGCTTATATTCACGAAGCTTTTGGAGTGTCAGCCTCAAGTGTTGCTCATGATCTTCACGGCTTTTGGAATAAATAAGGATGTCATCAATAAAGATGACCACAAAGTGATCCAAATATTCCTTGAATACTCGGTTCATCATATCCATGAAGGCAAAGAGAGCATTAGTCAATCCAAAGGACATGACTAGAATTCATAATGCCCGCATCGGAGTTAAAGCCGCCTTTGGAATGTCGCATTTCTAATCTTCAATTGGTGATATCCGGAATGAAGATAAATCTTTGAAAAGAATTTGGCTCCTTAATCATTTGGTCAAACAGGTCATCAATACGTGGCAATTGATACCTATTTTTGATGGTGACATGATTCAACTCCCGATGATCAATACAAAGTCGCATACTTCCATCTTTCTTCTTCACGAATAGAACAGGAGCACCCCAAAGAGAAGTACTAGGATCTAATAAAGCCAATGTCTAACAATTCCTCGCAGTTGGGTCTTTAACTCACGAAGTTCAATAGAGCCATTCGATATGGGGCTTTGGAAATAGGTTTTGTACCGGGTTCAAGGTCGATACAAAATTTAATTTCACGCCCGGGGTAGGCCAGAAGTTCTTGAGTGGAATACGTCAGAAATATATTAACAATAGAAATATCGTTCAAAACTCGGCGTATTTTTGTTTAAATCGTGACATGAGCTAAGAAAGCTTGACATCCGCTTTTTCAATAAACGAATAGCTTTATGGCTTGAGATGACCGTGATTGATTTTAATGGTTTGGTCGCTTGAATTAGCATAATAGGTTGGTTAGGAATATGAAAGCTAACAACCTTACGAAAACAATCAATTTTGCATGATAAGTAGTTAACCAATCAATCCTAGAATCACGCCAAATGCAAGTATTTTAATGAAATAAGATCGACGGGTAATGTGAGGGTACCGATTTGAACCAAACAAGACTTATAAACAAAGTGGATGTAATGAAGTTTTCTCCCAACGGAGTTTCCACAGATAAGTCAAAGTCTAATTTCTCCGAGTCAAATTTAATCGATGAGCGCAAGTAGGAGAAATAAAAGAATGGGTAGAACCGGTATCAAATAAAGTATAGACTTCATTAGAGTTTATGATAAGCTTACCCGTGATGACCTCATTCGGTTCCTTGCTCTCTGGGAGGTCACAACAAACGCCTCCCTTGCACTACCGGTTTTGACTTTTTCGGGGATGACCTTTGGTGCATCCATCCTAGTTGAATTTGTCTTGATAAGAACGACAAAATCGAGCTAAGTGACCTTCTCTTCCACAATTATAACATGCTTTGGATGACATGGTGGCGCATTTGGACCGATGTGTCCCTTTCCTCCGCATTTGAAGCATATGATAGGTGGTCTTTCTCCTTCCTTAACAACGGGTCTTTGGTCTTGATGTCTTTCCATTATTGTTGAATCTCCTTTTCTTGAAATGTCCATTCTTATTATTTTGGCCCCGATTACCACGGAAGTGGTTACCATATCTCGGCTCGTTGATTCCTCCACGCTTGTTGTCACCTCTTCAATGACTACTCTATTTGGTATTATAATTTTGCCTTATACGCTCTCTTTTAGTTCGTTAACTCGTTATCGCGCTCCACTAATCGAGCCCTATTTACAACATCCGAATACAAACACGGTTTATGAGAAATAAGATGTTGACGTATCTCCGCTTCAAACCTCTTAAAAACATTCGCGCCATTCTCTCTTCATTATCCACCAAGGGGACGAAACCGTGATAACTCTCGCAAATTTTGCCTCGTATTGCGATTACCTGGCCATATTATTTTGTTCCAACTTGATAAACTCCACCTCCTTCATGTGGCGAATAATTTGTGAAAGTATTTGTCGTTGAACGACTCCTGGAACTTCTCCCAAGATATCTTGAAGACAATGAGTTGAATACGTTTTTACCGATTCCCACCAAGAATCGCCTCCGCGCAACATAAAAGTAAGAAGGGAACCTTTTGCTCCTCGAGCATCCCAAGACATCAAATATCTTGGTAATCTGCTTTATCCATGCTTACGCGAGTAAGTGGTTTTGGCTCTCCCTTAAACTCGGTGGTCCCAGCTCCTTGAACTGTTTAGCGGTGATCGCCGAGAGTTTTCCGTGTTTCCACCCCACGTTTTGGACAGAGTTAAGCTCGCTCATCATTGCATGAATTGTATAAAGCCTCTGAACATTTGATCATTCATCATTTGGTCAGTGTTGTTGTTTGCATGAGGATTGTCGCCTTCTTGATGCACATTATCCTGATTATTGATATGTGGTGAATCAACGATCGCCAGTGCTCCATTGCTATTCTCAACATTCTCAGATGTCATTTCTAGATACTGCTACAAAACAAAAGGTTAATTGACATGTAGCATATTATCCCTATATTCTGACCGACCAACAAAATAGCACATAAACTTAGGTAGGTCATACTAGCGAAGGTATTCCCCGTCTCTCCCCTCCTAGTACTATTCTCACATCTTAGCCAGGGATCATATCCCTAACCTTTGATACCAACTGTGATGCCCCCAAAATTAAGTATACATCACCCATCTTGGATAGTCAGATACATGGTACAGAATTTAAATACAACTTATTAATATAACTGTCGTGTACAATACGACATAAACTGTGAGTTTGAATACAAATATTGTCTACTAGAGATCATACAAACTCAAAAGGAGTCCTCATTACAATTATTATCACACTATTTCACATAATAGTGAAGACTACTAATGCTATCCTCCGGACCATTACTCGTTCCCCGACTCATCCCAACCTATATTCTCATTTCAAAGAACGGTGAAAGAAAGGGTGAGCTCAACTAGCTCAAGAAGAAATATTATGACTAAGATAATGCAGAGTAAATTATCATTAGCTCTACAACAATGTTTAACCGATAAAATATAATGAACATCAAGTTTAACTACAAATGAACCAAAGAATCCATTAAAAGAGTCAAGTAAAAATAAAATCTACTATCTTTTATGATTTAAAAGGTTTTTCATCATTTATTATAATCGAGACTCACTTTAATAAATATTCCACATCATCGAATCACCCACGACTACTGCCAAGGATATTCTTTAGTATCACGACCACAATTATTCATGCACTACGGGCCAAGAATATTTGTGTATTGATTAATGGTCATTATCATGCCAACAATCGTCCATCAATGCACTACGGGCCATCGAGGATTTTTACCACATCATTTGTAACATTACTACCATGATTACAACCGAATAGTCTCTCGTCATAATCATACTAAGTCCATCTATGCACACACATGTGCCATGAGATAACTTTTAACATAATATAAACATGAGGATGATGACAATGATATTCAATAAAACAAGTTCAAGAATTAATTTATCTAGGAACCAATAACATCCAAATTGTCAACATGATCTTGCTTTGAGAGTAAAATTCAAAAAATCGAGAAGAATATTTCCATGAAAGGATCTATGGATGAAGCGCAAATATCAAGGATATTCCACTAATTTCATGGAGTATAGAAGTCAAAGTTTTAACCAATGGGTATAATAAAGAATGGAATAACAAAAGAAATCACCATGCATGCGATAGGCCAGACAGCAAAAGTTATTCCAATGAATAATAAATAACGGAACTGTGTCGGCATGAAACGCATGCATGTGATATTCCAACAGAATAATAAAGAATGGAACCAGTCCCACAGTAAAACACATGCATGTGATGTTCCCAATGTAATAATAATAAAGCGGAACCAGTCGTGTAAAACACATGCATGTGATGTTCCAATAGAATAATAATAAAGCGGAACCAGTCCTGTAAAACACATGTATGTGATTTTCCAATGTAATAATAGAAGAATGTCACCAAGTATAGGGTAAACGGCAGTATACAAAAGTTATTCCAATGAATAATAAACAATGGAAAAACAATAGTTCTCTTCATGAATAAGAAAGAATAACACCTTACTTTTTGGTAGGAGATTGAATACCGCAGAGTGTAGTAACAAAATTCTCTTCTTCTTTCTCTCTTATCTCTCTATACTTTCTCTCTCTATAGCTTGAATGAATTCGTGAAAAATAATGAAGCACTAGGCCTCTATTTATAGAAGATTTCTAGCTTAGCACTGCAATGTGAAAAGGCAAGTGGCTCGACGATTTGGTGATGTGAAAAGAAAAGTGGTTTGACTTTTGTAATGTGAAACGACAACCGGTTCGGACGCTCGTAATGTGAAACGACAAGTGGTTCGACGTCGGTAAAGGTAATTACTATTGACGAAGGTAATTACTATTCACAAAGGTAATTACTATTGACGAA
Source organism: Panax quinquefolius (assembly GCA_020205615.1). Taxonomy (NCBI): domain Eukaryota; kingdom Viridiplantae; phylum Streptophyta; class Magnoliopsida; order Apiales; family Araliaceae; genus Panax; species Panax quinquefolius. Next base: position 44,137,014 of record CM035160.1, on the reverse strand, counting down.
GGTAATTACTATTGACGAAGAGACTCTTAGATGATGACATATGGGCCCCCCATAAAATAATCAAACTTACCACAAACGTCTCATAGCAGACTCTTTATATACATCAAGGATTGAATAAATATTACCACAAATCATTTTATTTTTAATCAACACATATTTAATCTTTCAACAATTATTAATCATTTATAACTTGTCGTCTCAATTATTGATTTAATACTATAACATATTATATAGATGATCTTTGTGACAATAATTGAATCAATAATATAAGAGATATGATCGCAAAGAATTATCGTAGCAATAATTGAGCATAGGTGAGTGACTTCTCACGTAAGCATCAATAATCAATATCGTGTGCTACTATACAACCACGTGTATTTCGTACTTTTTTACTAAGGGTAGTTCAACAGCTTTTAACGGTAACACCTTTGTTAGTTATTTTTATCGAAAGATAATTTTGTCGCTTTTAACTACGACAATACTTCCGATTAATGGGGTCCACCAATGATTGAGCCGTCGCATTTAATATTCCCCGATTAAAAAGAATATTCCCCACCAAACTAATATTTTATAACAACTTGCTTACTTTGCAAAATTTATAAATATTACCCACAACTATAACATTATATCAAATTTATTCCATAATATTCAAAAATAATATTTATAGAAAATTCATCTTTATTTATAAAAGTTGGGGTCTTACATTTACGTTCTGGGGGTAGACCGGGAAGTTCTTCAGGAAATACGTCAGGAAAGTCAATAACAACAGGAATATTATTCAAATATGACGTGTCTTTATTCAAATCCATAACATGGGCTAAGAAAGCTTGACATCCGTTTTTTAATAAACGAATAGCTTTATGACTTGATATAACAGTGATTAATTTTAATGGCTTAGTTTCTTGAATTCGCACAACAGGTTGGTTAGGAACATTGCCAGCCTGTTGCACGTTCTCCTCATTGGTGAGCAAAGGTGTCTCCACGGTCTTATTTACTCCACTGTTAACATTATCAGTTAACATTCTCAAATACTGCCATAAAACAAGGGTTAATTTAACAAATTAACATATCACATAATATCCCTATATTATGACCGACCAAAAAATAAGCTTAGGTAGGACACACTAGCGAAGGAATTACTCGTCTCTCCCCTCCTAGTTCTATTCCCCAATCTCCGCCAGAGATCATATCCCTAAGATTTGATACCAACTGTGACGACTCCAAAATAGGTATACAACACCCATTTTGAGTCGTCAATAACATGGTACAGAAACAGCTACAACTTTATTAATACAACATAACAACTGTGAGTTTAAATACAAATATTTCCATCTAGACAATATTCATAGCCAAATAAGTCCTCATTACAATTATTGGTACAATATTTTACAAAAATGGTGAGGACTACTAAAATAACTTCATAGAACCTTCATTCCATACCCCGACTAGTACTCGCTACATTCTCGCCTCCTGAGAAGAAAAATGGAACAAAAAGGAAAAGGGTGAGCTCAACTAGCCAGTAAAGAATATTATGACTAAGATAACATAGAACAAATTATCGTTAGTCTTCAACAGGGAAAAATCTAATAGAATACAATAGACAACTAGTTTTAAATCAATATTCGCAGCGGAAATAATAATTCATTAGAAGAGTTAAGTAGCAAATGCAATCTACTATCTTCTATATATGAATTTAAAAGTTCATCGTCGATATTTTATCCCTGTAACATCAATCAATATATATCTGGAATTAAATATTCATCTTTGCACTACAGGCCAAAGATATTCATCAGTTGGTCATGTTCATCTAAACACTTGTTCATCTTTGCACTACGGGCCAAAGATATTCATCAGAAAATCATTCATCTTTGCACTACATGCCAAAGATATTCAGTAATATCATCATTTAGGACTGAGGATGATGAAAATATTTTAAAGAAAACGAATCCAAAGGAAACAAAAGAATAAATATTAAGGATTCAGTATTTCATATCCAAAAATACCTCATAAATAATCATAGTGGAGTAAAATTCAAGAATGATCAAAACATGGATACAATCAAAGCTAATATCCATAATAGATATTTTGGACGAAAAATGAAAATTTAATTTTTACGTGAATAAGGTCAGATTCGTGAATAGTGTCAGATACGTGAATAGGCCAGATACGTGAATAGTAACCCCTTACACAAAAATTCCAAATTTGATAAAAAGTTCAAACCAATATTTTAAAGATAATGATATGAAGAAAATAATATCATTTAAGAAGAAAATAACATCCCTTACCTCAAAAAAAGATCTTATTTCGATCGAATATCGGATATAGTTCGAAAGGAACTTATATCAGTATAACAACACTCAATGTATCAAAATACTCATAAGAATACGTTCGATAATATAGACAGAGAAAGAGAGAGAAAACTTTAGTTTTTGGTGTGATTTTCAATTCTAACATAAGCACCCTATTTATAGGAAAATGCTTAGAACACAAAAGCAGAAAATTTAATATAATAATATATTTATAAAATAAATTCACGCACACCTCTTCAAAACTTGAATTCAGCCACCAAAGTAGCCCACCATAATGACAAAAACGTTTTTCTAACAAAAAATATTTAAAACTTCTAAAAAATGATAATCAATTAATCTGGAACTTCAATAATTCATAATAAATATCCCTTTTATCAGAAAAATTCAAAACTTACAACTTTTCCATAGGAAATTCCATTATCTACAACTTTGCAGAAGAAAGTTTTTCCAAATTCCAAATGAAATTGATCGAATTCCACAAACCAAGCGATTTTACGTGCTATAATCAAATTTCACCAAGAAATGGGGTCCACCAAACACACAAAACATGTGTTAATCATTTAATGCAACAAAAATACTCTTTCTCCTCATATACTCATATATCCCACATTCATTGTAAAAATATCACCATTATTATATTACTAAAATATAATAATATATTTAAATAAATTATTTTATCAGAAAAAGATAAAATATTAATTTTCAACAATTTTCACATTAAAATTTTTCTCCATCTATATACACATAAAATCAATATTTTCCTTATCATATAAATCAATAATTAATTATTTATAAATAATATTACAGAATCACAATATCGACAACTGCATAGTTCGGGAAAAAGGGGCTTTCAATAAGGATTTCTCTCATGGCGCCGCAATTAGGTATCCAAACCTCTCCTTAGATGTAACTTTCTAGACATTGCCAATAATGTTTTCTAATAATATTATTCAGATAATATGAATTATTGCTCCGATAATGGAAAATACTGTGCAATGACAATTATTGAAACAACAGTAATATAAAATATCAACGTAGCAATTATTGAATCAATAAAATAAAATATTGAAGCAAGAATTATCTGTAACAATTATTGAGTAGTGCCTTCTTACGTAAGAATCAATAATTGGTGCAATACTGCAAAGCTACTCGTATTTTAACCACCGAGTATTTCAACAAAGATAACTCAGTAATAACTACGCCAAGTTATTTATAAATAACTTATACTTGTCGTTTTCTTCATCCAATTGCTTTCGTTATGGGGCCCACACAAAATTTTCGACCTGTCGCATTTAATATTCCACACAAAGAAGAATATTCCACGACCAAACGAATATTCTCCGATAATAATGAATATTTTATAGCCACTTGCTTATTTAAAATATTTGCGCATTTTACCCATAACTAACCACATTAATCAAATCAACCCTTACTATTTCAAAATAATAAATAGAGGAAATTAAATTTCATTTATTAATAATTTGGGGTCTTACAAATAATCTGCCTCTCCTCACAATATGAAGGTGGAAAAGGGAACCTTTTGCTCCTCGGAGCATCCCAAGACATCAAATATCTTAGTGATCTGCTTTATCCACACCTCCGCCTGAAGTGGTTTTGGCTCTCCCAAAAACTCTGGTGGTCCCAGCTCCTTGAACTGCTTAGCGGTGACCATCTGAGAGTTGTCAGTGTTTCCACCTACATTTTGAACATGAGTCTCTCTCGCCTGATGTTGCATGAATTGCAGAAAGCCCCTAAACATTCCGTCGTTCATCATTTGGTCGGTGTTGTTGTTTGCATGAGGATTGTCGCTTTCCTGATGCATGTTTTCATGGTTATTGATCATTGGTGATTCAACGGTCTCATGTGCTCCATTGTTATTCTCAACATTCTCGGATGTCATTTTCAAATACTGCCACAAAATAAGGGTTAATTGACATGCAACATATTATCCATATATTCTGACCTACCAATTAAATAACAAATAAACTTAGGTAGGTCATACTAGCGAAGGAATTACCCGTCTCTCCCCTCCTAGTTCTAGTCTCATATCTCAGCCAATGATCATATCCCTAAGTTTTGATACCAACTGTGACGCCCCCAAAATAGGTATACATCACCCATCTTGGGTCGCCAAATACGTGGTACAAAATACAAATACAAACTTAAATATACAATATGAGATGTGAATTTTAATACAAATATTGTCTTCTAGACAGTATTCAAACTCAAAATAAGTCCTCAATACATTAATTATCACACTATTTCACAGAATAGTGAGGACTACTAATGCAACCATCTGGACCGTCACTCCGTTCCCTGACTAGTCCCAGCTATATTCTCATTTCCTGAAGAGAACAATGAAAGAAAACGGTGAGCTTAACTAGTCTAGTAAGAAATATTATGACTAAGATAATGCATAATAATTTATCGTTAGCCTTCAACAGTGTTAAACTGATAAAATATAATAAACATCGAGTTTAACTACAGCGGAACAAGCAATCCATTAGAAGAGTCAAGTAGACCATAAAATCTACTATCTTCTATGATTTAAAAGGTTTGTCATCGATTTTATCACTGAGACTCAACTTAATAAATAATCCACATCACTGAATTATCCATGCACTATGGGCCAAGGATATTCTTTAGTATCACGACCACAAATTATCCATGCACTACGGGTCAAAGATATTCGTGTTTTCACCAATGGTCATGATCATGCCAACAACTGTCCATCAATGCACTACGGGCCAATGATGACTTTTACCATATCATTTGTAATATTATGATCATGATTATACTGAATAATCCCTGGTCATAATCATACCAATTCCATCTATGCACCACGGGCCACAGATGACTTTCATCATAATATAAGCATGAGGATGAAGACAATGATATAAGAATTCAATTAAATAAAAGCAAAGGGTAATTTTTTAAATATTTATAATTTAATTTATCTAGAATTCAATAATGTCCAAATTGTCAACATGATACTGCTTTGTGGAGTAAAATTCAAGAATAATATTGTATCAAAAATGATTTAGACCGAAAAGTAATCAATTTTTGTTATGAATAGTACCTCGGGTAAATAGTAACTGAGTGAATAATACCCCGTGAATAATACTTTGAGAATAGTACCCTGTGAATAGTACTCCGGCATTAAAAAGTTAAAACTTATCAAGAATGCTCAGAATAATATTTCCATGAAAAGATACTGGATGAAGTGCAAATATTAAGGATATTATACTAATTTCATGGAGTATAGAAGCCAAAACTTTAATAAAATGAGTGTAGAATTTGAAATCTGAAACGAAATAATATTACTTATATACTACAGAGTATGGAAGAAAATATTATTATTTCATATGAATACTGAACAAAAATAATATCCCTTACCTTGAAAATAAGAGTATTCCAACTGGTAGAGCGGAGATATTCTTGAAGAAAACTTTCACTATTTTCTACGCTCAAAGCTTCTTAAAACTCTAAAGAAATACACTCAATATTATAGAAGAAGAATTCTCTGATTCTGGTGTGATTTTCAATTCTAATTAAGCATCCTATTTATAGGAGAATGGAAGGATACTATTTAAATTTGAAAATCACGGACATAGCGATTACGCTATGAAAAAATTCTAGTAGAAATAATTTTATGACTTTACTATGCAAACACTATGCAGAATAAAATATAATATATTCTATTTTTCATAAAAAATAAAACTTATTATAATATATATATATATATATATATATATGTTTATATATGTCATGAAGTCACGCCTTGTGACTTCCATCACCCCCCCACCCCACCCTACCCTACCCTACCCCCCACCCCCAACCCCCAACCCCCAACCCAATTACTCCATAATTATATATATATATATATATATATATATATTATATAACTTATAATATATATACTTCTTACCCGTGACAAAATTTCAAAATTTCTCCTTGACATTCATTTTTCAACATGTGGACCCCACCTATTATATATATATATATATATATATATATATATATATATATATATATATACCAAATAACTTTCTACTGATTATTTTGAAAAATGGGTAAATGGGGGTCCATAAATACTTCATAAAATTTCCTCAATATTTTTAACAAAGTTTATTCATATTATTATAACTTGCAATATTAACAACCAGATCGTTCCCAGGAAAGAGGGGGCTTTCCGATAAGGATTTCTCCCTATTGGCGCGCAATTAGGTCACCAAACCCCTTTCCTCGACAGAACTTTCTAGACATTGTTAATTATGCAGATAATAATATGAATAACTTGTCATCCCAATTATTGATTTAATAATATAAAATATTGTGACAATAATTGAATCAAATAACTTGAGATACTATGCAACAATTACTGTAGCAATAATTGAATAAAGTTAAATGACTTCTCACGTAAGCATCAATAATCAATACCGTGTGCTACTATGCAACTGTAAGACCCCAACTTTTATGAATAAAGACAAATTTTTTATAAATATCATTTTTGAATATTATGGAATGAATTTTATATAATGTTATAATTGTGGGAAATATTTATAAATTTTGCAAAATACGCAAGTTGTTATATAATATTCGATTGGTGGGGAATATTCGCTTTAACAGGAATATTAAATATAACGACACAATCATTGGTGGACCCCACAATGTAATTATTGTCGAATTGAGAAAATGATAAAATATATTTTTATAAAATAACTAATGAAAGTTTTACCGTTAACACTGTTGGAATACCTGGTGGTTAAAATACAAGAATACGCGTTGTTGCATAGTAAGACACCAGTATTGCACATTATTTTGAATTATTGATTCTTACGTAAGAAGGCAATACTCAATAATTGTTACAAAGAATTACTATTCAATATTTTATTTTATTGGTTCAATAATTGTCTGCGTTGATATTTTATATTATTGTTGTTTCAATAATTGTCACCGCATGAGATTTCCCATTATCAGATCAATAATTCATATTATTTGAATAATATTATTAGATAGCCTTATTGACAATGTCTAAAAAGTTCTGTCAAGGAGAGGTTTGGTCACCTAATTGCGCGCCAGTAAGGAGAAATCCTTATTGGAAAGCCTCCTCTTTCCTGGGAACGGCCTGGTTGTCATTATTATGATTCTGTAATATTATTTGTGAATAATTAATTATTGATTTATATGATAAGGAAATATTTATTTTATGTGGACACAAATGATAGATAAGAAAATATTTATTCGAAATAGATTTAAACTGAGGAATTTTTAGCATGTGACATTTGTTGAAAGTTGGTATTTTATCATTTCCGATAAAATACTTCATTCAAATATATTATTATAATATTACATTATAGTAGTATCATGTGATTATATAATTGTACGTTTTTTTATAATTTGAATGGTAGCATTATTATAGTAAATTCATGGTATAAAAGTAAAAGGAGGTGGAAGAGAACAAATTGGATTTGAATTCCTGTGATGCAAGTGATGATGTCATCGTACAATGAGGTAAGCGATGATGTTATCAGACGATGAGGTATGCAATGATGTATTATGATCGATGACGTCAGCGGTGATGTCATAAATTATGACAAAAAGACTATTTTACCCTTACTCTGCCAAGCCTATAAATAGAAGCTCATTTCTTCATTATTTTTCACCAATTCATTCAAGTTATAGAGAGAGAAAGTATAGAAAGAATAAGAGAGAAAGAAGAAGGGTATTCTGTTACTACACTATTGCAGTATCCAATCTCCTACTAAGGTAAGGGGTATTATTCTTTCATATTCATGAAGAGAGTTATTTTCTTTCAATACTCGTAAGGGTTGTTATTCCATTCTTTATTATTCTGTTGGAATAACCTGTCTGTGCGGTCTATCACATGCCTGGGAATTCTGTTGTTATTCCATTCTTTATTATTCTGTTAGAATATCCTATCTGTGCGGATTACGCATGACCTGGTTCCATTCTTTATTATTCTGTTGGAATATCCTGTCTGTGCGGATTACTCATGACCTGGTTCCATTCATTATTATTTTATTAGAATATCGTGTCTGTGCGGGTTACGCATGACCTAGTTCCATTCTTTATTATTCTGTTGGAATAACCTGTCTGTGCGGATTACGCACGCATGGTGAATTCTTATGTTATTTCATTCTTTATTATTCTGTTGGAATAATCTAACTACGTGGATTACCGCATAGCGGAAAAAATCTAATTGCGGTTTCATATATTCTATTATATTCAGTTGGTTAAAGTTTTGGCTTCTATACTCCATGAAATTAGTGGAATATCCTTGATATTTGCGCTTCATCCAGTATCTTTTCATGTAAATATTTTTCTGAACATTCTTGAATTTTACTCCATAAAGCAGTATCATGTTGACAATTTGGACGTTATTGAGTTCAGGATAAATTAACTTATAAATCTTTGAAATTTATTCTTGAACTTGTTTTATTGAATTGTCATCATCCTCATGTTTATAATATGTTGAAAGTCATCTGTGGCCTGTAGTTCATAGATGGACTTGTTATGATTATGACCAGGGATTATTCGGTATAATCATGACCGTAATGTTACAAGTGATGTGGTAAAAATCCTCATTGGCCGTAGTGCATTGATGGACAGTTGTTGGCATGATCATGACCATTGATGAATACACGAATATTCTTGGCCCATAGTGCATGGATAATTTGTGGTCATGATACTAATGAATATCCTAGGCCGTAGTGCAGGGATGATATGGATTATTTATTAAGCTGAGTCTCAGCGGTAAAAGTAATGAAAAACCTTTTAAATCATAGAAGATAGTAGATTTTATTCTCTACTTGACTTTTCTAATGGATTGCTTGTTCCGCTGCAGTTAAACTTGATGTTTGTCATATTTTATTAGTTTAACACTGCTGAAGGCTAATGATAATTTATTCTGCATTATCTTAGTCATAATATTTCTTACTGGGCTAGTTGTGCTCACCCTTTTGCTTTCATTGTTCTCTTCAGGAAATGAGAACGTAGCAGGGACTACTCGGGAAACGGAGTGACGGTCTAGATGATAGCATTAGTAGTCCTCACTATTCTATGAAATAGTGTGATAATAAATGTATTGAGGACTTATTTTGAGTTTGAATATTGTCTAGAAGATAATATTTGTATTAAAACTCACAGCTCATGTTGTATATTTAAGGTTGTATTTGTATTCTGTACCATGTATTTGGCGACTCAGAATATGTGATGTATACCTATTTTGGGGGCGTCACAGTTGGTATCAAAGCTTAAGGATATGATCACTGGCTAAGATGTGAGACTAAAATTAGGAGGGGAGAGATGATGAATTCCTTCGCTAGTATGGCCTACCTAAGTTTATTTGGTATTTAATTGGTCGGTTAGAGTATACGGATAATATGTTACATGTCAATTAACCCTTATTTTGTGGCAGTATCTGAAAATGACATCTGATAATATTGAGAATAGCAATGGAGCACAGGAGACCGTTGAGTCTCCACATATCAATAATCAGGATAATGTGCATCAGGAAGGCGACAATCCTCATGCGAACAAAAACACTGACCAAATGATGAATGATGGAATGTTCAGAGGCTTTATGCAATTCATGCAACATCAGGCGAGAGCGGCTCCTGTCCAAAATATAGGTGGAAACACTGGAAACTCTCGGACGGTCACCGCTAAACAGTTCAAGGAGCTGGGACCACCGGAGTTTATTGAAGAGCCAAAACAACTTAAGGCGGAGACATGGATAAAGCAGATCACCAAGATATTTGATGTCTTGGGATGCTCCGAGGAGCAAAAGGTTCCCTTTGCCACCTTTATGTTGCGAGGAGAGGCAGATTACTGGTGGGAATTGGTAAAGCATACTCAACCTGCCGCACTGAAGATGTCTTGGGAGAAGTTCCAAGAACTATTCAACGACAAGTACTTTCCCAAAAGTATTCGTCACATGAAAGAGGTAGAGTTCATCAAGTTGGAGCAGAACAATATGACCGTGTCGCAGTACGAAGCTAAGTTTGCCGAGTTGTCCTAGTTTGCATCTCACTTGGTTGATAATGAGGAAAGAATGACGCGGATGTTTCTAAGAGGATTGAAACCCGAGATACGTCAATATCTAATTTGTCATAAACTGTGTTTGTATTTAGATGTTGTAAATAGGGCTCAGTTATTGGAGCGCGATAACGAGTCAACTCAACCAAGAGAAAACAGCTAGCAAAATGATAATACCAGTGGTAGCAGTCATCGAAGCAGTGACAACAAACGTGGAGGGAATCAACATGCCAGAAATGGTAACCACTTCGACGGTAATCATGGCCAAGACAATAAGAATGGAAATTTCAAGAAGAGGAGATTCAATAATGATAGAAAGACGTCAGCATCAGCACCCGTGGTTAAGGAAGGAGAACGACCACCTATCATATGCTTCAAATACGGAGGGGAGGGACATATCAGTCCAAACTGCACGATGCCATCCAAAGCGTGTTATAATTATGGAAGAGAAGGTCACCTAGCCCGATTTTGTCGTGCACCGAAGACAAGTCCATTTGGAACGGTGACACAAAATACCGTCCCAGACAAGTCAAAACCAGTAGTTCAAGGGAGAGCTTTTGTTGTGACCTCCTAGAAAGAAAGGAACCCGAACGAGGTCATCATGAGTATACTTATCATAAACTATAGTGAAGTCTATACCTTATTTGATATCGGTTCTACCCATTCTTTTATTTCTCCTACTTGCGCTCAACGATTAAATTTGACTCCGGAGAAATTAGAATTTGACTTATCTATGGAAACTCCATTGGAAGAAACCTTCATTACATCCACTGTTTATAAGTCTTGTTTGGTTCAAATCGGTACCCTCACATTACCTGTCGTTCTTATTTCATTGAAAATACTTGCATTTGATGTGATTCTAGGGATTGATTGGTTAACTACTCATCATGCAAAAATTGATTGTTTTCGTAAGGTTGTTAGCTTTCATATTCCTAACCAACCTATTATACGAATTCAAGCAACAAAACGATTAAAATCAATCACTTTCATCTCAAGCCATAAAGCTATTCATTTATTGAAAAATGGATGTCAAGCTTTCTTAGCTCATGTCAAAGATTTAAACAAAAATACGTCAGATTTGAATAATATTTCTATTGTTAATAAATTTCCTAACGTATTCCCTGAAGAACTTCCTGGCCTACCCCCAGAGCGTGAAATTGAATTTTGTATTGACCTGGAACCCGGTACAAAACCCATTTCTAAAGCCCCATATCGAATGGCTCCTATTGAACTTCAGGAGTTAAAGACCCAATTGTAGGAATTGTTAGACATTGGTTTCATTCGTCCTTGTACGTCTCCTTGGGGTGCTCCTATTCTATTCGTGAAGAAGAAAGATGGGAGTTTGCGACTGCGTATTGACTACCGGGAATTGAACCATGTCACCATCAAGAATAGGTATTCGTTACCTCGCATTGATGACATGTTTGCAAGGAGCACAATTCTTTTCAAAGATCGATCTTCGTTCTGGATATCATCAACTGAAGGTTAAAACTGAGGATATTCCAAAGACTGCCTTCAGAACTCGGTATTGGCACTATGAATTTTTAGTCATGTCTTTTAGATTGACTAATGCTCCTGCTGCCTTCATAGATATGATGAACCGAGTATTCAAGGAATATTTGGATCACTTTGTGGTCGTCTTTATTGATGACATCCTCATATATTCTAAAAGCCATGAAGATCATGAGCAACACTTGAGGCTGATACTCCAAAAGCTTCGTGAAAACAAACTTTGTGCCAAGTTGAAGAAATGTGAGTTCTGGCTTGAGGAAGTAGCATTCCTTGGGCACGTAGTATCAAGTCATGGAATATCTGTTGACCAGGCAAAGATTGAAGCTATTCAAAGCTGGGAGCAACCTAAATCAATGACCGAAGTACGTAGCTTTCTCAGCTTAGCTGGTTATTACCGGAGATTCGTGGAAGGGTTTTCTCGAATCGCTACTCCATTAACTCAGATGACTCGAAAAGATATAAAATTCGGTTGGAGCGTGGAATGTGAGAAGAGTTTTCAAGAACTCAAGAGGAGACTCATTTCAGCACCTGTTCTGACAATACCATCTGGCTCGGAGGGATTTGTCATCTACAGTGATGCATCAGGCAAAGGGTTAGGATGTGTTCTCATGCAACATGGGAAAATCATAGCCTATGCCTCTCAAAAACTCAAAGAATATGAGAGGAATTATCCTACTCATGATCTAGAGTTGGCAGTTGTTGTCTTCGCACTTAAAATTTGGAGGCATTACTTGTATGGGGAGAAAGTGGAGATCTTTACGGATCATAAAAGCCTCGAATATCTCTTCACCCAAAAGGAACTCAACATGTGGCAACGACATTGGCTTGAACTGTTGAAAGATTATGATCATACCATCCAATACCATCCTGGAAAAACGAACGTGGTAGGCGGCGCATTGATCGAAGAGTAAGATCATACGCGGGTACGAGTGCGATATTATCAACGCAAAGGCCCATTTTGTGTGACTTGCAAAGGATAGAGATAGAGTTAAAGACTCCGGGGACCCATATGATGATGGCGAATGTGACACCCCAAAAATAGGTCCATTCCACCCAACCTATTCTGAGTCGCCCAATTACATGGTACAGAAAACAACTAAAACTTTATTACAACAATTGTTGTGCAAAATACAACAACACATATGATGTGAGTTTTAATACAAATATCATAGTTCCTATTTATAATCATACTAATAAATTCAACTTTGCACTACGGGCCAAAGATATTCATTATCATTTCATCTTTGCACTACAGGCCAAAGATAATCAACAACAGGTCTTCTTTGCACTACGGGCCAAAGATATTCAACAACAGATCATCTTTGCACTACAGGCCAAAGATATTCAACAACAGATCATCTTTGCACTACGGGCCAAAGATATTAATATCTCAAAGAAATATATAATAATTTTAGAATTTATATAAACAATAATTATAGCAATGTTGACCATTTCACCTTTGCACTTAAGCTAAAGATATTCAATTATAAATTCAATGGTCATGATCATACCAGTCAACAATTCAACTTTGCACTACTAGCGAAAGGAAACCCATAGTCATGATCATACCAAAAATCTACCCATCTTTACACTCAAGTCAAAGAGAAATATCATCATTAGGGTTATAAAAATGTTATATATTATAATAAAATCAATATAATCAACATATAGATTTAATCTCAAGAGTAATATATATTCATAAATCAACTATAATTTGGTCAGAAAAAGAAACCAATTTTGTAGTGAATAGTAACTCATGAATAGTAACTCGTGAATAGTAACTCATGAATAGTAACTCGTGAATAATAACCCCGACATAAAAAAGGTAGAAATTCCACAATAAAATCCATACCAATATTTTGGTATAATGATATTGAAAGAATAACATTTCTTAAACTTGTAAATAATTTATTTTAATTGTTTACACTTTACTAAATAATGTATTTAATCATCCTAAAATGCCAAACTCATAAGATTTTATCACCAATAACCAAAACCCTCATCAAAAATCTGCATATACCTTATATAGGATTCTCAAGCCATAAAATCCTATTTTCCAATTTTCTTACTTCACATAACATATTTAATTCATTTACTCATAATTAGTCCATTTTTATGAAAAATATCAAATCAGTACAAACAAATTTTCTTTTCTGGGATTTAGCATAATATAGTTCCATATTGCACATATATTTTTCTCAGAATTTTTAAAATTCATTTACTATTTTTTATATGGCCAAAACAGCCGAATATTTAGACATTTATCATAAACTGTACTTTTATCCAAAAATTCCAAAATTTACAGAGTATACTTCTATTATATACATGTACTCTCAATAATAATTTCACTAATTTTAGAGTTAACCACAAGGAGTTATAAGGGTTTACCTTTAAAATAGCCTTTTCTCATAAAATTCATAACTCCTAATCTATACATCCAAAAATCGCAATTTTTGGACACAATCTAGAAAACTCATCAAATTATCATTTTAAATTTTTCCAGAATTTTTGAAGGTCAGAAAAATTACGAAACTGAAAAACATAACAACCCTTATAATCCCTTACCTCAAAAGAGCAGTACTTCTGACCAAAATATCGGATGTAAAGCCGAAGGAATTTTGCACTTAATAGAAACTGTCAAAGTATCTAAATACTCAAAAAAATACGCTCGATAATATAGAGAGAGAAAACTTATGTTTCTGGTGTGATTTTCAATTCTAACTAAGCACCCTATTTTTAGGGAAATGCCAGCCCACCATTGCTGACAAAATTTACATACGTATGTTTATTTTGAAACTTGCAGCACACCTCAATGCTCATAAGTCCAACTTGCCCACTCCACCTTTCTCTGGTTATGGGTGAAATGTGCAAATTTTGCAAAATATGCAAGTGGTTATAAAATAATCATTGTTGTCGGGGAATATTCATTTGGTCGTGGAATATTCTTGTTGTCGGGGAATATTCATACGATGGTAGCAGGTCATTTGTGGTCCCCATAATGAATAATTTTGGATGAAGAAAGCGATAAGTTTGAGTTTTATAAATAACTGGCGTAGTTATTCCAAGTAATTAACCTTCTTTGGAATACCCGGTGGTTAAAATACGATGAATGGCGTGGATGCACAGTATTGATGAATTATTGATCCTTACGTAAGAAGGCACTACTCAATAATTGTTACAGTAGTTACTATTCAATAATTTATTTTATTGATTCAATAATTGCTGCGTTGATTTTTTATATTATTGTTGTTTCAATAATTGTCACTGCACAATATTTCCCATTATCAGATCAATAATTCATATTATTTGAATAATATTATTAGATAGTATTATTGGAAATGTCTAGAAAGTTACATCGAGGAGGTTTGGTCACCTAATTGCTTGGCAAAGATGGAGAAATTCTTATTGGATGACCCCTCTTTCCTCGGGCTACCGTTGTCATAAATGTGATTCTGTAATATTATTTGTGAATAATTAATTATTGATTCATATGATAAGGAAATATTTATTTTATTTGGATATAAATGTTGGATATATTTATTGTGGTTAAAAATGAAAGAATTAATGTTGAGGTGTTTTATCAGTATTTTTGTCGGAATGAAGGTATTAAAAAATTAAACCAGTGTTTTTGAGATATATTGCGTGAGTTATAATTTTTAATCCGATCGTTGGATCGTTGTAATTTTTGGATATGTTATACATATATAAGTTGAGTATATGTCCACAAATTTTGAACCGTTAAAAATGAAAGTATGATTTCTTATGAATTTTAAGATATGACTGGTTCAAAAATTGTTGAAGTATCCGAATTTAGCATTTTGGTAGAAAATTCTAGAATTGAGTGGGCCCCACTTGTGGTTGGTGAAGAATTGTGCTAAATTTTATTTCAAATGTGGTGGGTGAGAATAGTAGCAGGTAAAACCAACAGGTTGCAGGTCAAGTCTGCTAACATTTTCAGGGCTAAGTTAGAATTGAAAATCACACCAGAAACATAATCTTTCTCTCTCTAGATTATTGAGTGTATTTTGTGAGTATTTAGATATTTTGTGAGTTTCTATTCATCAGTACAATTTTCCTTCAGCCTTATACCGATATTCCGATCAGAAGTACTGATATTTTGAGGTAAGGGGTGTTATATTCTTCTTAAAATAATATTTTCTTCAATATCATTATACCGAAATGTTGGTATGAACTTTTTATCAAATTTGGAACTTTTTGTATCGGGGTTACTATTCACGTATACGACACTATTCACGAATATAGCACTATTCACCGAAAAATGAAATTTTCTTCTTTTTGTCCAAGATGTCTATTATGGTTACTATCTTTGATTGTATCCATGTTTTGATCTTTATTCTTGAATTTTGCTTCAAAATTGGTTATTATGGAGTATTATTGATCTTGGATAAACTGTTATACAAATCCTTACTATTTGTCCTTCTGTCTCATTGGATTCGTTTTCTTTAAAATATTTTTCATCATCCTCAGTCCTAAATGACGATATTACTGAATATCTTTGGCTTGTAGTGCAAAGATGAATGATTAACTGATGATCTTTGGCCCGTAGTGCGAAGATGAACAGGTGTTGAGATGAACATGACCAACTGGTGATACAAATGAATATCTTTGGTCTGTAGTGCAAAGATGAATATTGATTAAAGATGTATATTGATTGTTGTTACAGGGATAAAATTGATGATGGACTTTTAAATCTTAGAAGTTAGTAGAACTCATTCTCTACTTGACTCTTCTAATGGATTGTTGTTTCCACTGCAGTTGTTGATCTAAAACTTGTTGTCTATTATATTTTATCAGATTTTTCCCTGTTGAAGACTAATGATAATTTGTTGTATATTATCTTAGTCATAATATTCTTTACTGGGCTAGTTGAGCTCACCCTTTTTTTTGTTCCATTGTTCTTCTCAAGAGGAGAGAATTTAGTAGGAACTAGCCGGGGTATGGAGTGATGATTCAAGATAGTTATTTTAGTAGTCCTCACTATTTTGTAAAATAATGTATCAATAATTGTAATGAGGACTTATTTGAGTGTGAATATTGTCTAGAAGACAATATTTGTATTTAAACTCACAGTATGTGTTGTCGTATTTTGCACGACAATTGTATTATTGAAGTTGTAGTTTTCTTTCTGTACCATGTATTTGGCGACTCAGAATGGGTGTTGTATACCTATTTTGGGGGCGTCACAGTTGGTATCAAAGCTTAGGGATATGATCCCTGGCTGAGATGTGAGACAAGTACTAGGAGGGGAGAGATGGGGAATTCTTTGCTAGTATGACCTGACTAAGTTTATTTGGTATTTATTTGGTCGGTCAGAGTATAGGGAAAATATGTTAATTTGTTTAATTAACCCTTATTTCATGGCAGTATTTAAGAATGGCAGCGGGAAATATTAACGATGGAGTGAATGAGACAATGGAGACACCTTTAATCACCACCCAGGGGAACGTGCAACAGGAAGGCAATATTCCTCCTGTAAACAAAACTACCGAACAAATGATGAATGATGGGATGTTTAGAAGTTTTTTGCAATTCATGCAAAATCAGACGAGGGAGACTCGTGCACAAAATACGGGTTGAAATGATAGCAACGCGCGACTTGTTACCGCTAAGCAGTTCAAGGAGCTGGGACCACCGGAGTTTTTGGGAAAGCCAGAACCACTTACGGTAGAGACGTGGATAAAGCAGATCCCCAAGATATTTGATGTCTTGGGATGTTCCGAGGAGCAAAAGGTTCCCTTCGCCACCTTTATGTTGCGAGGAGAGGCAGATTACTGGTGGGAATCGGTAAAGCGTACTCAACCTGCCGCACTGAAGATGTCTTGGGAGAAGTTCCAAGAATTATTTAACGACAAGTACTTTCCCGAAAGTATTCGTCACATGAAGGAGGTTAAGTTCATCAAGCTGGAGCAAAACAATATGAACGTGTCGCAGTACGAAGCTAAGTTTGCCTAGTTGTCCCGATTTACATCCCATTTGGTTGATAATGAGGAGAGAATGACGCGAATGTTTCTACGAGGTTTGAAACCTGAAATACGTCAATACCTCAGTTATTGGAGCGCGATAATGAGCCAGCCCAACCGAAGGATAACGAGCAATAACACGATAATAATAAATTCGGTGGTAACGATCGTGAACAATGATAACCATCGTGGAGGAAATTATCATGCAGAAATGGTAACCACCGGTGGTAATCATGGCCAAGATAATAGAAGAAATGATTCAAGTGGAAATTTTAAGAAGAGAAGGTTTAACGATGACGGGAAGACGTCGGCAACAGCACCAACACCATCAACAAATTCTAGGGGAGGAGAACGACCGCCAGTTAGATGCTACTGAGATGCGGAGAGGAGGGACATATAAGTCCAAAGCTGTTCCATGACTTTCCAAGATATGTTTTAGTTGTGGAAAAAGGCGGTCACATAGCTCGATTTTGTCCTGTAGCGAAATCAAGTCCAGTTGGGACGGTGGCACCAAAGGTGGATACGGACAAAACAAAGTCGGTGGTTTCAGGAAGAGCGATTTTTGTGAATTATCAAAGAGCGAGTAACCCGAACGAAGTTAGCACGGGTTAGTTATTTATAAATTCTTGCGAAGTCTATACCTTATTAAATACCGGTTTTACCCACTCTTTTATTTCTCCTGTTTGTGCTTAACGATTAAACTTGACTATAGAGAAATTAGACTTTGACTTATCTGTGGAGACTCCGTTAGGAGAAACTGTTATCATATCCACGATTTATAAATCTTGTTTGATCCAAATGGACACAATCATATTACCTGTTAATCTTATTTCTTTAAAGATACTTACATTTGACGTAATCTTAGGAATTGATTGGTTAACTACTTATCATGCCAAAATTGAGTGTTTTCATAAGGTTGTTAGTTTTAATATTCCTAACTAACCTGTTATGGGAATTCAAGCAACCAAACCATTGAAGTCAAACACTTTCATATCAAGCCATAAAGCCATTCGTTTATTGAAAAATGGATGTCAAGCTTTCTTTTTCTATTTCATGGATTTAAACAAAAATACGTCAGATTTGAATGATATTTCTGTTGTTAGAGAATTTCCTTATGTATTTCAAATAGAACTTCTTGGCCTACCCCTTAGCGTGATGTTGAATTCTTTATTGACCTTGGTAAGAAGGTACAAAACCCATTTCTAAAACCCTATATCGAATGGATCCTATTGAACTTCGGGAGTTAAAAGTCCAACTACTGAGAATTGTTAGACATAGGTTTCATTCATCCCTAGCACATCTCCTTAGGGTGCTCTGTTTTATTCAGTAAAGAAGAAAAGCGGAGAGTACGATATTCTATCGACCAACGAGAATTAAACCATGTCACCATCAAGAATAGGTATCCGCTACCTCGCATTGATGACCTGTTCGACCAGTTGCAAGGAGCACAATTCTTTTCAAAGATCGATCTTCGTTTTGGATATCATCAGCTGAAGATTAAAACTGAGGATATTCCAAAGACTACCTTCAGAACTCGGTACAGGCATTATGAATTCTTAGTCATGTCTCTTGGATTGACTAATGCTCCTGCTGCTTTCATGGATATGATGAACCGTGTATTCAAGGAATATTTGGATCAGTTTGTTGTTGTCTTTATTGATGACATCCTCATCTATTCCAAAAGCCGTGAAGATCGCGAGCACCATTTGAAGCTGATACTTGAAAGCCTTCGTGAAAACAAGCTTTATGCCAAGCTGAAGAAATGTGAGTTCTGGCTTGAGGAAGTAGCATTCCTTGGGCACGTGGTGTCAAAACATGAGGTATCTGTTGACCCAAGAAGATTGAAGCGAAGACAAAGTTGGGAGCAACCAAAGTCGGTGACCAAAGTGCGTAGCTTTACGGGCTTAATTTGGTTATTATCGGAGATTCGTGGAAGGATTTTCTCGAATCGCTACTCCATTAACTCAGCTGACTCGGAAAGATACAAAATTTGTATGGAGCAAGGAATGCGAGAAGAGTTTCCAAGAGCTCAAGAGGAGACTCATTTTCGGCTGTTACAGCAATACCATCCGATACGGATGGATTTGTTATATACAGCGATGCTTCAGGTAAAGGGTTAGGATGCGTTCTCATGCAATATAGGAAAGTCATAGCCTATACCTCAAGACAACTCAAAGAATATGAGAGGAATTATCCTACTCATGATCTAGAGTTGGCAGCAGTCGTATTCGCGTTGAAAATTTTGAGACACTACTTGTATGGGGAGAAAGTGGAGATTTATACGGACCATAAAAACCTCAAATATTTCTTCAACCAAAAAGAACTCAATATGCGACAATGACGTTGGCTTGAACTATTGAAATATTACGATCACAGTATTCAATATCATCCTGGAAAAGCTTAAGCGTAATGGTAGCGCATTGAGTAGAAGATCATATCTTGAGTCTGAGTGCGATATTGTCAATGAAAAGGCCCATTCTGTATGACTTGCAAAGGATGGAGGTAGAATTAAAGACTCGAGGACCCACATGATGATGGCGAATATCTGAGTAGAAGCCGACTTTAATCGATAAAGTTAAAGTCGCTTTCGAGCTACGGACATGGAGGCGATCGTATGAAGAAGAAAGTGCAAGAAGGTGCTATTCCAGAAGCAAGAATCGATGAAGAAGGAATACTTAGATTCAACTCTAGACTTTGTGTTCCTAACGATTCTGACTTGAAGCATAGAATCATGATGGAGGCACACAACACACCGTTTGCAATCCATCCTGGGAGTACCAAAATGTATCATGATATTCGACATACATTTTGGTGGAACAATATGAAGAGAGAGATCGCGGAGTTTATCTCGAGGTGTTTAACTTGTCGATGTGTAAAAGCGAGCATCAAGTGCCAAAGGGTCCATTATAACCACTTGAGATTAGAAATGGAAGTGGGAACACATTACTATGGATTTCATTCTGGTCTTCCCAAAGTTTCTCAAGGCATACATGCTATTTGGGTTATTGTTGATAGATTAACCAAGTCGCCCATTTCTTATCGTCGTGAGATTTATTCCTTGAGCGTCTTGCTAGTATGTACGTGAATGAGATTGTGAGATTGCATGGCATGCCGGTATCCATAGTTTTGGATCGTGACCCAAGATTCACTTCACAATTTTGGGTTAGCTTACGAAAGCTATGGGAGCGGAGTTCTGATTGATTCAACATACCATCCTCAAATGAGCAGAGACAATCGAGAGAGGACTATTCGAACCCTTGAAGATCTATTAAGACTTTGTGTCCTAGATTTTAAAGGAAGTTGGGATAAGTACTTGCCTTTGGTGGAATTCTCCTACAACAACGATTATCAAACAAGTATAGGCATAGCTCCATTTGAGGCGTTGTATGGGACGAAAGTGTCATTCTCGATATCTTTGGGGCGAGGTGGGAGAAGCAACGTTGTTGGGACCAAAATTAGTACGCATGACTACAGAAAAGATCCAAATGATTCGATAACGTATTCAAACCTCACAAGATCGACAAAAGAGTTATGTTGATCTTCATAGAAAGGACGTGGAGTTTAATATTGGAGATCATGTATTGCTAAGTGTTGCTCCATGGAAGGGAGTTACAAGATTTGGAAAGAGAGGAAAGCTCAATCCACGATTTGTTGGTCCATTTGAGATTCTTGACCGAATAGGAAATGTGGCCTATAGACTCGTATTACCTCCAAGTATGTCTCGTGTTCATAATGTTTTTCACATATCTATGCTTCGTAAATATGTGAAAGATCAGAACCATATTATTGCGTTAGAACCAGACGTGATAGCCGAAGATTTAATGTACGAAGAAGTACCTGTTAAGATCTTGGATAGGAAAGAGCATGTCCTACGCACCAAGGTTATACCACAAGTTAAGGTTTTGTGGAGAAACCATGCTATTGAAGAAATGACATGGGAGTTGGAATCAGAAATGAAAGCGAGGTATCCTCACCTTTTCGAAACACCAGGTACGTATGTCAATTTCGATGACAAAATTTCATAAGGAGGGGAGGTTGTAAGACCCCAACTTATTATAAATAAAATTTAATTTCCTCTAATTATTATTGTGAATAATAAGGTATTAATTTGATATAATTCTCTGGTTATGGGTGAAATGTGCAAATTTTGCAAAATATGCAAGTGGTTATAAAATAATCATTGTTGTCGGGGAATATTCATTTGGTCGTGGAATATTCTTATTGTCGGGGAATATTCGTACGACGGCACAGTCATTTATGGGCTCCATAACAGAATAATTGTTGGATGAAGAAAACGACAAGTTTGAGTTTTTATAAATAACGGCGTAGTTGTTACCATTAACACTGTTGGAATACCCGGTGGTTAAAATACGATGTCTGGCGTGGATGCTGCGGTATTGATGAATTATTGATCCTTACGTAGAAGGCACTACTCAATAATTATTACGGTGAATTCTTTGTTCGATAATTTATTTTATTGATTCAATAATTCTCTGCGTTGATATTTTATATTATTGTTGTTTGATAATTGTCCTTTTGCATGTATTTCCCATTATCAAATCAATAATTCATATTATTTGAATAATATTATTAGATAGCATTATTGGCGATGTCTAGAAAGTTACATTAAGAGAGGTTTGGTCACCTAATTCATGCGGCTGTGATGAAGGAGAAATCCTTATCAAAAGCCCCTCTTTCACAGGAGCGGCACTGGTTGTCATAAATGTGATTACGTAATATTATTTGTGAATAATTAATTATTGATTCATATTATAAGGAAATATTTATTTTATGTGGATATAAATGTTGGATATATTTATTGTGGTTAAAATGAAAGAGTTAATGTTGAGGTGTTTTATCATTATTATGGCGACCCCAAAATAGGTCTATTCCACCTGACCCATTTTGAGTCGCCAAATCATGGTACAAAACAAATACAACTTGATGTCTGACAACACATATCTTTGTGAGTTTGAATAAAACTATTGTCTAATAGAGAGCATAAAAACTCAAAAGGAGTCCTTATTACATTTATTGATACACTATTTCACAGAATAGTGAGGACTACTAATGCAACCATCTGGTCCGTCAATCCATTCCCCGACTAGTCCCAGCTATATTCCCATTTTCCTGAAGAAAATAGTGAAAGAAAGGGTGAGCTCAACTAGCACAGTAAGAAATATTATGACTAAGATAATATACAACAAATTATCATTAGTCTTCAACATTATAACAATAGATAGAATATAATAGACAACAAGTTTTAAATCAACAAGCTGCAGTATGAATAAACAATCCATTAGAAGAGTTAAGTAAATTATAAAATCTACTATCTTCTATGATTTAAAAAGTTTTCATAATATTTATCATTTGAGACTCTCATTAAAAAATAATCCACATCATTAAATCATCCCTGCACTACAGGACAATGATATTCTTTAGTATCACGACCATGAATTATCTATGCACTACGGGCCAAGGATATTCGTGTATTCATCAACGGTCCTGATCATGCCATAAAACAATTCATCTTTGCACTACGGCTAAAGAGAATCCATAGCCATAATCATACCAAAAACTGTCCATCAATGCACTACGAGCCAATGAGGACTTTTACCACATCATTTGTAACATTACGGTCATGATTATACCGAATAATCCTTGGTCATAATCATACCAAGTCCATCTATGCACTCTGAGCCCCTGAGATGACTTTCAACGATTGGTCATATTCATCTCAACACCTATTCATCTTTTACTACGGGCCAAAGATATTCATCGAGTAATCATTCATCTTTGCACTCTGGGCCAAAGATATTCATCGATTAATCATTCATCTTGCACTACGGGCCAAAGATATTCATTTATATCATCATTTAGGATTTGAGGATGATGAAAAATATTTTAGAGAAGCGAATCCGATGAAATAAAAGATCAAATATTAAGGATTTCGTATTACGGTTTATCAAGTTCAATAATACTCCAAAATAACCAATTTTGAAGCGAATTCAAAAATAATGATCAAAACATGGATCTGATCAAAAGATAGTAACCATAATAGACAACTTGGAGAAAAAGAAAAAAATTTCATTTTAGATTGAATAGTCTTAAGTATGTGAATAGTAACTTTGACACCAAAAGATAGAAATTCACAAGAAAAATCATCATGCTTCGTGAATAGTACTCATGAATAGTAACTCATGAATAGTAACCCCGACATGAAAAGTTCCAAATTTGATAAAAAATTCAGATCAATATTTCAGCATAATGATATTGAAAGAAAATATCATTTGTGAAGAAAATAACACCACTTACGAATATTAAGCGAAAATAATATTCCTTTGAATATTGAGCGAATATAATATTCTTACGAATATTAAGCGAAAATAATATTTCTTGTGAATATTAAGCGAAATAATATTCATACGAATACAAAAAATAATATCTCTTCAGAATATGAAATAAATAATACCCTTTACCTCAAAAAGGCGGTGCTTACATTGGAATCTTTGGATAAAGTATTGAAGGAACTTGCACCGTATAGCAACATTCAAAGTATCAAAATACTCACAAGAATCGCTCGATAATATAGAGAGAAAGAGAAAGCTTATGTTTACGGTGTGATTTTCAATTCTAACTTAGCCCTCTATTTATAGGAAAATGGTATGCGTCAAGGCGGACTTGACACTGTAACTTTGATGGCTTTACCTGCTACTATTCCACCCACCAAAAATCAGCCATCTTCCACAACAACCAAAAGTGGGGCACACCCATTTCTAGAATTTTCCACCAAAATCATTTATAAACCTAATTTTCGAATCAGTTACCTCTTAAAATTCATAACAAATCATTCGTTCATTTTTAACGGTTCAAAATTTGTGAAAATATACTTAACTTATATATGTATAACATATCCAAAAATCACAACGATCAGCGGTCAAATTAAAAATTATAACTCACCTGATATAACTTTCGAGAACAACGATTTGATCTTTTAATACCTCCATTCCAACAAAATCTTGATAAAATACCTCAACATTAATTTCTTCATTTATAACCACATAAATAAATCCATCATTTTATTTCGCATCAAATAAATATTTCCTTATCATATAAATCAATAATTAATTATTCACAAATAATATTACTGAGAATCGAATTATAATGACCAGGCGGGTTCCGGGAAAGGGGCTTTTTATAAGGATTTCTCCTTCTGCGCGCATGATTAGGTGACCAAACCTCTCTTGATGTGAACTTTCTAGACATTTGCGATAATGTTATCGAATAATATTATTCAAATAATATGAATTATTGATGCGATAATGGAATCTTATGCGATGATAATTATTGAACAACAATAATATAAAAAATATCGCAATGACAATTATTGAATCGATAAAATAAAATATTGAACAAGTAATTACTTGTAACAATTATTGAGTAGTGCCTTGCTACGTAAGGATCGATAATTCAACAATACTATACAATCTGGTGTCTCTTTGTCTGACAACAGCGTATTATTCTTGTATTTTAACCACCGGTATTCCAACGATTGTTACTTGTAATAACTTCTGTAGTTATTTATAAAAACTTAAATTTGTCGTTTTTCTTCATCAAGCGGTTATTACATTATGGGGCCCACAAATAGTTGTGTGCAGTAAATCACGAATATTCCCAAGCAGAATGAATATTCCATGACCAAACGAATATTCCCAGAACAACAATGAGTATTTTATAACCACTTGCGTATTTTGAAAACTTTGCACATATCACCCTTAACTTTAAACTTTTATCAATTTAACCATTTCTTGAATAATAATTATAAGAAAAATTGAATAATTTTATTTCATAAAATTCGAGGTCTTCTGATCTCCCCTCCTTATGAAATTTAGGTCCCAGAAATTTACTTACAGTATTTCAAAGAGTTGAGAATACCTTGCTTTTAATTGATTCCATCTTCCCTGTCATCATGATTTCTCGATGCTCATCTCACCGTATTTGGATATCATTCTAGAATACGACTTCAAAACAAAGGTTAATTGAACAAATTAACATATCACATAATATCCCGATATTATGGTGACCAACAAATAAGCTTAGGTTGGACACACTAGCGAATGATTTACTTATCTCTCCCCTCGTAGTTCTATTCCCGATCTCGCTTGAGACCATATCCTAAGCTACGATACCAAGCGTGACGACCCAATGAGAGGCTCGGGGCTCTTCACACTTATGGCTCTAATACCAAATGTGACTTTGGACACCAACTTGTGTCAACACCTCACCAGGGTACTTATCAGCTTGCCACCGAAAGATGGCGTCCCCTACGGAGAGTCTGGCTTCGGTGCATTCCCCATCAATAGGAAGTCACCTCTTAAAATTCATAACAAATCATTAGTTCATTTTTAACGGTTCAAAATTTGTGAACATATACTCAACTTATATATGTATAACATATTCAAAAATCACAACGATCCAATGATTGAATTAAAAATTATAACTCACACTGATATAACTCAAGAACAACGATTTGATCTTTTAATACCTCCATTCCGAGCAAAATACTAATAAAATACCTCAACATTAATTCCTTCATTTATAACCACATAAATAAATCCATCATTTTATTTCGCATCAAATAAATATTTCCTTATCATATAAATCGATAATTAATTATTCACAAATAATATTCTGAGAATCGAATTATAATGACGGTAGGTTCGAGGAAAGAGGGGCTTTTTGATAAGGATTTCTCCTTACTGGCGCGGAATTAGGTGACCAAACCTCTCCTTGACAGAACTTTCTAGACATTGCCAATAATGTTATCTAATATTATTATTCAAATAATATGAATTATTGATCTGATAATGGAGATACTATGCAGTGATAATTATTGAACAACAATAATATAAAATATCAATGACAATTATTGAATCAATAAAATAAAATATTGAATAGTAATTCTTGTAACAATTATTGAGTAGTGCCTTCTTACGTAAGGATCGATAATTGACAATACTTATACAATACTAGTGTGCTCTTTGTCTGACAATAGCGTATTATTTGTATTTTAACCACGGTATTCAACGATTGTTAGCTGTAACAACTACGTCGTTATTTATAAAACTTAAATTTGTCATTTTCTTCATCCAAGATGTTATTACATTATGGGGCCCACAAATAGTTGTGCCGTAAATACGAATATTCCCCTGACAGAATGAATATTCCACGACAAGCGAATATTCCCAAGCAACGATGAATATTTTATAACCACTTGCGTATTTTGAAAACTTTGCACATATCACCCTTAACTTTAAACTTTTATCAATTTAACCATTTACTGAATAATAATTATAAGAAAAATTGAATAATTTTATTTAATAAAATTCGGGGTCTTACAATCTCCCCTCCTTATGAAATTTCGTCCCCGAAATTTACTTACCTGGTATTTCAAAGAGTTGAGAATACCTTGCTTTCATTTAAGATTCCATCTTCCCTGTCATCATGATTTCTCCAATGCTCATCTCTCACGTATTTGGATATCATTTCTAGAATACGACTGAAACAAAGGTTAATTGAGCAATTAACATATCACATAATATCCCGATATTATGAGTGACCAACAAATAAGCTTAGGTTGGACACACTAGCGAATGATTTACTTATCTCTCCCCTCCTAGTTCTATTCCCCGATCTCCGCCAGAGACCATATCCCTAAGCTCTGATACCAACTGTGACGACCAGCGAGAGGCTCGGGGCTCTTCACACTTATGGCTCTAATACCAAATGTGACTTTGGACACCAACTTGTGTCAACACCTCACCAGGGTACCTATCAGCTTGCCACCGAAAGATGGCGTCCCCTACGGAGAGTCTGGCTTCGGTGCATTCCCCATCAACAGGAAGTCACCTCTTAAAATTCATAACAAATCATTCGTTCATTTTTAATGGTTCAAAATTTGTGAACATATACTCAACTTATATATGTATAACATATCCAAAAATTACAACGATCCAACGGTCGGATTAAAAATTATAACTCACACAATATAATTCGAGAAGAACTTTGATTTGATCTTTTAATACCTCAATCAACCAAAATACTAATAAAATACCTCAACATTAATTCCTTCATTTATAACCACATAAATAAATCCATCATTTAAATCCGCATCAAATAAATATTTCCTTATCATATAAATTAATAATTAATTATTCACAAATAATAATCTGAGAATCAAATTATGACAACAGGCGGTTCAGGAAGAGGGGCTTTCAGATAAGGATTTTCTCCTTCTTGGCGTATGATTAGGTGACCAAACCTCTCATTGTGAACTTTCTAGACATTGCCAATAATCTTTATCTAATAATATTATTCAAATAATATGAATTATTGATCGATAATGGAATCTTTGTCTTGATGACAATTATTGAACAACAATAATATAAAATATCAATATGACAATTATTGAATCAATAAAATAAAATATTGAATAGTAATTCTTTGTAACAATTATTGAGTAGTGCCTTCTTATATAAGGATCGATAATTCAACAATCTTTATACAATCTAGTGTCTTTGTTATATTATTACTGGCGTATTCTTGTATTTTAACCACGGTATTCAACGAGTGTTAGCAGTAACAACTACGCCATTATTTATAAAACTCAAATTTGTCATTTTCTTCATCAAGTAAGAGTTATTACATTATGGGGCCCACAAATAGTTGTCTTGCGTCGTATGAATATTTCTCGACAGAAAGAATATTCCACGACCAAACGAATATTCCCCGACAACAATGAGTATTTTATAACCACTTGCATATTTTGAAAACTTTGCACATATCACCCTTAACTTTAAACTTTTATCAACCATTTACTGAATAATAATTATAAGAAAAATTGAATAATTTTATTTAATAAAATTCGGGGTCTTACAAGTATTTTTGTCGGAAAGAAGGTTTTAAAAATTAAACGATGTGTTTTGAGATATATTGCATGAGTTATAATTTTTAATCAAATAGTTGGATCGTTGTAATTTTTGGATATGTTATACATATATAAGTTGAGTATATGTCCACAAATTTTGAACCGTTAAAATGAGCGTATGATTTGTTATGAATTTTAAGAGGTATTTGGTTCACAAATTATTGAAATATCAAGATTTAGCATTTTGGTGGAAAATTCTAGAATTGAGTGGGCCCCACTTGTGTTTGGTGAAGAAATGTGCTGAATTTTATTTCAAATGTGGTGGGTGGGAATAGTAGCAGGTAAAGCCATCGGAGTTCACAAGTTAAAGTCTGCTAACATTTTCCTCTAAATAGAGGGCTAAGTTAGAATTGAAAATCACACCAGAAATATAAGCTTTCTCTCTTTCTTTCTCTAGATTATTGAGTGTATTTTGTGAGTATTTAGATACTTTATGAGTTTTTATTCATCAGTGCAAGTTTCCTTGACTAATCTGGATATTAGGTCGAAATGCGATATTTTGAGGTAAGGGGTGTTATATTCTTCTTAAAATAATATTTTCTTCAATATCATTATACCGAAATGTTGGTATGAAATTTTTATCAAATATGGAACTTTTTGTGTCGGGGTTACTATTCACGTATACGACATTATTCACGTATACGACACTATTCACGAATACTGCACTATTCACCGAAAAATGAAATTTTCTTCTTTTTGTCTAAGATGTCTATTATGGTTACTATCTTTTATTGTATCCATGTTTTGATCTTTATTCTTGAATTTTGCTTCAAAATTGGTTATTATGGAGTATTATTGATCTTGGATAAATTGTTATACGAATCCTTACTATTTGTCCTTCTATCTCACTGGATTCGTTTTCTTTAAAATATTTTTCATCATCCTCAGTCCTAAATGATGATATTACTGAATATCTTTGGCCTGTAGTGCAAAGATGAATGATTAACTGATGAATATCTTTGGCCCATAGTGCGAAGATGAACAGGTGTTGAGATGAACATGACCAACTGGTGATACAAATGAATATATTTGGCTTGTAGTGCAAAGATGAATATTGATTAAAGATGTATATTGATTGTTGTTAGAGGGAAAAAATTGATGATGGACTTTTAAATCTTAGAAGATAGTAGAACTCATTCTCTACTTGACTCTTACAATGGATTCTTTATTTCCATTGCGATTGTTGATCTAAAACTTGTTTATATTATATTTTATGATTTTTCCTGTTGAAGACTAATGATAATTTGTTGTATATTATATTAGTCATAATATTCTTTCTTGGGCTAGTTGAGCTCACCCTTTTCCTTTTGTTCCATTGTTCTTCTCGGGAGGAGAATTTAGCGAGGAACTAAGCCAGGGGTATGGAGTGATGATTCAAGATAGTTGTTTTAGTAGTCCTCCACTATTTTGTAAAATAGTGTATCAATAATTGTAATGAGGACTTATTTGAGTGTGAATATTATCAGAAGACAATATTTGTATTTAAACTCACGGTATGTGTTGTGTCGTATTTTGCGATAATTGTATTATTGAAGTTGTAGTTTGCTTTACATACCATGTATTTGGCGACTCGAGAATGAGTGTTGTATACCTATTTTGGGGGCGTCACATCAATGCTCATAAGTCGACTTGCCCACTCCACCTTTATCACATGTTTTTTAATAAAAGAATTCAAATTGATTTGAAAACTAATTGATTTGATTATCTTCACTCCATTTAATTCACAATAAATAACCTTTTTATCGGAAAAATCTGAATTTTATGTTCCTCCATAGAAAATTAAATTCTCTACAACTTTGTAAAAGAAGTTTTTCCAAATTCAAGCAGAAAATAGCGAAATCCACATCTGGATGATTTTCCACACTTTCAAAATAAATCTGAGGCTTCTTCCTTTTTTCTTCTGCAACATTCCTTCCTTGAATTTTCAAAGCCTTCCAAAAAGTACAACTCCACCCACCACATGTTTATATATATATATATATATATATATATATATATATATATATATATATATATTAAAACATTTATAATTATTAAAAAGAATTCATAATTCCATTTCTCTCTTCCACCTTATTTTATTCATATTAAATAAATATTTTCTTTATTTATATCCACATAAAAATATATATTTTCTTATCATATAAATCAATAAATAATTATTCATAAATAATATTACGAGAATCACATTTATGACAACAACGAGGCGGTTCACAGGAAGAGGGGGCTTTCAGATAAAGATTTCTCTTATTTAAGCATGATTAGGTGACCAAACCTCTCCTTGTGAGAACTTTCTAGACATTGCTAATAATGCTATCTCATAATATTATTCAAATAATATGAATTATTGATCAGATAATGAGAAATCTTTGTGTAGTAATGATTATTGAAACAATGATAATATAAAATATCAATATGACAATTATTGAACGATAAAATAAAATATTGAGCGATAATTCTTTGTAACAATTATTAAGTAGTGTCTTCTACGTAAGAATCGATAATTCAAAAATCATGCAAAATGGTATTATTCTCTTTGTGCGACCCGCGTATTCTTTCGTATTTTAACCACCGGGTATTCAACGATATTATGATAACAACTACTGTAGATTATTTGTAAAAACTCAAATTTGTCATTTTCTTCATCAAATAGTTATCCGTTATGGGGCCCACAAATGCATTTGCATTGGCCGTAAATACGAATATTCACAGCGAAAGAATATTCCACGACGAAGCGAATATTCCCAAGCAACAATGAATATTTTATAACCACTTGTGTATTTTGAAAAAATTTATATATCACCCTTAACTTTAACTTTTATCAATTTAACCATTTCTTGAATTGTAATTATAAGAAAAATTGAATACTTTTATTTCAAAAAATTGGGGTCTTACAATCTCCCCTCCTTATGAAGTTTCGTCCACGAAATTCGTACTTAGTATTTCGAAGAGTTGAGAATACCTTGCTTTCATTTGATTCTATCTCTCGGGTCATCGTGATTTCTCCATTGCTCATCTCCGTGATAACTTCATTTGGGTTCCTCACTTGTTGGGAAGTCATGACAATTTGCTATCCATGAACTACTTTCGACTTTGACATGCAGAAGCGACATTTGGCGTCATCTCTACAGTTGGAATATACTTTTCATAGGGCATATTCCACCACATTTGCTTCATCGTACTCGATTCATGATCACGAATCATCGATCTTGATCCATGCTCGAATTAGGGTTGTAGCTCATGTCTGAGGTAATTCAAAACTTCGACGTTGGGTTCTCCCGATTCTTGTCGAAAAAGAAATTCATATCATCTATTTTAGCCTTCTTAGATCGGACATCTCTTTCCACAATATCAACGCGTAAATGCGGCTTTTACCCGTACATCACTCATTCTCACTCGTTCGGTTGTTTCTTCTTTCGGCTCAAATTCGACTTTATCATCTTATACTTTGCAAAAGAATGTACATTCAAGCATCACATATCGGGTAACCTGAGCTTGAATCATTGCATCCTTTTGCTCCACGATCGCTTTGTCGTTCTTGTTAGCTCTTAACTCGTGAATACGATTTTGCAATTCTACATTTTGATAATAAAATACCTCTAATAAATTCTCCTCGGGTTCCTCTTCTTCCTCACTCTCATTTGCTACCTCTACTGACTAAAGGTGCTGACTATTAATTCTTCCCACACCATGAGAATATCTCTAATTCCTTCTTACTTTGACATCACATTATCATGGTTGGTGATTAGAGGTATCCCCAACTGTCTCATTCACTCCATTATTAACATTCTCGGTTGCCATTCTCAAATATTGCTTATAAAACAAGGTTAATTAAATAAATTAACATATCACATAATATCCCGATATTATGGTGACCAACAAATAAGCTTAGGTAGGACACACTAGCAAAGGATTTACTCATCTCTCCCTCTAGTTCTATTCCCCGATCTCCACGGAGACCATATCCCTAAGCTCGATGCAATTTGTGACTCCCCAAAATAGGTCCATTCATGCCCAACCTATTACGAGTAAGCCCAATTACATAATCTGAAAACAACTAAAACTTTATTACAACAATTGTTGTGCAAAATACAACAACACATTTCTTTGTGAGTTTTAATACAAATATATACCTGTTGTTGCTCTCATCCCAACCTTGGATAACACGTCACAATGACACCTTACATAAAGGTATAGTCAAAAACTGTTTTGGAAATTAGAATATTGGGAAGTGCTCAAGGAAACCTTCGTACATGGGAGGCCATATGTTTAGGTTATTATAGATATCATATGTCCACAGAATTATCCTTGGTTGACCCAATAGACCCCAAAGAAAAATGAGAAGATTTCTATCATATTCTTTCCAATAGTGAGTCTTCTCTTGACATATCATTATCTCCACTGTCTCTAATAGAGAATTATACTTCAAACAAACACCAAGATTATATAGGTAGTGCTCGTAGATATACTCAGCAAGTGGATGTGGACAACCCTGTCTTATGATGAAACGAGGTTGTATGTTATTAGACATCTTGTATGATAGTGGCAAAACACCCTTCCAACGTTGGGTTCGCCTCACCCTATTTGATTCACCAAATATAACTACTAAATGATGACCATAGATTCTATTCCTATTACCCCAGCTCGACCAAGCTACACTCTTATTACCTGAAAGGAATTGTGAAATAGAAGGGTGAGCACAACTAGCCCAGTAAAGAATATCATGACTAAAGATAATTAAATTATCAATAGCCTTCATCAGTAATAAATTAGAGATTTAGAACATATGGTAGATGATAAAACTTTTCAACCATAGTTGCGGTGAACGAAGCGATCCATTAGAAGAGTCGAATAGACCATAAAGTCTATTATCTTCTCCATGTTAAAAATCCACCAACAATGTTTTATCCCTGTAACATCAATCAATAGTTCTGGTCCACAATCATATGAATAACTCATAATCATAATTATGATTCTAAATTCCTCTTCGCATTCAGGACGAAGATAATTTTCATCACCTGTCTTTACCTGAAACATCAAAAATCATGGTTATACCAAATCATAGTTCCTATTTATAATCATACTAATAAATTCAACTTTTCACTACGGGCCAAAAATATTCATTATCATTTCATCTTTTGCACTACTGGCAAAGATATTCAATAACAGTCATCTTTACACTCTGGCCAAAGATATTCAACAACGGATCATCTTTGCACTCACTGGGCCAAAGATATTCAACAACAGATCATCTTTTGCTCCAAATATGGGCCGAAGATATTAATATCTCGAAAGAAATATATAATAATTTGAGAATTTATATAAACAATAATTATAGCCATGTTGACCATTTCACCTTTGCACTTAAGCTAAAGATATTCAATTATAAATTCAATGGTTAAGCGATCATACCGATCAACAATTCAACTTTACTTTCTTGGCGAAAAGAAACCCGTAGTCGTGATCATACCAAAAATCTACCCATCTTTACACTCAAGTCAAAGAGAAATATCATCATTAGGGTTATATAAATATTATAATAAAATCAATATAATCAACATATAGATTTAATCTCAAGAGTAATATATATTCATAAATCAACTATAATTTGGTCGAGAAAAAAAACCAATTTGTACTCGTGAATAGTAACTCGTGAATAGTAACTTCGTGAATAGTAACCACGACATGAAAAAAGGTAGAAATTCCATGATAAAATCAATACCGATATTTTGGTATAATGATATTGAAATAATAACATTTCTTAAACTTGTAAACAATTTATTTTAATTGTTTACACTTTACTAAATAATGTATTTAATCATCCTAAAATGCCAAACTCATAAGATTTTATCACCGATAACCAAAACCCTCATCAAAATGCATATACCTCATATAGGATTCTCAAAGCCATAAAATCCTATTTTCCAATTTTCTTACTTCACATAACATATTTAATTCATTTACTCATAACTAGTCCATTTTCATGAAAATACCAAATCAAGACAAACAAATTTTTTTTTTACGGGATTTAGCAGGATATAGTTCCATATTGAACATATATTTTCTCGAGAATCTTTAAAATTCACTTACTATTTTTCATATGGCCCAAAGCTTGTAGAATATTTAGACATTTATCATAAATTGTACTTTTATCCAAAATTCTGAGTATACTTACTTTATATACATGTACTCCCGATAAAAAAATTTCACCAATTTTGGAGTTAACCACAAGGAGTTATAAGGGTTTACCTTTAAAATAGTCTTTTCTCATAAAATTCATAACTCTAATCTATACATCCAAAAATCGCCATTTTTGGACACAATCTAGAAAACTCATCAAATTATCATTTCAAATTTTTCAGAAATTTTGAAGGTCGGAAAAATTCTGAAACCGAAAAACATAACAACCACTTATAATCCTTACCTCAAAAAAGCGATTACCGGCCGAAATATCGGATGTAAAGTAGAAGAAACTTTGCCTTTGAATAACAATGTCAAAGTATCTAAATACTCACTAAAAAATACTTTCGATAATATAGAGAGAGAAAACTTATGTTTACGGTGTGATTTTCAAAGGAAATGCCGATACGAAATCATTCTTGAAAAAAAATTTACATACGTATGTTTATTTTGAAACTTAAAGACAACACCTCAATGGTCATAAGTCCAACTTGCCCCCTCCACCTTTAGGTAGAAAATTTAGAATCGAGAGGGGCCTCACTTTGTGGTTGGTGAAGAAATGTGCTAAATTTTATTTCAAATGTGGTGGGTAAGAATAGTAGTAAAACCAACAAAGTTGCGTGTGTCAAGTCCGCTAACATTTTCGTATTAAGTTAGAATTGAAAAATCACACCCGTAAAACATAATCTTTTCTCTCTAGATTATCGAGTGTATTTTGTGAGTATTTAGATATTGTGAGTTTCTATTCATCAAGATAATTTTCCTTCAAATTTTTATACCGATATTCCAATCGTAAGTAATCGAGTATTTTGAGGTAAGTGGTGTTATATTCTTCTTAAAATAATATTTTTCTTCAATATCATTATACCAAATGTTGGTATGAACTTTTTATCAAATTTGAACTTTTGTATCGGGTTACTTATTCACGATAATGCTACACTATTCACTTAATATAAGACTATTCAATTAAAAATGAAATTTTCTTCTTTTTGTCCAAGATGTCTATTATGGTTACTATCTTTTGATTGTATCCATGTTTTGATCTTTATTCTCAATTTTGCTTCAAAATTGGTTATTATGGAGTATTATTGATCTCGATAAACTGTTATACAAATCCTTACTATTTGTCCTTCCGTCTCATTGGATTCGCTTTTCTTTAAAATATTTTTCATCATCCTCAAATTCTAAATGACGATATTATCGAATATCTTTTACTCAGAAAGTAAAAGATGAATGATTAATCGATGATCTTTGGGCCCAGAATATGTAAGATGAATGAAAGTGTTGAGATGAATATGACCAACTGGGTGATACAAATGAATATCTTTGGTCCTCAGAGTGAAAAGATGAATATTGATTAAAGATGTATATTGATTGTTGTTACGGTGGATAAAATTGATGATGGACTTTTAAATCTGTAGAAGTTAGTAGAACTCATTCTCTACTCGATTTTCTAATGGATTGTTGTTTCCACCGCAGCTTGTTGATCTAAAACTTGTTGTCTCATTATATTTTATCGATTTTTCCCTCGTTGAAGACTAATGATAATTTGTTGTATATTATCTTAGTCATAATATTCTTTTACTGGCTAGTTGAGCTCACCTTTTTTTTTTGTTCCATTGTTCTCTCAAGAGGAGAGAATTTAAGAGAACTAAATGGGTATGGAGTGATGATTCAAGATAGTTATTTTAGTAGTCCTCACTATTTTGTAAAATAATGTATCAATAATTGTAATGAGGACTTATTTGAGTGTGAATATTGTCTAGAAGACAATATTTGTATTTAAACTCACAAAGATGTAGGTCGTCGATTTTGTAATTGCACAATCAGTATTATCAAGTTGTAGTTTTCTTTCCGCATTCATGTATTTGGCGCACTGTAATGGGTGTTGTATACCTATTTTGGGGCGCCACAATGGTATCAAAGCTTAGGATATGATCCCCGGCCGAGATGTGAGACAAGCACTCAGGAGGGGAGAGATGGGGAATCTTTCGCTAAGATGACCGACTAAGTTTATTTGGTATTTATTCGGCTCACGTAGTATAGGAAAATATGTTAATTTGTTTAATTAACCCTTATTTCATGGCAATGATTTAAGAATGGCAAATGGGAAATATTAACGATGGAGTGAATGAGACAATGGAGACACCTTTAATCACCACCTGTGGGAACGTGCAACAGAAGGCAATATTCCTCCCGTAAACAAAACTACCGAACAAATGATGAATGATGGATGTTTAGAAGTTTTTGCAATTCATGCAAAAATCGCACGAGGGAGACTCGTGCACAAAATACGGGTGAAATGATAGCAACGCTACGATTTGTTACCGCTTAAGCGCTTCAAGGAGCCGGACCACCGAAGTTTTTGGGAAAGCCGTAACCACTTACGGTAGAGACGTGATAAAGTAGATCCCAAGATATTTGATGTCTTGGGATGTTCCGAGGAGCAAAGGTTCCTTTCGCCACCTTTATGTTGCGAGGAGAGGCAGACATCGGGTGGGAATCTCCAGAAAGCGCACTCAACCGCCAGATCAAGATGTCTTCTGGGAGAAGTTCCAAGAATTATTTAACGACAAGTACTTTCCTAAAGTATTCACATACGAAGGAGGTTAAGTTCATCGTCGAGCAAAACAATACGAACGTGTCGCAAAGACGAAGCTAAGTTTGCCTAGTTGTCCCGATTTACATCCCATTTGGTTGATAATGAGGAGAGAATGACGCTTAATGTTTCTACGAGGTTTGAAACCCGAAATACGCCAATATTTCGCTATCGGAGCGATAACGAGCCGAGCCCCAACCGGAAGGATAACGAGCAATAACACGATAATAATCGTATTCTGGTGGTAACGCCATCGAACAATGATAACCATCGCGGGAGGAAATTATCATGCCGTAAATGGTAACCACTTGGTAATCAAGGCCAAGATAATAGAAGAAATGATTCAAGTGGAAATTTTAAGAAGAGAAGGTTTAACGATGACGGAAGACGCTTAAGCAACAAAAAGACCAACACCATCAACAAATTCTAGGGGAGGAGAACCACCGCCGCTAGATGCTACAGATGTGAGAGGAGGGACATATAAGTCCAAACCTGCTCACGCCTTTCCAAGATATGTTTTAGTCAGGAAAGACGGCTTACCATAGCCCGATTTTTGTCTCAGAAATAAATCAAGTCCATTAGGATTTGACGGTGGCACCAAAGGTGGATACTGACAAAACAAAGCCTCCATGTGGTTTCGTGAAGAGCGATTTTGTGAATTATCAAAAGAGCGAGTAACCCAACTAAGTTAGCACGGGTTAGTTATTTATAAATTCTCATAAGTCTATACCTTATTAAATAATTTGCTTTTACCCACTTTTTATTTCTCCCGTTTTGTGCTTAACGATTAAACTTGACTATAGAGAAATTAGACTTTGATTTATCTGTGGAGACTCCTAGGAGAAATCGTTATCATATCCACGATTTATAAATCTTGTTTGATCCAAATGGACACAATCATATTACCTTGCCGATCTTATTTTTTAAAGATACTTACATTTGACGTAATCTTAGGAATTGATTGGTTAACTACTTATCATGCCAAAATTGAGTGTTTTCATAAGGTCATAGTTTTAATATTCCTAACTAACCTCGTTATGGGAATTCAAGCAACCAAACCATCAAGTCAAACACTTTCATATCAACTCAAAGCCATTCGCTTATTGAAAAATGGATGTCAAGCTTTCTTTTTCTATTTCATGGATTTAAACAAAATACGATTTGAATGATATTTCGTTGTTAGAGAATTTCCTTATGTATTTCAAATAGAACTTCCCTGGCCTACCCCTTAACGTGATGTTGAATTTTTATCGACCTCGAGCCAGTGCACAAAACCCATTTCTAAAACCCTATATCGAATGGATCCTATTGAACTTCGTGAGTTAAAAGTCCAACTATAGGAATTGTTAGACATAGGTTTCATTCATCCCAGCACATCTCCTTAGGGTGCCCTGCTTTTATTCAGAAGAAGAAAGACGGAGTACACGTATATTCTATCGACTACCGAGAATTAAACCATGTCACCATCAAGAATAGGTATCCGCTACCTCGCATCGATGACCCGCTCACCAGCCTTGTAAGGAGCACAATTCTTTTCAAAGATCGATCTTCTTTTGATATCATCACCAAGATTAAAACCGAGGATATTCCAAAGACTACCTTCGTAACTCCCCAGATGTGCATTATGAATTCTTAGTCATGTCTCTTGATCGACTAATGCCCCGCCGCTTTCATGGATATGATGAACCGTGTATTCAAGGAATATTTGGATCGCTTTGTTGTTGTCTTTATTGATGACATCCCTCATCTATTCCAAAAGCCGTGAAGATCGCGAGCACCATTTGAAGTCGAGCATTGAAAGCCTTCGTGGAAAACAAGCTTTATGCCAAGTCAAGAAATGTGAGTTTCGCTCGAGGAAGTAGCATTCCTTGGGCACGTGGTGTCAAAACATGAGGTATCATTGACCCCAAGAAAGATCAAGCAAAGACAAAGTTGGGAGCAACCAAAGCTCCTGACCAAAGTGCGAGTTTTCTGGGCTTAGCTGGGTTATTATCTGGAGATTCGTGGAAGGATTTTCTAATCGCTACTCCATTAACTCAAATTGACTTTAAAGATACAAAATTTGTATGGAGCAAGGAATGCGAGAAGAGTTTCCAAGAGCTCAAGAGAGAGACTCATTTCGCACTGCTCGCAATACCATCCGTACTTGATGGATTTGTTATATACAAATGATGTTTCGTGTAAAGGGTTAGGATGCTTCTCATGCAATATAGGAAAGTCATAGTTTATACCTCAAGACAACTCAAAGAATATGAGAGGAATTATCCTACTCATGATCTAGAGTTAAAGTAATGATTCAATGCGTTGAAAATTTTGAGACACTACTTGTATGGGGAGAAAGTGGAGATTTATACGGACCATAAAAACCTCAAATATTTCTTCAACCAAAAAGAACTCAATATGCGACAATGACGCTGGCTTGAACTATTGAAATATTACGATCATCAAGATTCAATATCATCCCGGAAAAGCTTAACGAAGAGGCGACGCATTTATCGAAAGGTAAGATCATATGCAGTACGAAAAGCGATATTGTCAATGAAAAGGCCCATTCTCGTATGACTTGCAAAGGATGGAGGTAGAATTAAAAGACCAGTGGACCCACATGATGATGGCGT
Organism: Panax quinquefolius; assembly: GCA_020205615.1. Taxonomy (NCBI): domain Eukaryota; kingdom Viridiplantae; phylum Streptophyta; class Magnoliopsida; order Apiales; family Araliaceae; genus Panax; species Panax quinquefolius. The sequence goes on along the minus strand of CM035160.1, from coordinate 44,096,770 downwards.
TAATATACGAGTAGAACCGACTTTAATCGATAAAGTTAAAGCCGCTTCAAGCTACGGACATGGAGTCGATAAATGATGAAGAAGAAAGTGCAAGAAGGTGCTATTCCGTATAAGAATCGATGAAGAAGGAATACTTAGATTCAACTCTAGACTTTGTGTTCCTAACGATTCTCGACTTGAAGCATAGAATCATGATGGAGGCACACAACACACCGCTTGTAATCCATCTCGGAGTACCAAAATGTATCATGATATTCTTCATACATTTTGGTGGAACAATATGAAGAGAGAGATCATGAGTTTATCTCGAGGTGTTTAACTTGTCAATGTAAAGGCAGAGAGCATCAAGTGCCAAAGGGTCCATTATAACCACTTGAGATTCCAAATGGAAGTGGGAACACATTACTATGGATTTCAAGCATGTGTCTTCCCAAAGTTTCTCAAGGCATACATGCTATTTGGGTTATTGTTGATAGATTAACCAAGTCCGCCCATTTTTATCGATACGTGCGGAGATTTATTCCTCGAACGCCTTCGCTAGTATGTACGTGAATGAGATTGTGAGATTGCATGGCATGCCAAGATCCATAGTTTGGATCGTGACCCAAGATTCACTTCACAATTTTGGGTTAGCTTACGTAAAAGCTATGGGCACGGATTATTTATCTGGCCTCAACATACCATCCTCAAATGAATGTATAATCGAGAGGACTATTCAAACCCTCAAGATCTATTAAGACTTTGTGTCCTAGATTTTAAAGGAAGTTGGGATAAGTATTGCCATCGGTGGAATTCTCCTACAACAACAAAGCTTATCAAACAAGTATAGTATAGCTCCATTTGAGGCGCTAGATGGATTTAAAGTGTCATTCTCCAATATGTCGGGACGAGGTGGGAGAAGCAACGTTGTTGGGACCAAAATTAGTACGCATTTACTCACGTAAAAGATCCAAATGATTCGATAACGATTCAAACCTCACAAGATCGACAAAAGAGTTATGTTGATCTTCATAGAAAGGACGGAGTTTAATATTGAGATCATGTATTGCTAAGTGTTGCTCCATGGAAGGGAGTTACAAGATTTGGAAAGAGAGGAAAGCTCAATCCACGCATTTGTTGGTCCATTTGAGATTCTTCAACTTAATAGGAAATGTGGCCTATAGACTGTGATACCTCCAAGTATGTCTCGTGTTCATAATGTTTTTCACATATCTATGCTTCGTAAATATGTGAAAGATCGTAACCATATTATCGTTAGAACCGCATTTGATACCAAGATTTAATGTACGAAGAAGCACTGTTAAGATCTTGGATAGAAAGAGCATGTCCCACGCACTGCAAGGTTATACCACAAGTTAAGGTTTTGTGGAGAAACCATGCTATCAAGAAATGACATGGGAGTTGAATCGTAAATGAAAGCGAGGTATCCTCACCTTTTCAAACACTGTGTACGTACGTCAATTTCGAGGACAAAATTTCATAAGGAGGGGAGGTTGTAAGACCCCAACTTATTATAAATAAAATTTAATTTCTAATTATTATTGTGAATAATAAGGTATTAATTTGATATAATTCTCTCGTTATGGGTGAAATGAAAAATTTTGCAAAATATGCAAGTGGTTATAAAATAATCATTGTTGTTTGTGAATATTCATTTGGTCGTGGAATATTCTTATTGTCTGGGAATATTCGCATTTACTACAAGACAACCATTTATGGGCTCCATAATGTAATCAATTGTTGGATGAAAGAAAACGACAAGTTTGAGTTTTATAAATAACTTCCAGTAGTTGTTACCATTAACATCGTTGGAATACCCGGTGGTTAAAATACAAGAATACGCGTGGATGCACAAGAGATGATGAATTATCGATCCTTACGTAGAAGGCACTCACTCAATAATTGTTACAAGAGTTATCGTTCAATAATTTATTTTATTGATTCAATAATCGTCGCGTTGATATTTTATATTATTGTTGTTTCAATAATTGTCATCGCATAAAAAGATTTCCCATTATCAAATCAATAATTCATATTATTTGAATAATATTATTAGATAAGATTATTGGCAATGTCTAGAAAGTTCATAATGAGAGGTTTGGTCACCTAATCATACAAGAAGGAGAAATCCTTATCAAAAAGCCCTCTTCCTCGAACTACCTGGTTGTCATAAATGTGATTCTGTAATATTATTTGTGAATAATTAATTATTGATTCATATTATAAGGAAATATTTATTTTATGTGGATATAAATGTTGGATATATTTATTGTGGTTAAAAATGAAAGAGTTAATGTTGAGGTGTTTTATCATTATTATGACGACCCCAAAATAGGTCTATTCCACCCAACCCATTTTGAGTCGCCAAATACATGGTACAAAAACAAATACAACTTCAGTAATACGACAACACATATACTGTGAGTTTGAATAAAACTATTGTCTAATAGAGAGCATAAAAACTCAAAAGGAGTCCTTATTACATTTATTGATACACTATTTCACAGAATAGTGAGGACTACTAATGCAACCATCCGTCCATTAATCCATTCCTCGACTAGTCCCAATTTATATTCCCATTTTTCAAGAAAATAGTGAAAGAAAGGGTGAGCTCAACTAGCACAAGAAGAAATATTACGACTAAGATAATATACAACAAATTATCATTAGTCTTCAACAAAGATAACAACCGATAGAATATAATAGACAACAAGTTTTAAATCAACAATCATAGCAATGAATAAATAATCCATTGTAAGAGTTAAGTAAATTATAAAATCTACTATCTTCTATGATTTAAAAAGTTTTTCATAATATTTATCACAGACTCAAACTAAAAATAATCCACATCATTAAATCATCCCCGCACTCACAGACAATGATATTCTTAAGATCACGCACCATGAATTATCTATGCACTACACGCCAAGGATATTCGTGTATTCATCAACTGGCCCCGATCACGCCATAAAACAATTCATCTGCACTACTGGCTAAAGAGAATCCATAGCCATAATCATACCAAAAATCGCCCATCAATGCACCACGAGCCAATGAGGACTTTTACCACATCATTTGTAACATTACTAGCCACGATTATACCGAATAATCCTTGGTCATAATCATACCAAGTCCATCTACGCACCATGTGCCATGTATGACTTTTCAACAAACTGGTCATGTTCATCTCAACACCTATTCATCTTCGCACTACGGCCAAAGATATTCATCGTAATCATTCATCTTTGCACTACAGCCAAAGATATTCATCATTAATCATTCATCTTTGCACTATGTGCCAAAGATATTCATTCATATCATCATTTAGGACCGAGGATGATGAAAATATTTTAGAGAAACTAATCCAAGAAATAAAAGATCAAATATTAAGGATTCAGACACGCTTATCCAAGTTCAATAATACTCCAAAATAACCAATTTTAAAGGTAATTCAAAAAATAATGATCAAAACATGGATACAATCAAAGATAGTAACCATATAATAGACAACTTGAGAAAAAGAAAAAAATTTCATTTTTCTATGAATAGTGCCGATATGTGAAATAGTAACTTTGACACCAAAAGATAGAAATTCCACAAGAAAAATCATCATGCCGTGAATAGTACTCATGAATAGTAACTCATTGAATAAGAACCTTACATGAAAAGTTCCAAATTTGATAAAAAATTCAGATCAATATTTCAAAGATAATGATATTGAAAGAAAATATCATTTCATGAAGAAAATAACAATTTCACTTAATATTAAACGAAAATAATATTCCTTTCGAATATTGAATCTAATATAATATTCCTTACTTAATATTAAACGTAAAATAATATTTTTGTGAATATTAAACGAAATAATATTCATAATTAATACAAAAATAATATCTCTTCGTAATATGAAATAAATAATAATTTTTACCTCAAAAAGACTAAGATTTCCGATCGAATATCGGATAAAGTATGAAGGAACTTGCATCAGATATAGCAACATTCAAAGTATCAAAATACTCACAAGAATACGCTCAATAATATAGAGAGAGAAAGAGAGAAAGCTTATGTTTCGGTGTGATTTTCAATTTAACTTAGCCCTCTATTTATAGGAAAATGGTAGCACGTCAAGGCATTGACCAGAATCTGATGGTTTTTAACCGCTACTATTCCACCCACCAAAAATCACCATCTTCCACAACAACCAAAAAGGGCACACCCATTTCTAGAATTTTCCACCAAAATCATTTATAAACCTAATTTTCTAAATCGCTTACCTCTCTTAAAATTCATAACAAATCATTCGCTCATTTTAATTCGGCTCAAAATTTGTGAAAATATACTTAACTTATATACGTATAACATATCCAAAATCACAACGATCCAACTGGCCAAATTAAAAATTATAACTCACACAATATAACTCAAGAACACCGATTTGATCTTTTAATACCTCCATTCCAACAAAATATCGATAAAATACCTCAACATTAATTTCTTCATTTATAACCACATAAATAAATCCATCATTTTATTTCGCGATCAAATAAATATTTCCTTATCATATAAATCAATAATTAATTATTCACAAATAATATTACGTAATCGTAACTATGACAACCAAGCAGCTTCCTGTGAAAGAGGGGCTTTTTATAAGGATTTTCCTCATCGCACGCAATTAGGTGACCAAACTCTCCTCGATGTAACTTTCTAGACATCGCTAATAATGTTATCTAATAATATTATTCAAATAATATGAATTATCGATCCGATAATGGAGATATTTACGCAGTTGATAATTATCAACAACAATAATATAAAATATCAACGCAAGAATTATCAATCAATAAAATAAAATATTGAACAAGAATTATCGTAATAATTATCGAGTAAAGTGCCTTCACGTAAGGATCAATAATTCAACAATACTATACAATACCGTGCTATCGCATAACAACGCCAGACATCGTATTTTAACCACTGTGTATTCCAACAAAGGTTAATTCAGAATAACTACGCCAAGTTATTTATAAAACTTAAATTGTCATTTTCTTTCATCCGACAGCTTATTCTCATATGGGCCCACAAATAGTTGTGCCGTTGCATTTAATATTCTCTACGTAATGAATATTCCACACCAAACTAATATTCCCCACAACAATGAGTATTTTATAACCACTCACAGATTTTGAAAAAACTTTGCACATATCACCCTTAACTTTAAACTTTTATCAATTTAACCATTTATCGAATAATAATTATAAGAAAATTGAATAATTTTATTTCATAAAATTCGTGGTCTTACAATCTCCTCCTTATGAAATTTCGGCCCCTAAATTTACTTACCCGGTATTTCAAAGAGTTGAGAATACCTTGCTTTTAATTCAGATTCCATCTTCCCTGTCATCATGATTTCTCCAATGCTCATCTCGTCAGATTTCGTGATATCATTCTAGAATACAGCCTTCAAAACAAAGGTTAATTGAACAAATTAATATATCACATAATATCCCGATATTATGACTCCACCAACAAATAAGCTTTAGGTTGGACACACTAGCTAATGATTTACTTATCTCTCCTCCTAGTTCTATTCCCGATCTCCGCTGCAGACCATATCCCTAAGCTCGATACTCAACCGCGATTTACCAAATGAGAGGCTCTGGGGCTCTTCACACTTACGGCTCTAATACCAAATGTGACTTTGGACACCAACTTGTGTCAACACCTCACTGTGGTATTTATCACCACACCGAAAAAGATGGCGCCCCCTACTTGAGAGTCCTGGGCTTCGGCATTCCCCATCAATAGGAAGTCACCTCTTAAAATTCATAACAAATCATTAGTTCATTTTAACGGTTCAAAATTTGTGAATATATACTCAACTTATATATGTATAACATATTCAAAAATCACAACGATCCAACGGTCAAATTAAAAATTATAACTCACACAATATAACTCAAGAACACTGATTTGATCTTTTAATACCTCCATTCCGACAAAATACTAATAAAATACCTCAACATTAATTCCTTCATTTATAACCACATAAATAAATCCATCATTTTATTTCCGTGATCAAATAAATATTTCCTTATCATATAAATCAATAATTAATTATTCACAAATAATATTACGTAATCGTAATTATGACAAAAAAGCAGCCCTCAGAAAGAGGGGCTTTTTGATAAGGATTTCTCCTCATCGGCGCGGAATTAGGTGACCAAACCCTCCTCGATGTAACTTTCTAGACATCGCTAATAATGTTATCTAATATTATTATTCAAATAATATGAATTATTGATCCGATAACGGAGATACTACGCAGTTGATAATTATCGAACAACAATAATATAAAATATCAACGCAAAGAATTATTGAATCAATAAAATAAAATATTGAATAGTAATCATCGTAATAATTATTGAGTAGTGCCTTCTTCACGTAAGGATCAATAATTCAACAATACTATACAATACCGTGTGCCATCGCATAACAACGCCAGACATCAGATTTTAACCACTGTGTATTCCAACAGGTTAATTCAGAATAACTACGCCGTTATTTATAAAACTTAATTTTGTATTTTCTTCATCCGATGCTTATTCCGTTATGGGGCCCATAAATAGTTGTGTTGGCCGCATTTAATATTCCCCTACGTAACGAATATTCCATTTACCAAACTAATATTCCCCACAACAATGAATATTTTATAACCACTCATGATTTTGAAAACTTTGCACATATCACCCTTTAACTTTAAACTTTTATCAATTTAACCATTTACCTAATAATAATTATAAGAAAAATTGAATAATTTTATTTAATAAAATTCGGTCTTACAATCTCCTCCTTATGAAATTTCGTCTCAAATTTACTTACCGGTATTTCAAAGAGTTGAGAATACTTGCTTTCATTTAAGATTCCATCTTCCTCGCCATCATGATTTCTCCAATGCTCATCTCCTCGTATTTTATATCATTCTAGAATACAACTTCAAAACAAAGGTTAATTGAACAAATTAACATATCACATAATATCCCCGATATTACGACCGACCAACAAATAAGCTTAGGTTGGACACACTAGCTTAATGATTTATTTATCTCTCCTCCTAGTTCTATTCCCCGATCTCCGCCAGAGACCATATCCCTAAGCTCTGATACCAACTGTGACGACCAGCGAGAGGCTCGGGGCTCTTCACACTTATGGCTCTAATACCAAATGTGACTTTGGACACCAACTTGTGTCAACACCTCACCTGTGGTACTCTATCACCCATCAAAGATGGCGTCCCCTACGGAGAGTCTGGCTTCGTTGCATTCCCCATCAACAGGAAGTCACCTCTTAAAATTCATAACAAATCATTCGTTCATTTTTAATGGTTCAAAATTTGTGAACATATACTCAACTTATATATGTATAACATATCCAAAAATTACAACGATCCAACGGTCAGATTAAAAATTATAACTCACACAATATAATTCAAGAACACTGATTTGATCTTTTAATACCTCCAATCCGACAAAATACTAATAAAATACCTCAACATTAATTCCTTCATTTATAACCACATAAATAAATCCATCATTTAAATCCGCATCAAATAAATATTTCCTTATCATATAAATTAATAATTAATTATTCACAAATAATAATATGTAATCGTAATTATGACAACCAAAGTAGCCTCTGTGAGAGGGGGCTTCGATAAGGATTTCTCCTCATCATGCCAAGCAATTAGGTGACCAAACCTCTCATCGATGTAACTTTCTAGACATTGCCAATAATGCTATCTAATAATATTATTCAAATAATATGAATTATTGATCCGATAATGGAGATATCGTGTAAAATGACAATTATTGAACAACAATAATATAAAATATCAACGCAGAATTATCGAATCAATAAAATAAAATATTGAATAGTAATTATCGTAATAATTATCGAAAGTAGTGCCTTCTTATATAAGGATCAATAATTCAACAATATCTGCATAATACCGCGTGCTATCAGGTAACCACGCCAGACATCGTATTTTAACCACCGTATTCCAACAAAGTTGTTAATTCAGAATAACTACGCCTATTATTTATAAAACTCAAATTTGTCATTTTCTTCATCCCACGCTTATTCTCATTATGGGGCCCACAAATAGTTGTGTCATTATATGAATATTTTCTCGTAAAGAATATTCCACACCAAAACTAATATTCCCCGACAACAATGAGTATTTTATAACCACTTTGCATATTTTGAAAAACTTTGCACATATCACCCTTAACTTTAAACTTTTATCAACCATTTAATGAATAATAATTATAAGAAAAATTGAATAATTTTATTTAATAAAATTCGGGTCTTACAAGTATTTTTGTTTGAAAGAAGGTTTTAAAAAATTAAACCAAAGGTTTTTAGATATATCAAATGAGTTATAATTTTTAATCCGACCGCTGATCGTCAGTAATTTTGGATATGTTATACATATATAAGTTGAGTATATGTCCACAAATTTTGAACCGTTAAAATGAACGATGATTTGTTATGAATTTTAAGAGGTGACTGGTTCACAAATTATCAAGTATCCGAATTTAGCATTTTGGTGGAAAATTTAGAATTGAGGGCCCCACTTGTGTTTGGTGAAGAAATGTGCTGAATTTTATTTCAAATGTGGTGGTGGGAATAGTAGCAGTAAAGCCATCAGTTGTAAGTTAAGTCTGCTAACATTTTCCTCTAAATAGAGGGCTAAGTTAGAATTGAAAATCACACCGTAAATATAAGCTTTCTCTCTTTCTTCTCTAGATTATCGAGTGTATTTTGTGAGTATTTAGATACTTTATGAGTTTTTATTCATCGCTGCAAGTTTCTTCAAATTTAATACCGATATTCGATCGTAAGCAATCGATATTTTGAGGTAAGGGGTGTTATATTCTTCTTAAAATAATATTTTCTTCAATATCATTATAACTAAATGTTGGTATGAAATTTTATCAAATATGGAACTTTTGTGTTTGGGTTACTATTCACGATATCTGACATTATTCACGATATATACATTATTCACTTATCATCGCACTATTCACCTCGAAAAATGAAATTTTCTTCTTTTTGTCCAAGATGTCTATTATGGTTACTATCTTTATCAGATCCATGTTTTGATCTTTATTCTTGAATTTTGCTTCAAAATTGGTTATTATGGAGTATTATTGATCTTGGATAAATTGTTATACTTAATCCTTACTATTTGTCCTTCTATCTCATCGGATTCGCTTTTCTTTAAAATATTTTTCATCATCCTCATCCCTAAATGATGATATTTATCAATATCTTCGCCTGTAGGCAAAAGATGAATGATTAATCGATGAATATCTTTGGCCCATAGTGCAATAAGATGAACAGTGTCGAGATGAATACGAATTAACCGGTGATACAAATGAATATATTTGGCTTGTAGTGCAAAAAGATGAATATTGATTAAAGATGTATATTGATTGTTGTTAGAGGGAAAAATTGATGATGGACTTTAAATCTTAGAAGATAGTAGAACTCATTCTCTACTCGATTTCTTCTAATGGATTGTCAAGCTTCACTGCAAATTGTTGATCTAAAACTTGTCATTCTCATTATATTTTATCGATTTTTCCCGCCGAAGACTAATGATAATTTGTTGTATATTATATTAGTCATAATATTCTTTACTGGGCTAGTTGAGCTCACCCTTTTCCTTTTTGTTCCATTGTTCTTCTCGAGGAGGAGAGAATTTAGCAGGAACTAGCCGGGGTATGGAGTGATGATTCAAGATAGTTGTTTTAGTAGTCCTCACTATTTTGTAAAATAGTGTATCAATAATTGTAATGAGGACTTATTTGAGTGTGAATATTGTCTAGAAGACAATATTTGTATTTAAACTCACAAGATGTGTTGTCAGATTTTGCACGATAATCAGATTATCAAGTTGTAGTTTGCTTTTCATACTCATGTATTTGGCGCACTCGTAATGAGTGTCAGATACCTATTTTGGGGCGTCACATCAATGCTCATAAGTCCAACTTGCCCACTCCACCTTTATCACATGTTTTTTTTAATAAAAGAATTCAAATTCAATTTGAAAACTAATTCAATTTGATTATCTTCACCCATTTAATTCACAATAAATAACCTTTTTATCGTAAAAATACTTAATTTTATGTTCACTCCATAGAAAATTAAATTTCTACAACTTTGTAAAAGAAAGTTTTTCCAAATTCCAAATGTAAAATAACCAAATCCACATACTTGGATGATTTTTCCACCCTTTCAAAATAAATACGGAGGCTTCTTCCTTTTTCTTCTCTCGCAACATTCCTTCCTCAATTTTCAAAGCCTTCCAAAAGTACAACTCCACCCACCACATGTTTATATATATATATATATATATATATATATATATATATATATATATATATATTAAAACATTTATAATTATTAAAAAGAATTCATAATTCCATTTTCTCTTCCACCTTATTTTATTCATATTAAATAAATATTTTCTTTATTTATATCCACATAAAAATATATATTTTCTTATCATATAAATCAATAAATAATTATTCATAAATAATATTATGTAATCACATTTATGACAAACTTTAGCTTCCTAGGAAAGAGGGGCTTTCGATAAGGATTTCTCCTTATTCATACAAGCAATTAGTGATTCAAACCTCTCCTCGATGTAACTTTCTAGATATTGCTAATAATGCTATCTCATAATATTATTCAAATAATATGAATTATTGATCCGATAATGAGAAATACTGCAGTGAAAGTGAGCTTATCAAACAACAATAATATAAAATATCAACGCAGTTAATTATTGAACTAATAAAATAAAATATCGAATAAAGAATTACTCGTAATAATTATTAAGTAAAGGTTCCTACGTAAGAATCAATAATTCAAAATATCGTGCAAAATCGTGCTACCTTGTGCAACCACGCCAGACATCGTATTTTAACCAATCGGTATTCCAACAATGTTAAGCCAGAATAACTACGCCGTTATTTATAAAAACTCAAATTTGTCATTTTCTTCATCCTAATCGTTATCCGTTATGGGGCCCACAAATGGTCTACTGTTGCATTTAATATTCCCCACGTAAAGAATATTCCACGACCAAACTAATATTCCCCGACAACAATGAATATTTTATAACCACTTGTATTTTGAAAAAAAAAAATTTATATATCACCCTTAACTTTAACTTTTATCAATTTAACCATTTATGAATTGTAATTATAAGAAAATTGAATACTTTTATTTCAAAAATCTGTGGTCTTACAATCTCCCTCCTTATGAAGTTTCATTCCCTAAATTTACGACTCGGTATTTCAAGAGTTGAGAATACTCGCTTTCATTTCAGATTCTATCTCTCCTGGCCATCATGATTTCTCCATTGCTTCATCTCCCGTGATAACTTCATTTGGGTTCCTCAATTGTTGGGAAGTCATGACAACCGCTATCCCATGAACTACTCAAATTTTGATTGTCTTCAGAAAGCGAAGATTTAGGCGTCATCACTACCGTTGGAATATACTTTTCTATAGGGCATATTCCACCCACAACTGCTTCATCGTACTCCTGATTCATGATCTGAATCATCAATCTTCAATCCATATCGAATTGAGGTTGACCGCTCTGTACAGGGTAATTCAAAACTCGACGTTGGGTTCTCCCAATTGCTGTCCAAAAAGAGAAATTCATATCATCTATTTTAGCCTTCTTAGATCGGACATCTCTTTCCACAATATCAACGCGTCGTGCGGCTTTTACCCATGCATCACTCATTCTCACTCGTTCAGTTGTTTCTTCTTTCAGCTCAAATTCCAGCTTTATCATCTTATACTTTGCCAAAGAATGCTTCTGTTCAAGCATCACATATCGGGTAACACAAGCTTGAATCATTGCATCCTTTTGCTCCACGATCGCCTGTCGTTCTTCAGCCCGCTCTTCTAACTCATGAATACGATTTTGCAATTCTACATTTTGATAATAAAATACCTCTAATAAATTCTCCTCAGGTTCCTCTTCTTCCTCACTCTCAGCTGCTACCTCTGCAACTAGCTCGGGTGCAACTATTAATTCTTCCCTCACCACAAGAATATCTCTAATTCCTTCTTCGCCTGACATCACATTATCATGGTTGGTGATTAGAGGTATCCCCACTGTCTCATTCACTCCATTATTAACATTCTCAGTTGCCATTCTCAAATATTGCCATAAAACAAGGGTTAATTAAATAAATTAACATATCACATAATATCCCGATATTATGACTGACCAACAAATAAGCTTAGGTAGGACACACTAGCAAAGGATTTACTCATCTCTCCCCTCCTAGTTCTATTCCCCAATCTCCACCAGAGACCATATCCCTAAGCTCTGATACCAACTGTGACTCCCCCAAAATAGGTCCATTCCGCCCAACCTATTCTGAGTCGCCCAATTACATGGTACAGAAAACAACTAAAACTTTATTACAACAATTGTTGTGCAAAATACAACAACACATTTGCTGTGAGTTTTAATACAAATATATACCAACTGTTGCTCTCATCCCAACCTTGGATAACACGTCACAATGACACCTTACATAAAGGTATAGTCAAAAACTGTTTTGGAAATTAGAATATTGGGAAGTGCTCAAGGAAACCTTCGTACATGGGAGGCCATATGTTTAGGTTATTATAGATATCATATGTCCATGTAATTATCCTTGGTCAATCTAATAGACCCCAAAGAAAAATGAGAAGATTTCTATCATATTCTTTCCAATAGTGAGTCTTCTCTCGACATATCATTATCTCCACTCGCCTCTAATAGAGAATTATACTTCAAACAAACACCAAGATTATATAGGTAGTGCTCAGAGATATACTCAAAGAAGTGGATGTGGACAACCCTGCCTTATGATGAAACGAGGTTGATGTTATTAGACATCTTCAGATGATAGTGGCAAAACACCCTTCCAACGTTGGGTTCGCTTTCACCCTATTTGATTCACCAAATATAACTACTAAATGATGACCACCGCTCTATTCCCTCATACCCCCCTTCGACCCAAACTACACTCTTATTACCCGAAAGGAATTGTGAAATGTAAGGGTGAGCACAACTAGCCCAAGAAAGAATATCATGACTAAAGATAATTAAATTATCAATAGCCTTCATCAAGAATAAATTAGAGATTTAGAACATATGGTAGATGATAAAACTTTTCAACCATAGTTGCAAATTGAACGAAAGCAATCCATTAGAAGAGTCAAATAGACCATAAAGTCTATTATCTTCTCCATGTTAAAAATCCACCAACAATGTTTTATCCCTGTAACATCAATCAATAGTTCTGGTCCACAATCATATGAATAACTCATAATCATAATTATGATTCTAAATTCCTCTTCGCATTCAGGACGAAGATAATTTTCATCACCTGTCTTTACCTGAAACATCAAAAATCATGGTTATACCAAATCATAGTTCCTGTTTATAATCATACTAATAAATTCAACTTTTCACTACGGGCCAAAAATATTCATTATCATTTCATCTTTGCACTACAGGCCAAAGATATTCAATAACAGGTCATCTTTACACTACGGGCCAAAGATATTCAACAACAGATCATCTTTGCACTACCGGCCAAAGATATTCAACAACAGATCATCTTTGCACTACGGGCCAAAGATATTAATATCTCAAAGAAATATATAATAATTTCAGAATTTATATAAACAATAATTATAGCCATGTTGACCATTTCACCTTTGCACATAAGCTAAAGATATTCAATTATAAATTCAATGGTCATGATCATACCAGTCAACAATTCAACTTTGCACTACTGGCCAAAGGAAACCCATAGTCATGATCATACCAAAAATCTACCCATCTTTACACTCAAGTCAAAGAGAAATATCATCATTAGGGTTATATAAATATTATAATAAAATCAATATAATCAACATATAGATTTAATCTCAAGAGTAATATATATTCATAAATCAACTATAATTTGGTCAGAAAAAGAAACCAATTTTGTCGTGAATAGTAACTCGTGAATAGTAACTCGTGAATAGTAACCCTGACATGAAAAAGGTAGAAATTCCACAATAAAATCAATACCAATATTTTGGTATAATGATATTGAAATAATAACATTTCTTAAACTTGTAAACAATTTATTTTAATTGTTTACACTTTACTAAATAATGTATTTAATCATCCTAAAATGCCAAACTCATAAGATTTTATCACCAATAACCAAAACCCTCATCAAAAATCTGCATATACCTCATATAGGATTCTCAAGCCATAAAATCCTATTTTCCAATTTTCTTACTTCACATAACATATTTAATTCATTTACTCATAACTAGTCCATTTTCATGAAAAATACCAAATCAGTACAAACAAATTTTTTTTTCTGGGATTTAGCAGGATATAGTTCCATATTGAACATATATTTTTCTCAGAATCTTTAAAATTCACTTACTATTTTTCATATGGCCAAAACAGCCGAATATTTAGACATTTATCATAAATTGTACTTTTATCCAAAATTTACAGAGTATACTTCTGTTATATACATGTACTCCCAATAAAAATTTCACCAATTTTGGAGTTAACCACAAGGAGTTATAAGGGTTTACCTTTAAAATAGTCTTTTCTCATAAAATTCATAACTCCTAATCTATACATCCAAAAATTGCCATTTTTGGACACAATCTAGAAAACTCATCAAATTATCATTTCAAATTTTTCCAGAATTTTTGAAGGTCGTAAAAATTACGTAAACCGAAAAACATAACAACCCTTATAATCCCTTTACCTCAAAAGAGCAAGATTTTAATCAAAATATCGGATGTAAAGTCAAGAAACTTTCAGATCGAATAACAACTGTCAAAGTATCTAAATACTCACAAAAATACGCTCGATAATATAGAGAGAGAAAACTTATGTTTCTGGTGTGATTTTCAAAGGGAAATGCCAGCCCATCATTGCTGACAAAATTTACATACGTATGTTTATTTTGAAACTTGCAGCACACCTCAATGGTCATAAGTCCAACTTGCCCCCTCCACCTTTATCACATGTTTTTTTTATAAAAGAATTCAAATTCAATTTGAAAACTAATTCAATTTGATTATCTTCACTCCATTTAATTCACAATAAATAACCCTTTTATCAGAAAAAATACAAATTTTATGTTCACTCCATAGAAAATTAAATTCTCTACAACTTTGTAAAAGAAAGTTTTTCCAAATTCCAAACAGAAAATAACCGAAATCCACATACGGATGATTTTTCCACACTTTCAAAATAAATACGGAGGCTTCTTCATTTTTTCTTCTCTGCAACATTCCTTCCTTGAATTTTCAAAGCCTTCCAAAAAGTACAACTCCACCCACCACATGTTTATATATATATATATATATATATATATATTAAAACATTTATAATTATTAAAAAGAATTCATAATTCCATTTTCTCTTCCACCTTATTTTATTCATATTAAATAAATATTTCCTTCATTTATATCCACATAAAATATATATTTTCGTATCATATAAATCAATAAATAATTATTCACAAATAATATTACGAGTAATCACATTTTTATGATAACTCGCATAGTTCCTAGGAAGAGGGGCTTTTCGATAAGGATTTCTCCTTATTGGCGTGCAATTAGGTGACCAAACCTCTCCTCGATGTAACTTTCTAGACATTGCCAATAATGCTATCTCATAATATTATTCAAATAATATGAATTATTGATCCGATAATGGGAAATATTGTGTAGTGACGATTATTGAAACAACAATAATATAAAATATCAACGCAGAATTATTGAACCAATAAAATAAAATATTGAATAAGGTAATTATCGTAATAATTATCGAAAGAGTGTCTTCCTACGTAAGAATCAATAATTCAAAAAATACTGCAAAACCGGTGCTACTATGCAACCATGCCAGACATCGTATTTTAACCACCGGGTATTCTAACAAGTGTTAATCAGAATAACTACGACGTTATTTGTAAAAACTCAAATTTGTCATTTTCTTCATCCATAGTTATCCGTTATGGGGCCCATAAATGGTAGCGCCAGTTGCATTTAATATTTCCCAACGTAAAGAATATTCCACGACCAAACTAATATTCCCTAACAACAATGAATATTTTATAACCACTTGTGTATTTTGAAAAAAATTCATATATCACCCTTAACTTTAACTTTTTATCAATTTAACCATTTACTGAATTGTAATTATAAGAAAAATTGAATACTTTTATTTCATAAAATTTGGGGTCTTACAGTGAATATACGAGTAGAACCGACTTTAATCGATAAAGTTAAAGCTGCCCAAGCTACAGACCTGGAACTGATGCGTATGAGGAAGAAAGTGCAAGAAGATGCTATGCCGGAAGCTAGAATCGATGATGAAGGAATATTTCGAGTCAACTCCAGACATTGTGTTCCTAATAACCCTGATTTAAAGTATAAAATCATGATGGAGGCACACAACACACCGTTTGCAATCCATCCTGGGAGTACCAAAATTTATCGTGATCTTCGTCATACATTTTGGTGGAGCAATATGAAGAGAGAGATAGCGCAGTTTATCTCAAGGTGTCTAACTTGTCAACGAGTTAAGGCAGAGCATCAAGTACCAAAAGGTCCATTGCAACCACTTAAAATTCCAGAATGGAAGTGGAAGCACATTACCATGGATTTCGTTATCGGTCTTCCTAAGGTTTCTCAAGGCATAGATGTGATTTGGGTCATTGTTGATAGATTGACCAAGTTTGCTCATTTCTTACCGATATGAGAAACTTATACACTTGAACGTCTTTCTCGTATATACATAAACGAGATTGTAAGACTGCATGGTATGCCAGTATCCATAGTTTCTGATCAAGACCCAAGATTTACTTCACGATTTTGGGTTAGTTTTGCGTAAAGCTATGGGCACAGATTTGATTTAGCTCTAAGATATCATCCTCGACGGACGTGCGATGAGAGGACTATTCAAACTCTTGAAGAGATATTAAGACTCTATGTCCTTGACTTCAAGGGAAGTTGGGATAAGTTCTTACCATTGGTGGAGTTTTCCTACAACAACAGTTATCAAACAAGTATTGGCATGGCTCCATTCGAGGCGTTGTATAGAAGAAAGATTCATTCTCCAGTATGCTGGGATGAGGTGGGTGAAGCAATGTT
Organism: Panax quinquefolius; assembly: GCA_020205615.1. NCBI lineage: Eukaryota > Viridiplantae > Streptophyta > Magnoliopsida > Apiales > Araliaceae > Panax > Panax quinquefolius. Next base: position 44,079,503 of record CM035160.1, on the reverse strand, counting down.
GTTGGGACTGGAGTTGGTACGTATGACTACAGAAAAGATTCAAACGATCCGACAACGTATAAAAACCTCACAAGATCGATAAAAGAGTTATGCTGATCTTCATCGAAAGGACGTAGAATTCGATATTGGAGATCATGTGTTATTACATGTTGCTCCACGGAAAGGAGTTACGAGATTTAGAAAGAGAGGAAAGCTCAATCCTCGATTCATTGGCCCATATTTAATCCTTGATCGAGTAGGAACTGTGGCCTAGAGACTCGCTTTACCGCCAAGTATGTCTCGTGTTCATAACATTTTTCACATATCTACGTTACGTAAATATGTGAAAGACCCGCACCACATTATTGAGTTAGAACCGGATGAAATAGCGGAAGATTTAACGTATGAAGAGGTTCCTGTTAAAATCTTGGATAAGAAGGAACATGTTCTATGCTCCAAGGTTATACCTCAAGTCAAAGTTTTTTGGAGGAACCACGATGTTGAGGAAACGACCTGGGAGTTAGAATCTGAAATGAAATCAAGGTATCCTTACCTCTTCGACATACCGTGTACGTAATTCTAATTTCGAGGGCAAAATTTCATAAGAAGGGGAGGTTGTAAGACCCCAACTTTTATGAATAAAGATAAATTTTCTATAAATATCATTTTTGAATATTATGGAATGAATTTGATATAATGTTATAGTTGTGGGTAATATTTATAAATTTTGCAAAGTACGCAAGTTGATATATAATATTCGATTGGTTGGGGAATATTCATTTTAATAGGGAATATTCGTACAACGGCACAATCATTGGTGGACCCCACAACAAAATTATTGTCGGATTGAGAAAACGACAAAAATATCTTTTTATAAAATAACGGCGAAAGTTTTACCATTAACACCGTTGGAATACCTGGTGGTTAAAATACAGTAATACGCGTTATTGCACAGTAGCACACGGTATTGCACAATATTTTTGAATTATTGATTCTTACATAAGAAGGCACTACTCAATAATTGTTACAGTAATTACTGTTCAATATTTTATTTTATTGGTTCAATAATTGCTACGTTGATATTTTATATTATTGTTGTTTCAATAATTATCATCGCACAAAGATTTCCCATTATCGGATCAATAATTCATATTATTTGAATAATATTATTAGATAGCATTATTGGCAATGTCTAGAAAGTTACATCAAGGAGAGGTTTGGTCACCTAATTGCACGCCAAGATGGAGAAATCCTTATCGAAAGCCCCCCTTTCCGGAACTAGCGGTCTGGTTGTCATTATTGTGATTTTGTAATATTATTTGTGAATAATTAATTATTGATTTATATGATAATGAAATATTTATTTTATGTGGACACAAATGATTGATAAGAAAATATTTATTCGAAGCGGATTTAAACTGAGGAATTTTTAGCATGTGACATTTGTTGAAAGTTGGTATTTTATCTTTTCTGATAAACTAATTCATTCAAATATATTATTATAATATTACATTATAGTAGTATCATGTGATTATATAATAGTACATTTTTTTATAATTTGAATGGTAGCATTATTATAGTAAATTCATGGTATAAAAGTAAAAGGAGGTGGAAGAGAACAAATTGAATTTGAATTCCTGTGATGAAAGCGATGATGTCATCGGATGATGAGGTAAGCGATGATGTTATTGGACGATGAGATATGCAGTGATGTATTATGATCGATGACGTCAGCGGTGATGTCATAAATTATGGCGAAAAGACTATTTTACCCTTACTCTGCCAAGCCTATAAATAGAAGCTCATTTCTTCATTATTTTTCACCAATTCATTCAAGCTATAGAGAGAGAAAGTATAGAGAGAATAAGAGAGAAAGAGGAATAGTATTACATTACTACACTATTGCAAAGATATCAATCTCCTACTAAGGTAAAGGTATTATTCTTTTCGTATTCATGAAGAGAGTTATTTTCTATTAATACTCGTAAGGATTGTTATTCCATTCTTTATTATTCATTGGAATAACTCCATGCGTCTTGATCTATCGCATGCCTAGTGAATTTCGTTGTTATTCTATTCTTTATTATTCATTGGAATATCCTCGTCTGCACGGATTACGCATGACCGGTTCCAGTCTTTTTATTATTCTCGTTGGAATATCCCGCTCATTCAGATTACGCATGACTGGTTCCATTCTTTATTATTCTGTGGAATATCCCGTGCATGCAAGGGTTACGCATGACTGGTTCAATTCTTTATTATTCTCGTTGGAATAACCCGTCTGCATGCTGATTACGACGCTGGTGAATTCTTTTGTTATTTCATTCTTTATTATTCTCGTTGGAATAACTGTTCACGTGGATTACTGCATGGCGGCAAAAAATCCATTTCATGATTTCATATATTCTATTATACTCGGTTGGTTAAAGTTTTGGCTTCTATACTCCATGAAATTAGTGGAATATCCTTGATATTTACGCTTCATCCAAAGATATCTTTTCATGGAAATATTCTTCGAGCATTCTTGAATTTTACTCCATAAAACAAAGATCATGTCGATAATTTGGGACGTTATTGATTTCTCGGATAAATTAAATTATAAATCTTTAAAAATTTATCCTTGAACTTGTTTTATTGAATTCTTATATCATTGTCATCATCCTCATGTTTATAATATGTTGAAAGTCATTTGTGGCCTGTAGTGCATAGATTGACTTGGTATGATTATGACCAGGGATTATTCGGTATAATCATGACTGTAAAAGATATTTCTGTCATTTTCTCATTCCGACAATAATTACATTGTGGGGTCCACAAATGATTGTGTTGTCGTACGAATATTCCCTGTTAAAACGAAAATTCCCCGACCAATCAAATATTATATAAAAACTTGCTTACTTTGCAAAATTTATAAATATTACCCACAACTATAACATTATAACAAATTCACACCTTAATATTCAAAAATGATAATTATAGAAAAATTCATCTTTATTCATAAAAGTTGGGGTCTTACAGTCACAATATCATCTGTACAATATTTTATATTATTAAATCAATAATTGAGACAACACATTTATTCATATTATTATTTGCATTATTGACAATGTCTAGAAAGTTCTGTCGAGGAAAAGGGTTAGGTTATTTAATTGTGCGTCAATAAGGAGAAATCTTTATCGGAAAGCCCCCTCTTTCCTGTGAATAATCTGGTTATCAATATTGTGAGTTATAATATTAATGATGAATAATTGTTAAAAGATTAAAAATGTGTTTATTAAAGATAAGTAATTTATGGTAAATATTTACTCAATTTTTGGATATAAATATAGGGGTTTGTCATGAGGCATTTGTTGTAAGTTTGACTTATTATTCCATGGGGAGATGTATTACTTTTTCAGACTGTCAGTTGTGATTTTAATAGTAAATCAATCTGGACTGTCGGTTGTGGTTTCAATAGTAAACCAATATAGACCGCCAGTTGTGGTTTTAATAGTAAATCAATCTGGACCGTCAGTTGTGGTTTTAATAGTAAATCAATATGAACTGTCCGTTTTAATAGTAAATCAATCTGGACCGTTTGTGAACCAGTTACTATTTAGTCCATTCTCCTATAAATAGAAGCTTATTTCTTCTTTCATTCTCACCAATTCACTAAGACTCACAAGAGAAACTATAGAGAGAGAAACTATAGAGAGAAAGAAGAAGAGTTTTCTGCTACTTCACTATTGCAGTATCCAATCTTCTACTAAGGTAAGGGGTATTATTTCTTTCGTATTGTAAGGGATATTATTTTTCATATTCATTCTTTAATATGTGGGAATAACATGTCTACGCGGATTATCGCATGCATGGTGAATAACCCTTCGTACTCATTCTTTATTTATGGAAAAGATATGTCTACGCGAATTATCGCATGACGGGTGAAAATTCGTTTGGAATTTCGTATATTATTTCTTTTCATATTCCTAAATTTAAACTCACTATGGTAAGTATTGCTCCTTTAATATCTGAAATTAGTAGAATATCCTTAAGTTTTGTACTTCATCTAGTATCGTTTCATTGGAATATTGTCTAAAATTTCTTATTAAATTTCAATATTTCCATTCGTGGTACTATTCACGTGATAATATACACTCAAGTAGTATTCACTCGAGGTACTATTCACGGGATACTATTCACTCGAGAATACTATTCATGGGGTACTATTCATTTGGGTATTATTTACGGGATATTATTCACGACAAAAGTGATTTGGTACTATTCTAATGCTTATGTTGTGGTAAAAGTTATTTTTGGCCCGTAGTGCATAGATGGACTGTTGATTGGTATGATTATGACCAAGAATTTTGTATTGGTATAATCATAACCTGTAATGTTACAGACAAATAATGTGGTGAAAGTCCTCTTTGGCCCGTAGTGCACAGATGAATAATTATTTGGCATGATCATGACCACTGGTGATACAAACGAATAACCTTGTCCCGTAGTGCATGGATAATTTATTGGTGATACATACAAATATCCTTGGCCCGTAGTGCATGGATAATTCATTGATGTGAAATGTTTATTGATTGGTATTACAGGGATAAAATATTGATGATGGATTTTTAAATCATAGAAGATAGTAGACATCATTCTCTACTTGACTATTCTAATGGATTGATGTTTACGCTGCAGTTGTTGATCTAAAACTTGTTGTCTATTGTATTCTATCAGATTTTTCCCTGTTGAGGACTAATGATAATTTATTCTACATTATCTTAGTCATAATATTCTTTGCTGGGCTAGTTGAGCTCACCATTTTCCTTTCGGTTCCATTGTTCTTCTCAGGAGGCGATAATATAGCTGGGACTAGTCGGGGAGTGGAATAATGGTTCAAGATGGTTTTTATAGTTGTCCTCACTATTTTATAAAATAGTGTAACAATAATTTGAATGAGGACTTTATTTGAGTTCGGATATTATCTACAAGATAATATTTGTATTAAAACTCACAACTTATGTTTTGTCGTATTTCACATGACAATTAATAGTTGTATAATTGAAGTTTGTATTTGAATTCTGTACCATGTATTTGGCGACTTAGAATGGGTCGTGTGGACCTATTCTGGGGGCGTCATAGTTGGTATCAGAGCTTAGGGATATGATATCTAGCGGAGATTTGTGATTAGAACTAGGAGGGGAGAGACTAGTAAAACTTTCGCTAGTGTGTCCTACCTAAGCTTTTTTGTTATTTAATTAGTCGGTCAGAATATATGGATTGTAAGACCCCAACTTTTATAAATAAAGATGAATTTTCTATAAATATTATTTTTTGAATATTATGGAATAAATTTGATATAATGTTATAGTTGTGGGTAATATTTATAAATTTTGCAAAGTAAGCAAGTTGTTATAAAATATTCGTTTGGTCGGGAAATATTCTTTTTGTCGAAGAATATTCGTACGATGGCTCAATCATTGGTGGACCCCACAACGGAAGTATTGTCGTAGTTAAAAAACGACAAAATTATCTTTCTATAAAAATAACGGCAGAGGTGTTACCGTTAAAACTGTTGAACTACCCGGTAGTAAAAGTACAGTAATACGCGTAGTTGTATAGTAGCACACGATATTGATTATTGATGCTTACGTGAGAAGTCATCTACCTATGCTCAATTCATCGCTACAAGAATTCTTTGCATCATATCTCTTATATTATTGATTCAATTATTGTCACAGTATCATCTGTATAATATGTTATAGTATTAAATCAATAATTGAGACGACAAGTTATAAATGATTAATAATTGTTGAAAGATTAAATATGTGTTGATTAAAAATAAAATGATTTGTGGTAATATTTATTCAATCCTTGATGTATATAAAAAGTCTCATTATATGAGACGTTTGTGGTAAGTTTGATTATTTTATGGGGGGCCCATATGTCATCATCTAAGAGTCTCTTCGTCAATAGTAATTACCTTCGTCAATAGTAATTACCTTTGTGAATAGTAATTACCTTCGTCAATAGTAATTACCTTTACCAGACGTCGAACCACTAGTCGTTTCACATTAAAGGCGTCGAACCACTTGTCGTTTCACATTACAAGCATCAAACCACTTTTCTTTTCACATCACCAGTCGTCAAGCCACTTGCCTTTTCACATGGCAAGTGCTAAGCTAGAAATCTTCTATAAATAAAGGCCTAGTGCTTCATTATTTTTCACGAATTCATTTAAGCTATAGAGAGAGAAAGTATAGAGAGAAGAAGAGTATTTTGTTACTACACTACTGCAGTATTCAATCTCTTACCAAAAGTAAGGGGTGTTATTCTTTCTTATTCATGAAGAGAACTGTTGTTATTCCATTGCTTATTATTCTGTTGGAATAACCAAAGATATCTGTGGTTTACCCTATACTTGGTGACATTCTTCTATTATTCCGTTGGAACATCCTCGCCTCATGTGTTTTACACCAGGACTCGGTTAAAATCTTTATTATTATTCTATTGGAACATCTCATGTGTGTTTTACAATCAAACCGGTTCCGTCTTTATTATTATTCTCATTGGAATATCCCGTCGTGTGTTTTACTGTTTGGACTGGTTCCATTCTTTATTATTACGTTGGAATATCCTGTCATGCATTTTACTGTGGGACTGGTTCCGTTATTTATTATTCGTTGAATAACTCACTGTGTGTATGCCTATCGCATGCATGGTGATTTCTTTTGTTATTCCATTCTTTATTATACCCGGTTGGTTAAAACTTTAACTTCTATACTCCATGAAATTAGTGGAATATCCTTGATATTTGCGCTTCATCCAAAGATCCTTTCATGGAAATATTCTTCTCAAGATTCTTGAATTTTACTCTACAAAGCAAAGATCATGTCGACGGTTTGGATGTTATTGGTTCCTAGATAAATTAATTCTTGAACTTGTTTCTTGAATATCATTGTCATCATCCTCATGTTTATATTATGTTGAAAGTCATCGTGGCTCCTGTAGTGCATAGATGGACTTGTTATGATTATGACCAGAGAGACTATTCGGTGTAATCACGACCGTAATGTTACAAATGATGTGGTAAAAATCCTCAATGGCCCGTAGTGCATTGATGGATGATTGTTGGCATGATCATGACCATTAATGAATACATAAATATTCTTGGCCCGTAGTGCATGAATAATTGTGGTCGTGATACTAAAGAATATCCTCGGTCAGTAGTGGAGGGTGATTCGATGATGTGGAATATTTATTAAAGCCGAGTCTCAAATTATATAATAGTGATGAAAACCTTTTAAATCATAAAAGATAGTAGATTTTATTTTCTACTTGACTCTTTTAATGAATTGTTGTTTCATTTGTAGTTAAACTTGATGTTCATTATATTTTATCGGTTTAACATTGTCAGAAGCTAATGATAATTTATTACGTATTATCTTAGTCATAATATTTCTTACTTAGCTAGTTGAGCTCACCCTTTCTTTCACTTGTTCTCTTGTGAAATGAGAATATATAGAGGACAAGTCGGGGAACGGAGTAATGGTCCAGAGGATAGCATTAGTAGTCCTCACTATTCTACGTGAAATAGTGTGATAATAATTGTAATGAGGACTCCTTTTGAGTTTGTATGATCTCTAGTAGACAATATTTGTATTCAAACTCACGCTTTATGTCGTATTGTACCACAGCATGCTTATATTAGTAAGTTGTATTTAAATTCTATACCATGTATCCGACTACCCAAGATGGGTGATGTATACCTAACTTTGGGGGCGCCACGGTTGGTATTTCGAGCTTAGGATATGATCCTGGCTAAGATGTGAGAATAGTACTAGGGGGGGAGGCGGGAATACCTTCGCTAGTATGACCTACCTAAGTTTATGTGCTATTTTGTTGGTCGGTCACGTAATATAGGGATATTATGTTACATGTCAATTAACCTTTTGTTTTGTGGCAAGATCGAAAATGACATCCGAGAATGTTGAGAATAAGAATGGAGCACAGCGATCGTTGATTCACCACATATCAATAATCGGGATAATGTGCATCTGGGAAGGCGACAATCCTCATGCAAACAACAACACCGACCAAATGATGAATGATCAAATGTCAGGAGGCTTTTACGTAATTCATGCAACAAGAAAGTAGAGAGCGACTCGCCCAAAACGTAGGTGGAAACACAAAAAACTCTCTGGCGGTCACCGCTAAACAGATTCAAGGAGCTGGGACCACCGGAGTTTAAGGGAGAGCAAAACCACCACTTGGCGGAAGCATGGATAAAGCAGATTACAAGATATTTGATGTCTTGGGATGCTCCGAGGAGCAAAGGTTCCTTCACGCGCTTTTATGTTGCGCGAGAGGCGAGACTTGGTGGAAATCCAAAACGTACTCAACCCTGTTGTAATCAAGATATCTTGGAAGAAGTTCCAGAATCGTTTAACGACAAATACTTTCCGAAAGTATTCGCCACATGAAGGAGGTGGAGTTTATCAAGTTGGAACAAAACAATATGGCTGACCGTGTCGCAATATGAGGCAAAATTTATGAGTTATCACGGTTTTCGTCCCCACTTGGTGGATAATGAAGAGAGAATGGCGCGAATGTTTTTAAGAGGTTTGAAGCGGAGATACGTCAACATCTTATTTCTCATAAACCGTGTTTGTATTCGGAGATGTTGTAAATAGGGCTCGATTAGTGGGAGCGATAACGTGTCAACGTAACAAAAAGAGAAGCAGACGGCAAAATTATAATACAAATGTAGAGTAGTCATCAAGCGGTGACAACAAGCGTGGAGGGAATCAACAAAGGCGATATGGTAACCACTTGGTGGTAATCAGGCCAAAACAATAAGAATGGATATTTCAAGAAAAGGAGATTCAACAATAATGGAAAGACGTCAGCACCAGCACCCGTTGTTAAGGAAGGAGAAAGACCACCTATCATATGCTTCAAATGCGGTGGAGAGGGACACATCAGTCCAAACTGCGCCATGCCATCCAAAGCATGTTATAATTGTGGAAGAGAAGGTCACTTAGCTCGATTTTGTCGCCATCAAGATAAATTCAACTAGGATGGATGCACCAAAGGTCAGTCCCGTAAAAGTCAAAAGCCCAGTAGTGTAAGGAGAGCATTTGTTGTGACCTCCCGGAGAGCAAGGAACCGAATGAGGTCATCACGGGTAAGCTTATCATAAACTCTAATGAAGTCTATACTTTATTTGATACCTGGGTTCTACCCATTCTTTTATTTCTCCTACTTGCGCCATCGATTAAATTTGACTCAAGAAATTAGACTTTGACTTATCTGTGGAAACTCCGTTGGGAGAAACCTTCATTACATCCATTTGTTTATAAGTCTTGTTTGGTTCAAATCGGTACCTCACATTACCGTCGATCTTATTTCATTAAAAATACTTGCATTTGGCGTGATTCTAGGGATTGATTGGTTAACTACTTATCATGCAAAAATTGATTATTTTCGTAAGGTTGTTAGCTTTCATATTCCTAACCAACCTATTATGCGAATTCAAGCGACCAAACCATTAAAATCAATCACGGTCATCTCAAGCGATAAAGCTATTCGTTTATTGAAAAACGGATGTCAAGCTTTCTTAGCTCATGTCACAGATTTAAACAAAAATACGTCAGTTTTGAACGATATTTCTATTGTTAATAAATTTCCTGACGTATTCCCCGAAGAACTTCCTGGCCTACCCCCAGAGCGTGAAATTGAATTTTGTATCGACCTTGAACCCAAAGATAAAACCTATTTCCAAAGCCCCATATCGAATGGCTCTATTGAACTTCGGAGTTAAAGACCCAACCGCAGGAATTGTTAGACATTGGCTTTATTCGCCCTAGTACTTCTCCTTGGGGTGCTCTGCTCTATTCGTGAAGAAGAAAGATGGGAGTATGCGACTTTGTATTGATTATCTGGAGTTAAATCATGTCACCATCAAAAATAGGTATCCATTGCCACGTATTGATGACCTGTTTGACCGGATTGCAAGGAGCCAAATTCTTTTCAAAGATTGATCTTCGTTAGGATATCACCAATTGAAGATTAGAACCACCGACATTCCAAAGACGGCTTTCGAGAACTCCCGATGACGGGCATTATGAATTCCTAGTCATGTCCTTTGGATTGACTAATGCTCTGTTGCCTTCATGGATATGATGAACCAGAGTATTCAAGGAATATTTGGATCACTTTGTGGTCGTCTTTATTGATGACATCCTTATTTATTCCAAAAGCCGTGAAGATCATGAGCAACACTTGAGGTCGACACTCCAAAAGCTTCGTGAATATAAGCTTTTGCCAAGTTGAAGAAATGCGAGTTCGGCTTGAAGAAGTAGCATTCCTTGGGCACGTGGTATCAAGTCATGGAATATCTGTTGACCCAAAGAAAGATTGAAGCTATTCAAAGCCGGGAACAACCTAAATCGATGATCGAAGCACGTAGCTTTCTCGGTTTAAAGTTGGTTATTATCGGAGATTCGTGGAAGGATTTTCTCGAATTTCTACTCCATTGACTCAATTTGACTCGGAAAGATACAAAGTTCGGTTGGAGCGAAGAATGTGAGAAGAGTTTTCAAGAACTCAAGAGAAGACTTATTTCAAGACTGTTCGACAATACCATCCGTTCGGAGGATTTGTCATCTACAAATGATGCTTGAGCAAAGGGTTGGGATGTGTTCTCATGCAACATGGAAAAGTTATAGCCTATGCCTCGCGACAACTCAAAGAATATAAGAGGAATTATCCTACTCGTGATCTAGAGTTGGTAGCTGTTGTCTTTGCACTTAAAATTTGGAGGCATTACTTGTATGGGGAGAAAGTGGAGATCTTTACGGATCATAAAAGCCTCAAATATTTCTTCACTCAAAAGGAACTCAACATGCATAAACGACGTTGGCTTGAGGCTGTTGAAAGATTATGATCATACCATCCAATACCATCCCCGAAAAGTGAACGTGGTAAGCGTGACGATTGAGTAGAAGATCATATGCAAGCACGAAAAGTGCGATATTGTCAACGAAAGGCCCATTTTGTGTGACTTGCAAAGGATGTAGATAGAGTTAAAGACTCTAGGGATGCATGTGATGATAGCGAGTATACGAGTAGAACCGACTTTAATCGATAAAGTTAAAGTGCTTCAAGCTACGGACACTGGAGCCGATGCGTATGAGGAAGAAAGTGCAAGAAGGTGCTACGCAGGAAGCAAGAATCGATGAAGAAGGAATACTTGAGTCAACTCGCACTTTGTGTTCCTAACGATTACGATTTAAAGTATAATATCATGATGGAGGTGCACAACACACCATTTGCAATCCCTCTCGGGAGTACCAAAATGTATTATGATATTCGGTCATACATTTTGGTGGAGCAATATGAAGAGAGAGATAATATTTGTTTATCTCAAGGTGTCTAACTTGTCAACGAAGTTAAAGCGAAGCATCAAGTACCAAAAGGTCCATTGCAACCACTTGAAATTCTAGAATGGAAATGGGAGCACATTACCATGGATTTCAGTTCTCTGGGGCCTTCCTAAGGTTTCTCAAGGCATAGATGCGATTTGGGTCATTGTTGATAGATTGACCAAGTCTCGCTTCAATTCTTACCGAAACGAGAAACTTATACACTTGAACGTCTTTTCGTATGTACATAAACGAGATTGTAAGGTCTGCATGGTATGCCCAGTATCCATAGTTTCGATCGAGACCCAAGATTCACTTCACGATTTTGGGTTAGTTTGCAAAAAGCTATAAGGCGCAGACTTACGATTTAGTTTGGCATATCATCCGAGACGGATGGACAATGGAGAGGACTATTCAAACTCTTGAAGATCTATTAAGACTCTTTGTCCTTGATTTCAAGGAAGTTGGGACAAGTTCTTACCATTGGTGGAGTTTTCCTACAACAACAGCTTATCAAGCAAGTATTGGCATGGCTCCATTCAAGCATTGTATGGAAGAAAGTGTCGTTCTCAAAGATCTTTGGGATGAGGTGGGTGAAGCAACGTTGTTGGGACCGGAGTTGGTACGTATGACTACGGAAAAGATTCAAACGATCCGATAACGTATAAAAACCTCACAAAATCGACAAAAGGGTTATGCTGATCTTCATCGAAAGGACGTGGAATTCGATATAGGAGATCATGTGTTGTTAAGAGTTGCTCCATGGAAAGGAGTTACAAGATTTGGAAAGAGAGGAAAACTCAATCCTCGATTCATCGGTCCATTTTTAATCCTCGATCGAGTAGGAACTGTGGCCTATAGACTCGCTTTACCGCCAAGTATGTCTCGTGTTCATATCGTTTTTCACATATCCATGTTACGTAAATATATGAAAGACCCGAACCACATTATTGAGTTAGAACCGGACAAAATAGCGGAAGATTTTACGTATGAAGAGGTTCCTGTTCAAATCTTGGATAAGAAGAAACATATTCTACGCTCCAAGGTTATACTTCAAGTCAAAGTTTTGTGGAGGAACCACGATGTTGTGGAAATGACTTGGGAGTTAGAATCTCAAATGAAATCAAGGTATCCTTACCTCTTCAACATACCAGGTACGTACCCTAATTTCGAGGGCGAAATTTCATAAGAAGGGGAGGTTGTAAGACCCCAACTTTAATAAATAAAGATAAATTTTCTATAAATATTATTTTTGAATATTATGGAATAAATTTGATATAATGTTATAGTTGTGGGTAATATTTATAAATTTTGCAAAGTAAGCAAGTTGTTATAAAATATTCGTTTGGTCGGGGAATATTCTTTTTGTCGGGGAATATTCGTACGACAGCTCAATCATTGGTGGACCCCACAACGGAAGTATTGTCGTAGTTAGAAAACGACAAAATTATCTTTCTATAAAAATAACGGCAGAGGTGTTACCGTTAAAACTATTGAACTACCCGGTAGTAAAAGTACAGTAATACGCGTAGTTGTATAGTAGCACACGATATTGATTATTGATGCTTACGTGAGAAGTCACTCAGCTATGCTCAATTATTGCTACTGAGAATTCTTCGCGATCATATCTCTTATATTATTGATTCAATTATTGTCACAATATCATCTGTATAATATGTTATAGTATTAAATCAATAATTGAGACGACAAGTTATAAATGATTAATAATTGTTGAAAGATTAAATATGTGTTGATTAAAAATAAAATGATTTGTGGTAATATTTATTCAATCCTTGATGTATATAAAAAGTCTGTTATGAGACGTTTGTGGTAAGTTTGATTATTTTATGGGGGGGCCCATATGTCATCATCTAAGAGTCTCTTCGTCAATAGTAATTACCTTCGTCAATAGTAATTACCTTTGTGAATAGTAATTACCTTCGTCAATAGTAATTACCTTTACCAGACGTCGAACCACTTGTCGTTTCACATTACAGGCGTCGAACCACTTGTCATTTCACATTACAGGCGTCAAACCACTTTTCTTTTCACATCACCAGTCGTCAAGCCACTTGCCTTTTCACATGGCAAGTGCTAAGCTAGAAATCTTCTATAAATAGAGGCCTAGTGCTTCATTATTTTTCACTTAATTCATTCAAGCTATAGAGAGAAAGTATAGAGAGAATAAGAGAGAAAGAAGAAGAGTATTTTGTTACTACACTTCTGCAGATATTCAATCTCCTACCAAAAGAAAGGGGTGTTATTCTTTCTTATTCATGAAGAGAACTGTTGTTATTCCATTGCTTATTATTCATTGGAATAACTCAGATACGCATGATTTACCCTATACTTGGTGACATTCTTCTATTATTCATTGGAACATCATACATGTGTTTTACAAGGACTCGGTTAAAATCTTTATTATTATTCTATTGGAACATCCTGCGTGTGTTTTACACCGGACTGGTTAAAATTTTTTATTATTATTACATTGGAACATCATATACTGTGTGTGTTTACGCCGGACCGGTTCCATTCTTTATTATTCCGTTGAATATCCTATCTGTCGCGTTTTTTATGAGACACAGGTTCCGTTATTTATTATTTTGTTGGAATAACTCCGCTGTGCGCCTATCGCATTTATGGTGATTTCTTTTGTTATTCCATTCTTTATTATACCAAGTTTGTTAAAACTTTGATTTCTATACTCCATGAAATTAGTGGAATATCCTTGATATTTGCGCTTCATCCAAAGATCCTTTCATGGAAATATTCTTCTCAAAGATTCTTGAATTTTACTCTACAAAGCAAAGATCATGTTGTCGATTTGGATGTTATTGGTTCCTAGATAAATTAATTCTTGAACTTGTTTTATTGAATATCATTGTCATCATCCTCATGTTTATATTATGTTGAAAGTCATCCGTGGCTCAGTAGTGCATAGATGGACTTGTTATGATTATGACCAGAGACTATTCTCGGTGTAATCATGACCGTAATGTTACAAATGATGTGGTAAAATCCTCGGTGGTCCGTAGTGCATTGATGGACGATTGTTGGCATGATCATGACCATTAATGAATACACAAATATTCTTGGCCCGTGAGTGCATGAATAATTGTGGTCGTGATACTAAAGAATATCCTTGGCCGTAGAAGTGTAGGGTGATACGATGATGTGGAATATTTATTAAAGTCGAGTCTCAAATTTATAACATTTATGAAAACCTTTTAAATCATAAAAGATAGTAGATTTTATTTTCTACTTGACTCTTTTAATGAATTCATTGGTTCATTGTAGTTAAACATGATGTTCATTATATTTTATCGGTTTAACACTATCAGAGGCTAATGATAATTTATTCTCGCATTATCTTAGTCATAATATTTCTTATCGAGCTAGTTGAGCTCACCCTTTCTTTCTTTCGCTTCTCTTCGTGAAATGAGAATATAGCTGGGACGAGTCGGGGAACGGAGTAATGGTCTAGAGGATAGCATTAGTAGTCCTCACTATTCTGTGAAATAGTGTGATAATAATTGTAATGAGGACTCCTTTTGAGTTTGTATGATCTCTAGTAGACAATATTTGTATTCAAACTCACAGTTTATGTCGTATTGTACACGACAGTTATATTAGTAAGTTGTATTTAAATTCTGTACCATGTATCTGACTACCCAAGATGGGTGATGTATACCTAAATTTGGGGGCATCACATGGATAATATTGGCATGTCAATTTCTTTAATTAATCCTTATTTTGTGGCAGTATTTAAGAATGACATCTGAAAATCAAGAGATAAAATCATATAGAGTTTTAAGTAATGAATTGAGGAGATACATTTAAAGAATTAATATTGGAGTATAATATCTTGTTATAACATAGATTTTATCGGGGAGTACTAATTAAGTTATTAAACTTGATTGTAGGATGTCAGTCGAAGAAGAAATTAGAGATATCCATGTGATGAGTGAAGAATTAATAGTTGCACCCGAGCTAGTCGCAGAGGTAACAGCTGAGAGTGAGGAAGAAGAGGAACCTAAGGAGGATTTATTAAGAGAATTTTATGATCGAAATATAGAACTGCAAGATCGTATTCGTGAGTTTAGAGAAGGGTGAAAAATGACAGGCGGTCGTGGAACAAAGGGATGCAACAATTCAAGATTTTGCTACCCGATATGTGATGCTTGAACATAAGCTCTCTTTGGCAGAGTATATGATAATAGAGCTGGAATCTGAGAATGTAAATGTCAAATATTAGGTGAAAGAAGAATTAACTGAACGAGTGAGAATGGAGGATGCATGGGTTAAAGCCGCACGACGCGTTGATATTGTAGAAAAAGACGTCCGATCCAAGAAGGCTAAAATAGATGATATGTATTTCTCTTTTTGGACAGCAATTGGGAGAACCCAACATCGAGTTTTGAATTACCATATACATTGCAGTCAACCCCAATTCGATATGAATCGAAGATTAATGATTCAGATCATGGATCAGAAGTACGATGAAGTTGTTGAGGGTGGAATGTGCCCTATAGTGAAGTCAAGTCCAGCAGTAATGATGACACCAAAGGTTGTCCCGGACAAGTCAAAATTGGTAGTTTAAGGGAGAACATTTGTCGTAACTTCCCAAAAAGCGTGGAACCCAAAAGAAGTTCATACGGGTAAGCTAATCATAAACTCTTACGAAGTCTATACCTTATTAGATATCGGTTCTACCCATTCTTTTATTTCACCTATTTGTGCTCAAACGTTTAAACTTGACTCCGGAGAAATTAGACTTTGACTTATCGGTTGAAATTTTGTTGGGAGAAACCTTCCTTACATCCACCATCTATAAATCTTGTTTGATTCAAATCGATATCCTCCCATTACTTGTTGATCTTATCTCTTTGTAAATACTTGCATTTGATGTGATTTTAGGAATCGACTGGTTAATTACTCATCATGCTAAAATTGATTGTTTTCGTAAGGTTGTTAGTTTCATATTCTTAACCAACCTATGTGAATTCAAGCAACCAAACCACTAAAATCAATCATTGTCATCTCTAGCCATAAAGTCATTCGTTTATTGAATAATGGATTTCAAGCTTTCTTAGCCCATATCACGGATTTAAAAATAAAAAAAATAAAGAAAATACGTTAGATTTGAATGATATTTCTATTGTTAATAAATTTCCTGACGTATTTCCTGAAGAACTTCATGGACTACCCCCAGAGCGTGAAATCAAATTTTGTATTGACCTTGAACCCGGTACAAAACCTATTTCCCAAACCTCATATCGAATGACTCCTATTGAAATTCAGGAGTTAAAAACCTATGAGGACCCA
The DNA here is from genome assembly GCA_020205615.1 of Panax quinquefolius. Classification (NCBI taxonomy): domain Eukaryota; kingdom Viridiplantae; phylum Streptophyta; class Magnoliopsida; order Apiales; family Araliaceae; genus Panax; species Panax quinquefolius. The sequence goes on along the minus strand of CM035160.1, from coordinate 44,062,791 downwards.
TAATTTTAAACCATACAGTTTTTACGAATAAATTTTTTTTATAATATTTATATTGATTATCAATATTATGATAAGTTTCTATGATATGAGCAAAGTAAGATGGTCAAACTATTTATTGACTGAGTAATATGAGTGATGTTTTGTTAAACAGTTGATGGAAACCCTAACCCTAATTACGGATATGGATTAGATAGTTAATATAGTTATTATAATTGTATCTTTGAGTATGTGTTGGTACAGTATAGAATTAATGATCAAAGGTTGATCAGATAAGGTATAAGCTTAGTAAACCCTAATGGTAGATTAGAAATCCTAATCTGATATTAAGAAACTCTAACAATTAATTAGAAACCCTAATTGTATTCTTGGAAATCCTAATTTCTTATTCGGGAAACCTAAACCCTAGTCAGCAAATCCTAATGGTGATTATTAAACCCTAAGGGTTAAGATTAAAGGGAATCATGTCAAATGACTAAACTACCCTTAAATTTATATGAGAAATTACCAAAATACCTTTTTCTTAACTTTTAAATTAAATGATTTCCAAATCTTGTGACTCAGCCATTTGGATAACACCATGTGCTCTAAAATCTACACCCAATCTGATCTTTAGTGCCACCTTGCAACATAAAGATTCATTGAATCATAGATAAGAGATTAAAGGGAGAGAAAAACCAATGTAAAGTTCATTTGAGTTCTAAACACTTAGCCAAAACTCTCTCACTTTCAAGACACGAAATTTACAAGTAAATCAGTCCCTAACTAATTCCATAACACCTCAAGAACAGATTAAGAAGCAAGGATTAAAGATTGTTCAAAGAGAGGTATAAACCCTAAACCAAGTTTAATCTTGTATGCTAAGATAGATTTTGTGTTTTTGTGTTTAGTAATGTGTTATAAGATGTTATTTAGTGATCTATGATGATATATCATGGATTCATAACATCAAAGTGCTTAAAAATGAAAATTTCAAAACTGTGAAGAACCCTAGATTTATGGCATGACAACCAAATGTCAAAGGCCATAGATCTAGATCTGTTAATTTTTAGACTAGTTAGTTGTATCAGTGTTGTAGTATTGTGACACCCCCAAATCCGTGTAACATCGATTACAGGACATGGTGCTCACGATATAACATACATCATCATCTATCTAAGTAACTCTAATAATAATAATATTAACTATTACATACTTATTCAAAATAAAGTCCCAAGTCTTTACAACCTTTAACAAACTTAAACTTAAACTTAGCGTTTATCGCTACATCACATCATATGCGGAAATATAATTATTACATAAATAACTCTCATAATTTCATCTTAGACTTTCCTTTGTCCTTGCCCGAGCCCTCAGCATTATTAACCTTAATTGAAAGGTTTAAGCAAGAATGAGCACAAATTGCCCAGCAAGTATATAAAGTAGTTTGAGAACATACATCAGAAGTATAAGCATTAGTATGAATATTTCTCAACAGTTGAAATAAATATCAAGAGATAAACTGGAATATCAAGATAATAGTTCTGGAATTCTCAATAGCATACTAAGGGGTGTTAGATACCCTGAACATTACTTTGTTTCATCAAAAACCATCAGACGGGTTAACAATCAAATAGATTGTAAACGGTCTCTGCAAGTACTCCAAGTGATCAACCTATCGTACCCTACATTGTGCACAAGTATAAAGTTTAAATGCATAAGCGTAAATGGGACTATATGCCTAACATCAGTTACCCCGTTATCTGGGTTGTTCATCTTAGTATTCATGCGGGACCTCACCAAAGCAATTTGGATTGGTAAACATTCAATAGCTTCAAAGGATTTGAATTATTCAAACAATATGCTACGTTTGCATCAATAACATCTAGCTGAAACGAAAGCTAGAAAGCATGCTTGAATATAGTTCATTAAGGGTATACGAACTTTAAAGTATAGCAGTTACAATAGGAACTGAATAATCATTAATAACATTTCGCATCACAATTGAAGTTCTAGAACTTTACAATAGAGGATCTTACACGAATGATTACTTAATCACAAGCCCAAACTTACCCTCGCTGCAATCAACTGAATAAGAGTTGAATAAATTCATAATGAAAAATAGGGTAAGAAACTTGCCTTAATTGTTGTTTACAATAATGATTAATGACTTATGACTATCTCGCACTTCACGTGCCCTACAATTGTATAATCATGCACATCAACTATTAGCAACGCATAGTAGTTGTAATATAAACTTTACTCTATAATTTTCAGAGTTCACTCGATGATTTTCACTCTACTATCTGTACTCTACGATTTTTAGAGTTCACTCTACGATTTTCAATGTTGACTCTACGATTTTCACTCTACTATCTGCACTCTACGATTTTCAAAGTTTACTCTATGACTTTCATTGACTCTACAATTTTCAGAGTTATTCTACGATTTTCACTGACTCTACGATTTTCAGAGTTTACGATTTTCATTGACTTTACGATTTTCAGAGTTTACTCTACGATTTTCACTGACTCTACGATTTTCAGAGTTTACTCTACGATTTTCATTGACTCTACGATTTTCAGAGTTTACTCTATGATTTTCACTGACTCTACGATTTTCATTAACTCTACGATTTTCATAGTTTACTCTACGATTTTCATTGACTCTACGATTTTTATTCCCGCTAATCTAAAGATGATATGACCATGATACTTGGACAATAAACTTCATACATCAAGGTATTTTACAAAAATATAACATTCATAAAACTAGCATGCTAAGACCACAAACCAACTGCATAGAAAAGCGTGCAAGCACTAGTTTTATACTTAAAAAAAATTCTGGAATTTTCCAGAATTCTGCAGATTTTATTACCAACATGCATGCTTACGATTTTCATAACTTGCTCAATTTAACTCCCTTTCCTATGAAATTTGGACAGGTTGTACCTCATGTTACATACTATTTTAAAAAATTATTACATACGTTAATCGAGTCATATACACCATGATTCCGAGACTCCGAAAAACCCCAAAAATCACAGATTACTAGTTAAACCCAATTTGACAAAAATCCGTGATTTTGCTTCTAGCATGCAATTAAATTATTCCTAATGTCCAGATCATCTACTCTCAAATGTTTTCACATTTCACAACATCAAACTTCAACAAACTTCCACCTTTTTGATTAATTTAGCACCTTAGAGACATTTTATCAAAGGTAGAGCATGCATTGCTTAATTCTTTGATTTTCTATGAATTTGATGCATGATTAACCTATATCTTTTGTTGTTAATGATCTATAATCATCAAACAACAGTAACATGGCAACACAAAGCTACAACAAATCATTTACCAATTTTATATGCATTTTCTTCTCATTTTTCTTATAAAAATAAAATGGGTTCATGAATTACCTTTTGATGAATTTCTTCTTGGTTTAATATGATGCTCCTTCTCCTTGCTTGTCAAATCCTCAGTAATCCTCCAAAATTAGTTCTAACTCTCTTTGGCTCTCAATTTCTCTCCATGTTTACTCACTTGGTGGAATTTTCTTAAAAGAAAAGTGTGTTTGTATATATGTATAGCTTTGTTAGAGTCTTTTGATTCTCATAACCCCCAACTCCCATAACCCCCAACTCTAATGATTAGATACTCACAATACTTAATACTACTGATAATATATAGTTAATTAATAGGAAGAATGTGGGAGTTAGAAAATGAATGTGGGAGTTAGAAAATAAAAGAATTTTGATTTTAAGGAATAAAATAAATTACTTCCACCTTAGCTATTATGTAATATACGTATACTCCCTCCCTTGTCCCAATTTAATAGTTTCATGGGTCCATCAGTTCAGCTGATTTCTATTATAAAAAAATACATATATTATTTTAATCAATTAATAAGCTATTTGACTATTTTACCCTTCGGAACCAAACTTTGCGAACCATATATCAATTCCTACTAAAGTCGACATTCCGGACGTCATGGGACTATCCGTTTAGTCAAATTCATCTCTGAAATTCATTGTTGACTTTTTCCTCGAAAAAGTCAACTAGTTGACTTTGATCAAAAAGTCAACTGTGACACTTTTTCGTGATTATAGTCTATCCTGACTAATTTCGACGTTCCGGACTCGAATACGCAATCCGCGTCTCTAAATTCCACTCCGAACTCCAGCTCATGATTTAATTCCATCCCACGTAATAAATAGAATAATTCCCCACTTAATCAATTTAAATAGTTAAATAAAACTAAACCAACCATTTAAATACATCTCATCACATATCTTGAAATAACACATATATGTACAACATATATACATCTAATAAATGAAATCTCCCAAAAGTTTCATATAAATTTGTTTATTAATAATTCTTAAATTACATAAAAAAAAATATCTCGGATATTACATTCACCCTCCCTTAAAAGGATTCCATCCCTGAAATCATTACACATCAATCAAAAAGATTAGGGTAATTTTTCATCATTTTCTCCTCGAGTTCCCACGTAGCCTCGTCGGCGTTGTGGTTCCTCCACAATACCTTAACAGAAGGTATTATCTTATTTCTTAACACTTGTTCTTTTCTATCGATTATCTGCAATGGGACCTCTTCATAGGTTAAGTCATTTTCAAACTGAATAGGTTCATGCTCTATGACATGCTTGTAATCCTACTTATAGGGTCGTAGGACAGAAACATGGAACACGTTGTGTATATGCTCTAACTCCGGAGGTAAGGCTATTTCATAAGCTACCTCACCCACTCGCCTCAACACTTCAAGGGTCCTATGAAACGGGACTAAGTTTTCCTTCTTCCCAAATCTCATTTTCCCTTTCCAAGGTGACACTTTCAAAAAACACATAAGTGCCGGCGCCGAAATCTCGTTGTTGCCGATCTTTGATCCGCATATTTCTTCTATCGATCTGGAGTCAGCTACCACTAGCTTCGCTCGTATTATTTTTTTGATCACATCCGTAGTTTGTTGCACCAATTCTGGCCCTAGTAATTGTTGTTCTCCCACTTCATCCCAAAGACTGATGGCGTTTCGCATTTCCTTCCATATAAAGCTTCATAAGGTGGCATACCGATGCTCATGTGATAACTGTTATTGTACGCAAATTCAACCAATGGTAGGTGGTCATCCCAGCTCCCTTTGAAATCCATAACGCATGCTCTCAGCATGTCCTCTAATGTTTGAGGATGATACGCCGTGCTCAACCTCAGTTGCGTTCCCATGCGTTCTTGAAAACTTCTCTAGAAATTTGCTGTGAACCGCAGATTGCGATCTGACACAATTGATACATGTACCCCATGCCTGGAAAAAATCTCTTTGATGTAAAGCTTTACCAACTGATCTAAGGTATATCTGATCTTGATTGACAAGAAATGCGCTGACTTGGTTAATCGATCAACGATCACCCAAACTGTATCGTAACCCTTCTGCGTAGTTGGAAGTCCTACCACGAAGTCCATCGTGATATGCTCCCACTTCCATTCTAGAATTTCTAAAGGTTGAAGTAGCCCGCTCGATTTCTGATGTTCCGCCTTAACTTCATTTGGCATGTTAAACACTTCACGACGACGACTCTGCGACTTCTCTTTTAATATTGGGTCACCAATAATGTTGGCGGAGATCCTGATACATCTTTGTGCTTCCCGGGAGAATTGAGTAACTTGAGCTATGAGCTTCCTGCAAGATTTCTTCCTTTAATTCAGACACCACTAGCACCCAAATTCTCTTCTCAAATCTTAATAGTCCATCACCCCCCATACTGAATTTAAGCTCATTTCCATCTGAAATTCTTGTCCTCACCCTCACACATTCCTCATCGCTGCCTTGTACTTCCTTGAATTTGTCCAATAGAGTCGGATGAGCCTCCATTGCGAACAATTTCCCTTCTGGCTCTCTTGGACTTTTTATCTCGAGTTCTAATCTAGCCATCTCCTTAATTAACTCCTCTTGAGCTGTTAGCATTGCCAATCTACCACTGCCCTTTCTGCTTAGCGCATCTGCTACCACGTTAGCTTTCCCCGGATGATACAAGAACTCACAATCGTAATCCTTTATAAGTTCCAACCATCTTTTTTGTCTCATATTCAACTCCTTCTGCGTGAAAATATACTTAAGACTTTTATGATCTGTGTATATTTCACACCTTACACCATATAAATAGTGCCTCCATATCTTTAAGGCAAATATTACTACCGCCAATTCCAGATCATGGTTAGGATATCCCTTCTCGTAATCCTACAATTGACGCGATGCATACGCATAATAACTTTACCATGTTGCATAAGCACACGGCCCAAGTCCTTTGTGTGACGCATCACTAAAAATCACAAAGTCACCTGTATCGTCAGGTAAAGACAACACTGGTGCTTCACTTAGTCTTTTCTTGAGTTCCTTAAAACTCTCTTCACATTTCTCCGTCCAGACAAATTTTACCGACTTCTTCGTTAAATTCGTCAACGTTCGATTATCTTTGAAAATCTTGGATAAACCAAATCGTAATAGCTTTGCCGACCCTAAGAAACTTCTTACTTGATTCGGTGACTTTGGTTGTTCCCAATTACGAACCGCTTCCACCTTTCTTTGGATCCACAGAAATTCCGTCCTTGTCGATCACGTGACCCAGAAATTGAACTTTCTCCAACCAGAATTCACACTTCGAGAATTTTGTGTATAACTTATCCTTCCTCAACGCCTCCAACACTAACCTTAAATGTTCAGCATGATCTTCCTGAGTCTTAGAATAGATCAAGATATCATCTATGAACACAACTACGAATTTATCTAAGTATTGCTTGAATACCCGATTCATCATGTCCATAAATGTTGCTGGCGCATTTTTTAACCCGAACGACATCACCAAGAACTCGTCGTGACCGTAACGTGTCCTGAACGCTGTCTTAGGTACATCCTCATTCCTTACCTTTAACTGGTGATATCCCGTCCTCAAGTCGATCTTGGAAAAATATTTCGCTCCCTTCAGTTGATCGAACAGATCATCTATCCTAGGTAACGGATACATGTTCTTAATCGTCACCTTGTTCAACTCTCGATAGTCGATACATAGTCTCATCGATCCATCCTTCTTTTTCATAAATAAAACTGGTGCTCCCCAAGGAGACAAACTCGGTTGAATATACTTCCTATCCAATAACTCTTGCAATTGTACCATCAGCTCCTTCATTTCTGTCGGTGCCATTCTATAAGGGGTTTTGAAATCGGTGCCGTCCCCGGTACTAAATCTATAACGAATTCGACCTCCTGATCCGGCGGAAGTCCTGGCAATTCCTTCGGAAATACATTCAGAAATTCGTTCACTACTGGTATCTGTCCTATCTCTATCCCTGCTTTCTGCGTATCGACGATATGGGCCAAATATTCTACACATCCCTTTCTTAGTAACTTCCTTGCTTGCATCATCGTCAGACAACTTGAGTGTCTCGATGACCTACTTCCATAGAATGCTACCTTAGACTGATCTAGAGTCCTAAGGTTTATTCACTTCTTTTGGCAATCTATCATCGCTCCATGGTTAAATAACCAATCCATTCCTAGAATTACATCAAATTCTCCTAATTGAATTGGAATTAAATCCACGGGTAACTTATATCCCCTGATGTCTACAACACAATTTCTATAAACATGGCTAACGGGAATCATTTCCTTGTTAGCAACTTCTATGTTTATAGGATATTTTAATTCTTCCTGGGGTAAATTTAATCGTTGGGAGAATTCATGCGATACGAAAGAACAAGTAGCACCCGAATCAAATAATATGTAAGCAGATATATCATTGATCGGAATGATACCTGAAACCACGTCCCTGGATGCGACCGCATCTTAAACCGTCATGTTGAAAGTCCTTGTTGTTGGTCGATTCTGAGTTAGTGGTCCATTAATCGTGAGATTCCCACCGCTTGGTACCCTTCCTCCATTTCCTCCAGATGTGTTCTTCTTTGGGCAATTCCTTGCCTAATGATCCAATGCTCCACAGTTGAAGTATCCATTTCTCTTTGGTGCAGATCAATTGGGAGAGATGTGCCCCTTCTACCCACAGTTGAAACAGACATTCTTTCCTTTTAGACATGCCCCTGAGTGATTCCTCCCACACTCCTTGTATGCCTCTGTTCTCTTCTTTGCTTCCCCTGGTTTTCCCCCAGAGTTTCCCGATTTGAAATTGTTGCTGTTACTATTGTTATTGTTCCACTTCCTCTTGTTTGCACCACTGCTACTGCTACCTTCCCCATGATTCCTTCCTTCATTCTTCTTTTTTTTTCCTTATTAAATTTCATCAGGGCCTCACTTCCGCCCTTAGCGATTATAGCTTTCTCCAGGAGAGTCGCGAAGCTATTTATCTCAGTAATAATCGAGAGTACGCATATATAGCCATGGTTTGAGACCCTGCTCAAACCTCCTCGTTTTTCTCTCCTCAGTGTCGACTTGGTGAGGCGCAAACCTCGCCAGCTCATTGAATTTTGCGGCATATTGAGGTACCGCCATGTCTTCTTGCTTCAGCTCCAGGAATCGTATCTTTATGCGACTCTACATACTAACCAAAAAATAGTTCTCGAAAAAGATTTTCTTAAACCCTTCCCAAGGTATCACGCCTTCTCCAGCCCTGGTCTGGTTTGCCTCCCACTAGAAGTTAGCTTCACCCTTCAGCATGTAAGTGGCGAAGATTGTTTTTTGATCATCACCTACTCGGGCGATAACGAACGCCTTTTCGATTTCCTTTACCCAAGTTTGAGCTTCGATGGGTTCAGTGGTTCCTTTGAACTCAGGGGGTCCCGCGCTCTTGAAGTACTTGAAGTGTGCCACTTAGGCCATTGGAGGGTTATTTGCATTCGGGGTTCGATTCTGAAGTGCCCCCACTAACATGTCTACAAACTGCTGCATAGGATTCAGTGGATCCCCAGCATTACCGCCTGACCCCTCGGGTGTTTGACGACGTCTTCCTCTAGCCATCTATATGTTTGAAATGAACTTAATGTTATTATATTATCACCTACTCTACAAAATATATCATTCAAAAGAAGAGAACTTAATGATCACATCACATACTTAAATAAAAACATGTTTATTTACAAACATAACACCAAAGGTATTTCATCGTCTCATGGCGTTAAGCCATTTACATCACTTAAAACCAACATACTTGGTAAAAACCAAAACCAAGCTTTTTATTCATAGATAAGCGTTATAAACTCTAATAGTAAAAGTTCATTATAATAAACTAAAAGCCTCGCCTAATGGCGTCTTCATGCTCCTCATCCGCTATCTCCAGTATCAGCCCTTGGCTTATAACACGTCTAGACTGGTGCTCCTCACTTGGAAAGTGATGCACCCTATGCTGGAACCTTCCATGTGCTGACTTAAACGCGTACTTCATCTTGTCTATCTTAACCTTCTTATCTCTCACCTCTCCTTCTAACTCGCCAGTTAGCTTCTCAGCCCAAACACGGTCTCTCTTCTCTTCTCCCTAGAATGTGGTAATAATCTGCTTGTCAGTTTAGAGACTCTGAATCCTTGACTCTAACCCATTAATGGTATGCCCCAAGTGGGTCCTAATAGCTTCTTTCTCGTCCTCCAGCCTATCGCCTGCAGTGCGATGCATGACTTGTCCCAAATCCCGTTCCTATTTATCAAGTGGTGCACCAATGCCTCAAGCAATGCTGCAGCTTGCTGCTCCCCCTGATACAGCTCCTTCAACTCATAGACCTTATCGTCCAACTCCGTAATCCTATCCATCAACTCATCCAATAAAGTATCCTCAGGTGCTTCTTCAGAGTCCTCCTCGGGCTCCTCTTCGTCTTCAGGATACTCCTCCGGGTGCAGAGTCGACTCATCGCCTCGACTATAGGCTCGTGAATGCACGGTCACCAATCGCTCACTCACAACGTGAATATCTCTAACCTCCTCTTCTCCTGACATCCTTTAAACAAGAAAAATAACTCAGTTAGTATTTTAAAATAGATGTTTTTGTTTTAGAAAAATAGATTTGACACAACCCCTAGAACCCTACATGAGTTCATCTCCTTATTTCATCCACTAACTTCCCTAAGGTTATAGTCTAAGGTTTTCCCACCCAAAGTTTATAACCTATGGCTTTGATACCAACTTGTGACACCCCCAAATCTGTGTAACATCGATTACAGGACATGGTGCTCACGATATAACATACATCATCATCTATCTAGGCAACTCTAATAATAATAATATTAACTATTACATACTTATTCAAAATAAAGTCCCAAGTCTTTACAACCTTTAATAAACTGAAGCTTAAACTTAGCGTTTATCGCTACATCACATCATATGCGGAAATATAATTATTACATAAATAACTCTCATCATTTCATCTTAGACTTTCCTTTGTCCTTGCAGAGCCCTCGCCATTATCGTACAAATTTTAGCGAAAGGTATAAACAAGAATGAGCACAAATTGCCAGCAAGTATATAAAGTAGTTTGAGAACATACATCAGAAGTATAAGCATTAGTATGAATATTTCTCAACAGTTGAAATAAATATCAAGAGATAAACTGGAATATCAAGATAAGAGTTCTGGAATTCTCAATAGCATACTAAGGGGTGTTAGATACCCTGAACATTACTTTGTTTCATCAAACACCATCAGACGGTTTAACAATCAAATAGATTGTAAACGGCCTCTACAAGTACTCCAGGTGATCAGCCTATCGTAGCCTACATTGTGCACAAGTATAAAGTTTAAATACATAAGCGTAAATGGGACTATATGCCCAACATCAGTTACCCCGTTATCCGAGTTTTTCATCTTAGTATTCATGCGGGACCTCACCAAAGCAATTTGGATTGGTAAACATTCAATAGCTTCAAAGGATTTGAATTGTTCAAACAATATGCTACGTTTGCATCAATAACATCTAGCTGAAACGAAAGCTAGAAAGCATGCTTGAATATAGTTCATTAAGGGTATACAAACTTTAAAGTATAGCAGTTACAATAGGAACTGAATAATCATCAATTACGTTTCGCATCACAATTGAAGTTATAGAACTTTACAATAGATGAGCTTGCATGAATGATTACTTAATCACAAGCCCAAACTTACCCTCCCTGCAATCAACTGAATAAGAGTTGAATAAATTCATAATGAAAAATAGGGTAAGAAACTTGCCTTGATCGTTGTTTACCAATAACAGATTAACAGCTTACAGCTATCTGTACTTCACGTGCCCTACACAATTGTATAATCATGCACATCAACTATTAGCAACGCATAGTAGTTGTAATATAAACTTTACTCTATAATTTTCAGAGTTCACTCTATGATTTTCACTCTACTACCTGCACTCTACGATTTTCAGAGTTTACTCTAAGACTTTCATTGACTCTACGATATTCAGAGTTTACTCTACGACTTTCATTGACTCTACGATTTTCAGAGTTTACTCTACGATTTTCACTGATTCTACGATTTTCAGAGTTTACTCTACGATTTTCATTGACTCTACGATTTTCAGAGTTTACTCTACGATTTTCACTGACTCTACGATTCTCAGAGTTTACTCTACGATTTTCATTGACTCTATGATTTTCAGAGTTTACTCTTACGATTTTCATTGACTCTACGATTTTTATTCCCGCTAATCTAAAGATGATATTACCATGATACTTGGACACAATAAACTTCATACATCAAGGTATTTTACAAAAATATAACATTCATAAAACTAGCATGCTAAGACCACAAACCAACTGCATAGAAAAGCGCAAGCACTAGTTTTATATTTAGAAAAATTCGGAATTTTCGAGTCTGCAGATTTTATTACCAACATGCATGCTTACGATTTTCATAACTTGCTCAATTTAACTCCCTTTCTATGAAATTTGGACAAGTTGTACCTCATTTACATACTATTTTAAAAAATTATTACATACGTTAATCGAAGTATATACACCATGATTAGAGGCTCAGAAAAACCCAAAAATCACAGTTACTAGTTAAACCCGATTTGACAAAAATCGTGGTTTTGCTTCTAACATGAAATTAAATTATTCCTAATGTCCAGATCATCTACTCTCACATGTTTTCACATTTCACGACATCAAATTTCAACAAACTTCCACCTTTTTGATTAATTTAGCACCTTAGAGACATTTTATCAAAGGTAGAGCATGCATTGCTTAATTCTTTGATTTTCTATGAATTTGATGCATGATTAACCCATATCTTTTGTTGTTAATGATCTATAATCATCAAACAATAAGTAACATGGCAAACACAAAAGCCACAACAAATCATTTACCAATTTTATATGCATTTTCTTCTCATTTTTCTTATAAAAATAAAATGGGTTCATGAATTACCTTTTGATAAATTTCTTCTTGGTTTAATATGATGCTCCTTCTCCTTGCTTGTCAAATCCTCAGTAATCCTCCAAAATTAGTTCTAACTCTCTTAGGCTCTCAATTTCTCTCCATGTTTACTCACGTGGTGGAATTTTCTTAAAAGAAAAGTGTGTTTGTATATATGTATAGCTTTGTTAGAGTCTTTTGATTCTCATAACCCCTAACTCCCATAACCCCCAACTCTAATGATTAGTTATTCATAATACTTAATACTACAATAATATAGTTAATTAATAGGAAGAATGTGGGAGTTAGAGAAAATGAATGTGGGAGTTAGAAAAATAAAAATAATTTTGATTATAAGGAATAAAATAAATTACTTCCACCTTAGCTATTATGTAATATACGTATACTCCCTCCCTTGTCCCAATTTAATAGTCTCATGGGTCCATCAGTTCAGCTGATTTCTATTATAAAAAAATACATATATTATTTTAATCAATTAATAAGCTATTTGACTATTTTACCCTTCGGAACCAAACTTTGAGAACCATATATCGATTCCTACTAAAGTCGACGTTCCGGACGTCATGGGACTATCCGTTTAGTCAAATTCATCTTTGAAATTCATAGTTGACTTTTTTGTTGACTTTGAACAAAAAGTCAACTTTTACACTTTTTCGTGATTTCAGTCTATCTTGACTAATTTCGACGTTCCGGACTCGAACACGCAGTTCGCGTCTCTAAATTCTGCTCGAAACTCCAGCTCATGATTTAATACCATCCCACGTAATAAATAGAATAATTCATTACTTAATCAATTTAAATAGTTAAATAAAACTAAACCAACCATTTAAATACATCTCATCACATATCTTGAAATAACACATATATGTACAACACATATACATCTAATAAATGAAATCTCCCAAAAGTTTCATATAAATTCGTTTATTAATAATTCTTAAATTACATAAAAAAATATCTCGGATAACACAAGTATGCTATGAGGGGAGTAATCTGGAAGTAGAATCATGTTCATAGCATGTCCAGATTCCAAGATATTAATGGACAAAGTTTGTTGACCAGTCATGATTTTCATTTTCTGGGTAACCTAGAAAATACCCAGATGGGTCTGACAAGATTTTCATGAGCCCAGATCTGTCAGATGTTATGTGTTTAACTTGTGTTAATGTATCAATGTTATACTCTGGTATATGGACTATAGAATCATGGCTTTAGATCACATAAACAACAAACATGATCAAAGTAGTAAGCAGTCAAACTAGGTTGACCGAACACAGAAGTGGTTTTCTAGAAATTTCAGAAAATGTATGAACAAGATTTCTGACAAGGTTTGACTGACTCGGATCTTAAGATTGTGAAGTTAAGCTACCCAAGTGTAGTATATTTATTCTTTAACACGAGGACTACAATATGGTAACACTTAAACACCCAAACATTTCATGGAATTCATGTGTTATTGAGGCTGCAAAGTAGCTACTAGGAACTTTCTGGGTTTCTGGGTAGCCCAGAAAGCCCAGAATAGTCCTAACATCCACTTTGAACTCTTAAATCTTGCATATGTGATGTAGTTTGACCTTTATCATTGTTGGTACATGTATTATTACATCAATACTACATAACCAGTACATTTACAAGCTCGAAAACATCATGAACAAAGAATTGAAGTTGGTCAAAGTAGGCACCTTAAGACTGACTTTGAATGTTCTTGAGGCACAAGAACACCAACAGTGATAGTTAGTGTCGCTAAAGCCTTTAGCGACGATTTTATTAAAATTAATTATATTAATTTCCAATAAATCAATAAAAATAGAAAATAATTCCTAAAAATTCGAAAATGACACTAGTACAAAGTAGTAAATAGACAACACTTAAACCACGATGTTTTTATAAAAAACGTTGTGGTATTTTTTTCCATAACGTTTTTAAACAAAACATTGTAGATATATATGAAAAAACGTTATCTATTTAAAAGAGCATTTTTTTAATTTTAACTAGATAACGTTTTTTTTAAAAATGTTGTCTATGTCAAAAAACACGGAGGTTAAAAACATGAAATTAAAACTGTGTTTGAAAAAAGGAGAGCGAGGCTGTCTAGCTAGGGTTTCGTTGCCGTGTCATTTGGCTAGCATTTGGCCATTTGGGGAGGACAAAAAGCTCACATTCAAGCTTCCAAACCCTATAATCGATTTTTTACAGCTCACTAACATCGATTACAGGTTCTCTCTCTCTTGTTGGTGATTGATTGAGTTTATCCTCATTAATAAATTATATCCTCGCTGAGTTTTGATTTACTTGTCTAGCTCTTCATATATATTTCCCCTGTCTTCACCCTTGAAGAACGCTCCGATTTCTCTCTGAAATCTGGTATTCTGGACTATCCAATTTCTCCTGAGATAAAGGCTTCAACTCTCTCACTCAGATATGCAGCACATCTTATTCTCCTCCCTCTCGACTCCCTCTAACCCTAGAAATAGGGGCGGCGTAGTGGTGGCGGCAGGAGGTTGTTAATAACGGTGAGTCGCAGAACGCAAACTCCAAGGTGGGCGTTGAAGCCTCAGTTATTCGTGGAGGCTCCGAAAGTAAGCGATGCCATACTATTCTACAAGGAAGCGTTTGGAGCCGAGGAGGTGAACCGCGTCACGCATCCCATAAGGAAGGCTGATCAGTAGCTCCCTCTAGTTATCTCTGTTGAACTCAAACTCGGTTCTTCTACTATAAAAATGATGAATGTTCTAGTACAAGCAAGCATGGTGCACTTCAGCAATTAGTTGAAGCTTCCATGGCTAATGAGCAATCCATTTGGTCCAAGGTATAATTAATTCCTATATTGAAGCTCTGTGTATGTTTGTGTGTGGTAAAATTCTATTTTGGCAGCTCGAAATTGAGTTAAAATGTTAACGTATTTCTCTATCTTTAGTCAATGGCCTAGAGTATGCTTATGGCTGGATAATAATTAATATGCATATAATATTTGGAATTGCAGTATTTCAATCGATATCGATTGTGTAGTACTTGAGATTTTGGATGATTCTCGATTCATCTATTAGAGAGCTTGCTCTTTCATTGTTTTATAGTTCTTTTCATTTTTAGCTTGGTATTTTAGAGTGCTGATATGGAGGGTTTTCTTCAATTGTAAGCTTGTCATTTGGCAGATAGCTGTTACAGATTTAACTAATTTGTTGGTCATATACATATAGGAAGCATATTATTTTTTTTGTATTATTTTGTTTTTGTTTTTGTTTTTGTGGTACTGTATCGTTGTTGTCATCAGATATCAGTTTGATCCTGTATAATCATCCACATGGTAGTGCTCAGTCTTGTCCCGATTTTTCTCTGACTTAAACATAGGCAAATATGAGAAACTAGGTAGCTCTTGATATCTGAGACTTACATTTAGAAAATACTCAGTCCAAGTAATTGTGACTCAAGTGTTTTCTTATTTATTTATTTTAATGACTGAAGATGCTATTAATTTGGATAAAGGACCTAATTTTGTGTTCTCTTATGACCTTGTGGAGGTGTACCAACATAGATGTTGAAAAATTGTCATTTTTAATTGAAGTAATTGTTGGTGATTACAGAGCAATCATTCCATGGCAATGGCAACACATAAAACTTGGACGGAGGGAGTCATAATAGAAACTTTCACCTCTCTTTTTCTTTTCTTCGTTTTCTCCTGATGAATTTATTTTTCAGAAGAAAAAAAAAAGAAAGAGTTTTTTCATTTGTTTCCTCTTCGAATATCAGGTACGTACGTAAATTTCGAGGGCAAAATTTCATAAGGAGGAGTGATTGTGAGACCCCGAATTTTATGAAATAAAAGTATTCAATTTTTCTATTTTGGTAAATAGTTAAATTGATAAAAGTTTAAAGTTAAGGGTAATATGTGAAATTTTTTGCAAAGTAAGCAAGTTGATATAAAATATTTGTTATGTCGGGGAATATTCGATTAGTCGGGGAATATTCTTTTTGTCAGGGAATATCTGTACGATGGTACAATCATTGGTGGACCCCACAACGGAATTATTGTCGGATTGAGAAAACGACAAAAATATTTTTATGAAAATAACGACGGAAGTTTTACCGTTAACTGTTGAAACACCTGGTGTTAAAAGTATAGTAATACGCGTGGTTGTATAGTAGCACACGGTATTGAGTATTGATGCTTATGTGATAAGTTACTCAGTTTTGTTTTATTAGTATTATTAATGTAATAAAAGCAGTAAAAGCTTTTTTTATATAAAATAGAATACTTTTATAAAGTTATTCGTTTTATTAGGCTAATAGTAAAATCTTTTTTATATAAAAAGCGTAATACTTTTATAAAGTTATACATTTTATTAGACAATAATTAGAATATATTATATTTTATTATGTATAGTGTTGCATAGTGCACGCATAGTGTTTGTATAGTAAAATCTTTTATAAAGTTATTCGTTTTATTAGATTATAAATAGAATATATATTATATTTTATTTAAAAGATTTTGCTTTAAATATGGACCGTCAGATTAAAGTAAATCAATCTGGACCGTTTATGAATTAGTTACTATGCAGTCCATTCTTTTATAAATAGAAGCTCATTCCTTCATTATTTTGTACGAATTCACTGAAATTCTAGAGAGATAAACTATAGAGAGAAAGAAGAAAAGTATTCTGCTAGTTCACGCTTTCGTATATCCAAAGATTTTCTTCTTAAGGTAGGGATATTATTTGTTGTACTCATAAGGGTATTATTTCTTTTGTATTCATGAAGAGAACTTCATTATTCCATTATTTATTATTCATTGGAATAACTCTCATATATGTGGCTACCTATACTTGGTGAAATTCTTACATTATTCCATTCTTTATTATTCATTGGAATATCCATTCATGCATTTACGCATGACACTGGTTCCATTCTTTATTATTCATTGGAATATCACATGCATGCGTTTTATCTGGGATTCGGTTCCGATTATTTATTATTACGTTGGAATATCACTAGTTTATGCGTATTACACGCTTTGACCGGTTCCGTTATTTAGTATTCATTGGAATAACGCATACATGTGAAGTACCGCATGCATGGTGATTTACATTGTTATTCCATTCTTTATTATTCATTGGAACATCCATCGGTGCAATTTAATTTGACACGACTGGTTCCGTTATTATTATTCTGTTGGAATAACTCGTTGTCATCTGAATACCGCATGCATGGTGATTTCTTTTGTTATTCTATTCTTTGTTATACTCAGTTGGTTAAAGTTTTGACTTCTATACTCCATGAAATTAGTGGAATATCCTTGATATTTGTGCTTCATCCAGTATCTTTTCATGGAAAAATTTTTCTGAGCATTCTTGAATTTTACTCCACAAAGAAGTATCATGTTGATAATTTGGACGTTATTAGTTCCTGGATAAATTAATTCTTGAACTTGTTTTTATTGAATTCTTATATCATTGTCATCATCCTCATGTTTATATTATGTTGAAAGTCATCTCGTGGCTCAGTAGTGCATAGATGGACTTGGTATGATTATGACCGAGGATTATTTGGTATAATCATGGTAGTAATGTTACAAATGATGTGGAAAAATAAATCCTCATCATTGGCTGTAGTGCATTGATGGACAGTTTTTGGTATGATTATGGCTATGGATTCTCTTCGACCAAGGGTGCAAAGATGAATTGTTTTATGGCATGATCAGGACCGTTGATGAAAACACGATTATCTTTGGCCCGTAGTGCATGGATAATTTGTGGTCGTGATACTAATGAATATCCTTGGCCTGTAGTGCAGGGATGATTCAATGATGTGGATTAATTATTGAGCTGAGTCACGGTGATGAAATATTAATTTGTGGATGTGATAATAATGAATATCTTTGCCCGTAGTGCATGGATAATTCATTGATGTGATACTAACGAATATCCTTGGTCGTAGTGCATGGATAATTCGATGATGTGGATTATTTATTAAGCCCAGTCTCAGCGATAAAATATTGGTTATATACTTTCAATTTGTAGAAGATAGTAGATATCATGCTATACTTGACTTTTCTAAAATACAGTTGTATGTCTTTGGCTTGTAGTGCAAAGATGAATTGTTAATGAATATCTTTGGCTGTAATGCAAACATGAATTTATTAGTATGATTATGAACAAGAATTGTGATTTGGTATAACCATAATTTTTGATGTTTCAGGGGAAGATAGGTGATGAAAATTATCTTCGTCCTGGGTGCGAAGATGAATTTAGAATCACAATTATGATTATGAGTTATTCATATGATTGTGGACAGGAATTGTTGATTGATGTTATAGGGATAAAACATTATTGGTGGACTTTTAATATGGAGAAGATAATAGACCTGATGATCTATTTGACTCTTCTAATGGATTGCTCGTTCCGCTGCAACTATGGTTCAAAACTTTTATCATCTACCATATGTTCTAAATCTCTGATTTATTGATGATGAAGGCTATTGATAGTGTAAATTAGCTTTAGTCATGATATTCTTTACTAGGCTAGTTGTACTCACCCTTTCTGCTTCACAATTCCTTTCAGGTAATAAGAGTGTTGCCGGGTCGAGTGGGGATAACAAGGGAATAGAACGGTGGTCTCTATCTATGGAGGTTCTCCCTAAACAGTATAGAAAAGTGTGTTGTATTCTATACATCATTTAGTAGTTATATTTGGTAAATCAAATAGGGTGAGGCGAACCCAACTTTGTAAGGGTGTTTTGCTACTATCATACAAGATGTCTAATGACATACAACCTCGTGTTCTCATAAGACATGGTTGTGCACATCCACTTGCTGAATATATCTACTGAGCACTACTATATGATCTTGGGGTTTATGTGAAATATAATTTTCACTTGGAGACAACGGAGATATTTATATGTCAAGAGAAGACTCACCATTGGGAAGAAGATGATAGTAATCTTCTTATTTTTCTTTGGGGACTTTTGGGTCAACCGAGGATAATTACGTGGACATATGATATCTATCATAACCTAGATGCATGGCCTCCCATATACGTGAGTTTCTGGAGCACTTCCCAAAGATTTTAATTTCTAAAAGCAGGTTTTTTGACTATACTTTTTTATGTAAAGTATCATAGTAAGGTTATGGTCGAGGTACTATGAGAGTTACATACATTTGTATTAAAACTCATAGTTAATCGTGGTCGTATTCTATCTGACGATTCAATGAGTTTATAAATGAAGTTATATTTGAATTTTGTACCATATATCGGCGACTCATAAATGGGGATGTATACCTAATTTTGGGGGCGTCACATTTAATATCAGAGCTTAGGGATATGGTCGCTGGTGAAGATAAGAGTCTAGAACTAGGAGGGGAGAGACGAGTTATATACTCGCTAGTGTGTGACTTACCTATGCTGAAATTGTTTACTTGATAAGTTGACAAATTGTGATATGCCAATTAACCTTTGTTTTGAAGAAATATTCTAGAATGATATACGAAATACTGAGGAGATGAGCAAAGGAAAATCATGATCTGAGAGGATATAACAGGAAGGTACAATCAGAAAAGAAAAGAAAGCAAGGTATTCTCATCTCTTCGAATATCAGGTACGTACGTAAATTTTGAGGGCAAAATTTCATAAGGAGGGGTGATTGTGAGACCCCAAATTTTATGAAATAAAAGTATTCAATTTTTCTATTTTGGTAAATAGTTAAATTGATAAAAGTTTAAAGTTAAGGGTAATATGTGAAATTTTTTGCAAAGTAAGCAAGTTGATATAAAATATTTGTTATGTCGGGGAATATTCGATTAGTCGGGGAATATTCTTTTTGTCAGGGAATATCTGTACGATGGTACAATCATAGTGGACCCTATTAGCGGAATTATTATTTCGATTGAGAAAGCGACAAAAATATTTTTATGAAAATAACGACGGAAGTTTTACCGTTAACTGTTGAAACACCTGGTGTTAAAAGTATAGTAATACGCGTGGTTGTATAGTAGCACACGGTATTGAGTATTGATGCTTATGTGATAAGTTACTCAGTTTTGTTTTATTGGTATTATTAATGTAATAAAATAGAAAAGCTTTTTATATAAAATAGAATACTTTTATAAAGTTATTCGTTTTATTAGGCTAATAGTAAAATCTTTTTATATAAAACAGAATACTTTTATAAAGTTATCTGTTTTATTAGACAATAATTAGAATATATTATATTTTATTATGTATAGTGTTGCATAGTGTCCTGCATAGTGTTTGTATAGTAAAATCTTTTATAAAGTTATTCGTTTTATTAGATTATAAATAGAATATATATTATATTTTATTTAAAAGATTTTGCTTTAAATATGGACCGTCGATTAAAGTAAATCAATCTGGACCGTTTATGAATTAGTTACTATGCAATCCATTCTTTTATAAATAGAAGCTCATTCCTTCATTATTTTGTATTTAATTCTTTGAAATTCTAGAGATAAACTATAGAGAGAAAGAAGAAAAGTATTCTCGCTAGTTCAACGCTTTCGTATATCCAAAGACTCTTCTTCTTAAGGTAGGGATATTATTTGTTGTACTCATAAGGGGTATTATTTCTTTTGTATTCATGAAGAGAACTTCATTATTCCATTATTTATTATTCATTGTTGAATAACTTGTATATCTGTGCTACCCTATACTTGGTGAAATTCTTTCCGTTATTCCATTCTTTATTATTACATTGGAATATCCTCATCATGCATTTTACGAGACTGGTTCCATTCTTTATTATTACTCGTTGGAATATCACATGCATGCGTTTTATGCTTGGGACTGGTTAGGTTATTTATTATTACATTGGAATATCCTCGATGCGTAGACATTACCGACACGGTTCCGATTATTTAGTATTACATTGGAATAACTGTCTATGTGAAGTACCGCATGCATGGTGATTTACATTGTTATTCCATTCTTTATTATTCGTTGGAACATCCCGCCGGTGCAATTTAATTTTACTTTGACACTGGTTCCGTTATTATTATTCTGTTGGAATAACACATACATCTAAGTAACCGCATGCATGGTGATTTCTTTTGTTATTCTATTCTTTGTTATACTCGGTTGGTTAAAGTTTTGACTTCTATACTCCATGAAATTAGTGGAATATCCTTGATATTTGTGCTTCATCCGAAGATCTTTTCATGGAAAAATTTTTTCGAGCATTCTTGAATTTTACTCCACAAAGAAGTATCATGTTGATAATTTGGACGTTATTAGTTCTGGATAAATTAATTCTTGAACTTGTTTTATTGAATTCTTATATCATTGTCATCATCCTCATGTTTATATTATGTTGAAAGTCATCTGTGGCACTGTAGTGCATAGATGGACTTGGTATGATTATGACTGAGGATTATTTGGTATAATCATGAATAGTAATGTTACAAATGATGTTGAAAATAAATCCTCATTGGCTCGTAGTGCATTGATGGGACGTTTTTGGTATGATTATGGCTATGGATTTCTCTTGACCAAGGGTGCAAAGATGAATTGTTTTATGGCATGATCAGGACCGTTGATGAAAACACGATTATCTTTGGCCCGTAGTGCATGGATAATTTGTGGTCGTGATACTAATGAATATCCTTGGCCTGTAGTGCAGGGATGATTCAATGATGTGGATTAATTATTGAGCTGAGTCACGGTGATGAAATATTAATTTGTGGATGTGATAATAATGAATATCTTTGCCCGTAGTGCATGGATAATTCATTGATGTGATACTAACGAATATCCTTGGTCGTAGTGCATGGATAATTCGATGATGTGGATTATTTATTAAGCCCAGTCTCAGCGATAAAATATTGGTTATATACTTTCAATTTGTAGAAGATAGTAGATATCATGCTATACTTGACTTTTCTAAAATACAGTTGTATGTCTTTGGCTTGTAGTGCAAAGATGAATTGTTAATGAATATCTTTGGCTGTAATGCAAACATGAATTTATTAGTATGATTATGAACAAGAATTGTGATTTGGTATAACCATAATTTTTGATGTTTCAGGGAAGATAGGTGATGAAAATTATCTTACGATCCAGGTGCGAAGATGAATTTAGAATCACAATTATGATTATGAGTTATTCATATGATTGTGGATGAGGAATTGTTGATTGATGTTATAGGATAAAACATTATTGGTGGACTTTTAATATGGAGAAGATAATAGACACGATGATCTATTCGACTCTTCTAATGGATTGCTTCGTTCATTGCAACTATGGTTCAAAACTTTATCATCTACCATATGTTCTAAATCTCTGATTTATTGATGATGAAGGCTATTGATAGTGTAAATTAGCTTTAGTCATGATATTCTTTACTAGGCTAGTTGTACTCACCCTTTCTGCTTCACAATTCCTTTCAGGTAATAAGAGTGTTCACGTAAATCGAGTGGGGATAACAAGGGAATAGAACGGTGGTCTCTATCTATGGAGGTTCTCCCTAAACAGTATAGAAAAGTGTGTTGTATTCTATACATCATTTAGTAGTTATATTTGGTAAATCAAATAGGGTGAGGCGAACCCAACTTTGTAAGGGTGTTTTGCTACTATCATACAAGATGTCTAATGACATACAACCTCGTGTTCTCATAAGACATGGTTGTGCACATCCACTTGCTGAATATATCTACGAGCACTACCTATATGATCTTGGGGTTTATGTGAAATATAATTTTCACTTGGAGACAACGGAGATATTTATATGTCAAGAGAAGACTCACCATTGGGAAGAAGATGATAGTAATCTTCTTATTTTTCTTTGGGGACTTTTGGGTCAACCAAGGATAATTCTGTGGACATATGATATCTATCATAACCTAGATGCATGGCCTCCCATGTACGCAGGTTTCCTGGAGCACTTCCCAAAGATTTTAATTTCTAAAATAGTTTTTGACTATACTTTTATGTAAAGTATCATAGTAAGGTTATGGTCGAGGTACTATGAGAGTTACATACATTTGTATTAAAACTCATAGTTAACTGTGGTCGTATTCTATACGACAGTTCAACAGGTTTATAAATGAAGTTATATTTGAATTTTGTACCATGTATCTGGCGACTCATAATGGGGGATGTATACCTAATTTTGGGGGCGTCACATTTGGTATCAGAGCTTAGGGATATGGTCGCTGGTGAAGATAAGAGTCTAGAACTAGGAGGGGAGAGACGAGTTATATACTCGCTAGTGTGTGACTTACCTATGCTGAAATTGTTTACTTGATAAGTTGACAAATTGTGATATGCCAATTAACCTTTGTTTTGAAGAAATATTCTAGAATGATATCTGAAATACAGGAGATGAGCAAAGGAAAAATCATGATACAGAGGATATAACCGGGAAGGTACAATCCGAAAAGAAAGCAAGGTATTCTCATCTCTTCGAATATCAGGTACGTACGTAAATTTTGAGGGCAAAATTTCATAAGGAGGGGTGATTGTGAGACCCCAAATTTTATGAAATAAAAGTATTCAATTTTTCTATTTTGGTAAATAGTTAAATTGATAAAAGTTTAAAGTTAAGGGTAATATGTGAAATTTTTTGCAAAGTAAGCAAGTTGATATAAAATATTCGTTATGTCGTGGAATATTCGATTAGTCAGGGAATATTCATTTTTCGGGGAATATCCGTACGATGGTACAATCATTGGTGGACCCCACAACAGAATTATTGTCGGATTGAGAAAATGACAAAAATATTTTTATGAAAATAACGACGGAAGTTTTACAATTAACTGTTGAAACACCCAGTGTTAAAAGTACAGTAATACGTGTAAGACCCCAAATTATTAATAAATAAAATTTAATTTTCTCTATTTATTATTTTGAAATAGTAAGGGTTGATTTGATTAAAGTGGTTAGTTATGGGTAAAATGCGCAAATATTTTAAATAACCAAGTGGTTATAAAATATTTATTTTTATCGGAGAATATTCGTTTGATCGTGGAATATTCTTCATCGTCATGGAATATTAAATCGACAGCCTGACGACGACCTTTGTGTGGGCCCCATAACGGAAAGCGATTGGATGAAGAAAATGACAAGTATATGTTGTTTATAAATAACGACGTAGTTATTCTCAATTATCTTGTTGGAATACCCGGTGGTTAAAACACGATGAATACGCGTTATCGCACAAGAAGACAATCGTATTGCACCAATTATTGATTCTTACGTAAGAAGGCACTACTCAATAATTGTTACGATAATTCTTATTCAAAGTATTTTATTTTATTGATTCAATAATTGTTGCGTTGATATTTTATATTATTGTTGTTTTTAATAATTGTCACTACACGGTATTTTCCATTATCGAAGCAATAATTCATATTATCCGAATAATATTATTAGATAACATTATTGGCAATGTCTAGAAAGTTACATTCAGAGAGGTTTGGTCACCTAATTGCGTGCGAAGGAGAAATCCTTATTGAAAAGCCCTCTTTCGGAACCGCACGGTTGTCATCGATTGTGATTCTGCTATAATATTATTTGTGAATAATTAATTATTAATTTATATGATGAGGAAAATATTCATTTTATGTGGATATAGATGGAGAAATTTTTTTTAAAGTAACAATTGTTGAAAATCGGTATTTTATCTTTTCTGATAAAATAATATTTTATTATATTATTATAATATAATTATGATGATAGTTTTTACAATGAATGTGGGATATATGAGTATATGAGGAGGAAGAGTATTTTTGTTGCAAAAGTTATTTAAAACATGTTTTGTGTGTCGGTGGACCCCATTTCTTGACTGAAATTTGATTATAGCCTGTAAAATCGTCCGTATGTGGATTTCGGTCAATTTCTATTTGGAATTTAGAAAAACTTTCTTCTGTAAAGTTGTAGATAATGAAATTTCCTATGAAAAAGACATGTGGTTCGAATTTTTCTGATTAAAGGGCTATTTATTATTAATTATTGAAGTTCCGAAGTTCCGAAATAATTGATTTTTGAGGTTTTAATTATATTTTTCAAGAAAAACGTTTTTGGTAAGTTAAGTGGGTCTAGCATGTGATATGAATGGGTTGAATTTAGATTCAAGAAGTGGGCGTAGGAAATTTGTATATATATATATATGTATATATATATATCAATAATATATTAAATTTTCTACTTTGATGTTCTAAGCATTTTCCTATAAATAGGGTGCTTAGGTTAGAATTGAAAATCACACCAGAAACTAAAGTTTTCTCTCTCTTTCTCTCTCGATATATTGAGCGTATTCTTGTGAGTATTTTGATACTTTGAGTGTTATTATACGGTGCAAGTTTCCTTCAGCACTATATTCAGTATTCCAGCCAGAAGTACTATTCTTTCGAGGTAAGGGATGTTATTTTCTTCTTAAATGATATTATTTTCTTCAATATCATTATGCCAAAATATTGTTTTGAATTTTTTATCAAATTTGGAACTTTTGTGTCTGGGGTTCTTATTCACGATATCTAAGACTATTCACGATATACGTATCGACCTTATTCACGAATACTCAAGACTATTCACGTAAAAATTAAATTTTTGTTTTTCGTCCAAAATATCTATTATGGATACTAGCTTTGATTGTATCCATGTTTTGATCATTCTTAAATTTTACTCCACTATGATTATTTATGAGGTATTTTTAGACATGGAATAGCTGAAAAACGAATCCTTAATATTTATTCTTTTGTTTCACTGGATTCATTTTCTTTAAAATATTTTTCATCATCCTCAGTCCTAAATGATGATATTACTGAATATCTTTGGCATGTAGTGCAAAGATGAATGATTTTTTGATGAATATCTTTGGCCGTAGTGCAAAGATGAACAGGTGTTTAGATGAACATGACCAACTAATGAATATCTTTGGCCTGTAGTGCAAAGATGAATATTTAATTCCAGATATATATTGATTGATGTTACAGGGATAAAATATCGACGATGAACTTTTAAATTCATATATAGAAGATAGTAGATTGCATTCTCTACTTAACTCTTCTAATAAATTATTATTTCCGCTGCGAATATTGATTTAAAATTGGTTGTCAATTGTATTCTATTAGATTTTTCCCTGTTGAAGACTAACGATACTTTGTTCTATGTTATCTTAGTCATAATGTTCTTTACTGGGCTAGTTGAGCTCACCCTTTTTCCTTTTTGTCCATTTTTCTTCTCAGGAGGTGAGAATGTAGCGAGTACTAGTCGGGGTGTGGAATGATGGTTCTAGAAAGTCGTTTTAGTAGTCCTCACTATTTTTGTTAAATAATGTATCAATAATTGTAATGAGGACTTATTTGAGTGTGGATATTGTCTAGATGACAATATTTGTATTTAAACTCACAGTTTTTTATGTTGTATTAATAAAGTTGTAGTTGTTTTCGTACCATGTATTTTGACGACTCGGAATGGGTGTCAGATGCCTATTTTGGGGGCGCCACAACACGCTGCGGTCAGTTATATAGTAGCACACTGGTCTTGATTATTGATGCTTATGTGATAAGTCACTCAGTTTTGTTTTATTGGTATTATTAATGTAATAAAACAGAAAAGTTTTTTATATAAAATGTAATACTTTTATAAAGTTATTCGTTTTATTAGGTTAATAGTAAAATCTTTTTATATAAAAATGCGAAAACTTTTATAAAGTTATCATTTTATTAGACAATAATTAGAATATATTATAATTTATTATGCATAGTATTGCATAGTATGCGATAGTGTTTGCATAGTAAAATCTTTTATAAAGTTATTCGTTTTATTAGATTATAAATAGAATATATTTTATTTTATTTACAAGATTTTGCTTTAAATATGGACCGCCGATTAAAAGTAAATCAAACTGGACCGCTCATGAATTAGTTACTATCTTGATCCATTCTCCTATAAATAAGCTCATTCCTTCATTATTTCTTTTAATTCTTGAAACTCTAGAGAGATAAACTATAGTAGAGAAAGAAGAAAAGTAGTCCGCTATTTCACTACTCATATATCCGAAGACTCTTCTTCTTAAGGTAGGGATATTATTTGTTGTACTCATAAGGGGTATTATTTCTTTTGTATTCATGAAGAGAACTTCGTTATTCCATTATTTATTATTCTCATTGAATAACTCAGATATCTGTGAAGCTACCCTATACTTGGTGAAATTCTTACGTTATTCCATTCTTTATTATTCGCCGGAATATCACATGCATGCGTTTTTATATGGGACTGGTTCCATTCTTTATTATTCATTGGAATATCCCGTCTCAGACGCTTTTACGCCAAACACGGTTCCGTTATTTATTATTCATTGAATATCCCGTCGGTGCGTATTACGCCTAACCTTTGGTTCCGTTATTTAGTATTCGTTGAATAACCTATCTATGCTAAATACCGCATGCATGGTGATTTCTTTTGTTATTCCATTCTTTATTATTACATTGGAACATCATCGTTGGGTGTAATTTCGCCTAACTTTGCTTCCGTTATTATTATTCATTGGAATAACTTGTCTATGCGAAGTACCGCATGCATGGTGATTTCTTTTGTTATTCCATTCTTTGTTATACTCAGTTGGTTAAAGTTTTCACTTCTATACTCCATGAAATTAGTGAAATATCCTTGATATTTGTGCTTCATCCAGTATCTTTTCATGGAAATATTCTTTCGAGCATTCTTGAATTTTACTCCACAAAGAAGTATCATGTTGACAATTTGGACGTTATTAGTTTCCGGATAAATTAATTCTTGAACTTGTTTTATTGAATTCTTATATCATTGTCATCATCCTCATGTTTATATTATGTTGAAAGTCATCATGGCTCAGTAGTGCATAGATGGACTTGGTATGATTATGACCGAGGATTATTTGGTATAATCATGGTAGTAATGTTACAAATGATGTGGAAAAAAAAGTCATCTCGTGGCTCAGTAGTGAATAGATGGACTTGGTATGATTATGACTGTGGATTATTCTTAAGATAATCATGATCGTAATGTTACAAATGATGTAGAAAAAAAATCTTCATTGGCCTGTAGTGCATTGATAGACAGTTTTTGGTATGATTATGGCTATGGATTCTCTTCGGCCAAGGGTGCAAAGATGATTTATTTTATGGCATGATCAGGACCGTTGATGAAAACACGATTATCTTTGGCCCGTAGTGCATCGATAATTCGTGGTCGTGATACTAATGAATATCCTTGGCCTGTAGTGCAGGGATGATTCGATGATGTGGATTAATTATTGAGCTGACTCGATAATAATGAATATCTTTGGTCGTAGTGCATGGATACTTCATGGATGTGATACTAACGAATATCCTTGGCCATAGTGCATGGATAATTCGATGATGTGGATTATTTATTAAGCTGAGTCTCAGCGATAAAATATTGGTTATACACTTTTAATTTGTAGAAGATAGTAGATATCATGCTCTACTGACTTTTCTAAAATACTGATTGTATGTCTTTGGCTTTCAGAAGTGCAAAGATAAATTGTTAATGAATATCTTTGGGTCAGTAGTGCAAAGATGAATTTATTAGTATGATTATGAACAAGAATTGTGATTTTGTATAACCATAATTTTTGATGTTTCAGGTGAAGATATGTGATGAAAATTATCTTCGTCCCGGGTGCGAAGAGGAATTTAGAATCACAATTATGATTTCTGCACTCTCCTGATGCGTTTTGATGTCTGCTAATACTCAGTTTTTGGGACTCTGTTAGGCGCCTGGACTCTAAAATAAAGGCAGATTTCGGCGAGAACATAGAGGAGCTTAATATTACGTTGCAATCAACAAATCATACAATACAAGGAGCATACTACAGAGATTAATTCCAGGATTCAATTGCGAGCTTTGGAGGAATAATTTGAAGAGATTATCGTGACGGTTGCCAATCTAGGCTACGTGAAGGGGTTTTCATTATTCTTCTTCTCTTTAGTCTTTTATTTGTAATTGAAAGGATGGTTTTATTAGATTATTCAGTTTTTAATTCATTCGTTATGAACTAATTAGCTTATTAGACTTGTGATGGATCCTTGGGTGAAACGATGATTTTATAACTTTGATTTCCAATTCAATAAAGTATTTTCAGTTTATCTATGTTAATTCGAGCGTGAACTTATGAATTGCTTGATCAACAATTCCTCGTGGATTTGAATGGAATCGAGAGAGGATATTCAAATCTATACCTAGTTAATGTAGTATGTGTCATGAATTTTGTGAATAGCATATTTTTTATTATTGTTAAGGTAGAGATATGCCTGACATCACATGTAATCGGGTAGAGAACTTAAGCTTAAACCTTCTTTAATTGCAGTTCACATAGAGATATAGTGAGTTGGTTGATTTAGGTGTTTAACGGATTTCTATCTTAATTGTGGATTGATGTTAATACGGTATTAGTGCATCGAGAGGTGGTTAATACTACGTTCGTGTTCTTGATTAATAAACTGAGATAGTGAATTGAATTGGAATAAAGATGTTACAATCAGAGTGAAGCTCAGGGTGAAATCATAAGTCTAATTCTCCATTAATTGTTTGAATTCCAGATTTTGATATTAGTGATTTGGTTTGTGGTATTTTATTTGTTTTTAATTTAGGTTCTATAATTTTTAATCATTGAATTGGATAGTTTAGTAAAATTAGGATTAATAGGAAATTGATAATTGTGAAGTTAAGTTTCTTACTAAATTGTCTCTGTGGGAACGATACTCTATTCATCACTTTATTACTTGTTGACCACGTACACTTGCGTGTTTTGCGCATATCGATTTTACCCAACAGGTATTGTACAGTATCTCTGATTATTGATACTTACGTAAGAAGTCACTCAGTTCATTTAATAATTGCCACATTAGTTGTTGTATAGTATCTCATATTATTAATTCAATTATTGTCACAGTATCATCTGCACAATATTTTATATTATTAAATCAATATTTGAGACAACACATTTATTCATATTATTATTTGCATTATTGAAAATGTCTAGAAAGTTCTGTCGAGGAAAGGGTTAGATTATTTAATTGTGCACCAATAAGGAGAAATCCTTATCGGAAAGCCCCCTCTTTCCTGGGAATGATCTCGTTGTCAATATTGTAAGTTATAATATGAATGATGAATAATTGTTAAAAGATTAAAAATTTGTTTATTGAAGATAAGTGATTTGTGGTAAATATTTATTCAATTTTTGGATATAAATAGAGGGGTTTGTCATGAGGCATTTGTTGTAAGTTTGACTTATTATTCCATAGAGAGATGTACTAATTTTTCAGACCGTCAGTTGTGCTTTTAATAATAAATCAATCTGGGCCGTCAGTTGTGGTTTTAATAGTACATCAATCTGGACCATCGGTTGTGGTTTTAATAGTAAATCAATATGGACCGTCGGTTGTGGTTTTAATAGTAAATCAATATGGACCGTTGGTTATGGTTTTAGTAGTAAATCAATCTGGACCGTCCATAAATTAGTTACTATTTAGTCCATTCTCCTATAACTAGAAGCGTATTTCTTCTTTCATTCTCACTCTTTCATTCTCACCAATTCACTAAGACTCACAAGAGAAACTATAGAGATAGAAACTATAGAGAGAAAAAAGAAGAGTATTATGCTACTTCACTATTGTAGTATCCAATCTTCTACTAAGGTAAGGGATATTATTTCTTTCATATTGTAAGGGATATTAATTTTCTTATTCATTCTTTAATCTGTGGAAATAACCTGTCTACGCGGATTACCACATGCATGGTGAATAACTCTTCGTACTCATTCTTTATTTGTGGAAAAGATTTGTCTACGTGAATTATCGCATGACGGGTGAAAATCTATTTGTTGTTTCGTATATTATTTCTTTTCATATTGCTAAATCTAAACTTATTATGGTAAGTATTGCTTCTATAATCTCTAAAATTAGTAGAATATCATTGAGTTTTGCGCTTCTTCTAGTATCGTTTCATTGGAATATTGGTATGAATTTTCTTATTAAATTTCAATATTTCCATTCGGGGTACTATTCACTCGGGATACTATTCACGGGGTAATATACACTCGGGTACTATTCACTCGGGATACTATTCACGGGGTACTATTCACTCGGGGGTACTATTCACTCGGGGTACTATTTATTCGGGGTACTTTGCATGACGGGGTACTATTTATTTGGTACTATTCATTCAAGTATTATTCACGGGTTACTATTCACGACAAAAGTGATTTGTTTTCTGTCCAAATTATTTTTGATACTTGAATATCATTTTTGAATTTTACTCCACAATTAGTTATCATGTTGACAAGACATGTGGACATTCTTAAACTCTGGATAAATTGAATTATAAATCTCTAATATTTATCCTTGATCTCACTTGATTGATTCCTTATATCATTGTCATCATCCTCATGATTATGTTGTGGTAAAAGTCATCTTTGGCCCGTAGTGCATAGATGGATTGTTGATTGGTATAATTATGACCAGAAATTTTGTATTGGTATAATCATGACCTATAATATTACAGACAAATGATGTGGTGAATTCCTTTTTGGCCCGTAGTGCATAGATGGACAGTTGTTTGGCATGATCATGACTACCACTACAAGAAAAAGTCTTACTTCCGACGGAATTAGGTTCGACGGACTCTATTCAGTCGTAAATAAGTTATTTTCGACGAAATAATCTGTCGATCATAAGTTCGTCAGAAATAATTTATTTCGGAGGAAATCTGTTGGAATTATAAGGCCTCATCTGGCGCCAAATTTCCCGCCAGTACGAAACTTATGTTTGACGAAACTATGGTTATTTTCGAGGGACTTTTCGTCGAGGATAACTTATTTCTGAGAGACTTATTTCCGACGGACATTTCGTCGGAACAATCTTATAAAACCTAATCAGATTCATCTTATTCAGGCGAATCTCATCTCTCACTCTCATCTTCACTCTCAGTCATCTCTCACTTTCATCTTCACTCTTAGCTCCTCTCTCACTCTCATCTCCGACGCCCACCTGCCACCCACCACCACCTCCAACCGCCGACCAACCACCACCATCTCAGTTCTCTATATTCCTCTCGCCCCTGCCCCACCACTAACCAACCACCCTCACCCGCCACCAACCCGCCACCACCTCCCATCACTCCGGCCAGTGTCCACCAATGTCCACCACCACCTCCCATCTCAGGTATGAGTTCAAATATTGTTTCAATTTGATGATGATGTACACAATCAGTAAAATGATTAATTTTTATATTGTATGTATATATTGATTTGAGGCTAAAAATTGGTAGAGTTTTTAATTTAGTATTGGTTTAGTTTGTTATTGTCAATTGGAATTGGAAATTGGTAATGTTTAAATTTGTTAATTGGTTACTCTGTGTGCATCAATTTGTATAGTCAATTGGATTTGAGGCTGAAAATTGGTACGGCTAAAAATTTGTTATATATTTGGGGCTGAAAATTGGTATATATTTGGAAAGTGTAATTCATTTTGATTGAGAATTGATAATTCTGCAGTATATATTGTTTGCATTGTTTATGTATTTTAATTAGTTTCCAATATTGAATTTAACTGATTTTAGGACTGTCCTTAATTTTCATATATTTGCTATTTCTGACGGAATTTCTGTCAGAATTAATCAATTGCAAGATTTGTGGGCGATGCATGTATTGTATTAGTAATTAGTTTTCCAATATTAAAATATAAACTAAGTAGCATTAACTTAGTTTCTTACTAATAAAATAAAATAAATTTCATTTAGTTTATTAAATAAAAATAAATTTTAAAAATTAGATAATATAATATAATATAATACAAAATAAAATAAAATAAAATAATAAATTAAATTGAATAAAATAAAACAAATTTGATTTAATTTAATAAAAATATTTAAAAATATATAATATAATACAAATAAAATACAATACAATAAAAAATAAAATAAAATAAAATAAAATAAAATAAATTTAATTTAATTTAATTTAAATAATTTAAATTAAATTAAATTTAATCTAATTTAATAAAAAATTTAAAAATTATATAATATAATACAAAATAAAATAAAATAAAATAATTAATAAATTTAATTAAATAAATTTAATTTAATTAAAATAAAATAAATTAAATTAAATTTAAAATGAATTTAATTTAATTTAATAAAAAATTAAAACTTATATAATATAATACAAAATAAAATAAAAATAATAATAAATTTAATCCAATTTAATAAAATAAAATAAAATGATTTAATTTAATTTAATTTAATAAATATATAAACCAGTTATATACTATAATATAATATAATACAAAAGAAAAGAAAAGAAAATATAATAATAAACTAAGTAGCATTTGCTTAGTTGGGATGCAATTAAAAGAAACTGAATAAGAATGTTTTCGATTAAATAAAATAATATACTTTGGAACTTAATTAGAATGTCGCTTGACAAGTAAAAGTGAATGTCGAATAATAGTCTCCATATATATTACAAATAACATTTCTCATAAACTAAGTAGCACTTAGTTTTTCATTGGCAAAATAAACTAAGTAGCATTTGCTTAGTTTGCCGCAATAGTCAATAAACTTAATAAGTACTATAAGTATATATACATATATGTGCTATAACATGAAACTTAGAAACCTGTTTGACAAGTAGGAGTGAATGTCGAACAATAGTCTCTATATATTCCAAATAACAATTCTCATAAACTAAGTAGCACTTGCTTAGTTTATCATTGGCAAAATAAACTAAGTAGCATTTGCTTAGTTTGTCACAATTTTCAATAAACTCAATAATAGTCTCCCTTTAATCTTCAATACACTCAATAATATATGTACTATACTTTGGAACTTAGAAACCCGTTTGACATTCACTTAGTATGAGTGAATGTTGAACAATCCCCAGTTTGGGATTGTTACTGGATGTTATGTCTCTCACTTAGGCTGGTGCCAATACGAAACAGTACATTTTTGTTGTTTTGAGGATTTTTTGACTGTTATCTCTATATGTTCTTCGAGTGCATACTTAGATTAAGTTATCTTAGTCTATTTCGTGTGCTTGGAGACCATGAGGAGGTGCTGCTGAAATTTTCTTTAAACTTATGAAACGTACTCAACGTGTTGGCACTAGTGTCGAGACACATCCAATAACGGGATAAAAGCCTTACCCCTTTCCTGTAGAGTGGAGATACTAGGTTAATATCTAATTTATGCATGAATATCCCTTTTCTGAATGCATCTTCTGTGAGACCCCAGATTTTATAAATAAAGATTTTATTTTCTCGAAATATTTTTTTGAATATTATGGTGTGGATTTTATATAATGTTATAGTTGTGGGAAGTATTTATAAATTTTACAAAGTATGCAAGTTGTCATATTATATTCGATTGGTCGGGGAATATTCGTTTTATCAGAGAATATTCGTGCAACGGCACAATCATTGGTGGACCCCACAACGGAATAAATGTCGGATTGAGAAAACGACAAAAATATTTTATTGAAAATAACGGCAGAAGTTTTACCGTTGATACTGTTGAACTACTCGGTAGTAAAAAAAAAATACGATGTCTGGCGTTGTTGCATAGTAGCATATGGTATTGATTATTGATATTTATGTGAGAAGTCACTCGGTTTTATTCAATTATTGCTATAATAGTACGATAAGTATCTCACATTATTTGATTCAATTATTGTTGATTTTGAAGTTTTGTTTTATTCACGTAATAAAATAGAAACATCTTTTTATATAAAACAGAATATTTTATTAAAGTTATTCTATAAATAGAATATATTATATTTTATTATGCATAGTATTTGCATAGTGTTTGCATAGTAAAAATCTATTTATATAAATAGAATATATTATATTTTATTTAAAAGATTTTTCTTTAAATAAGGACCGTCAAATTAAAGTAAATCAATCTGGACCGTTCATGGATTAGTTACTATGCATTCCATTTTCCTATAAATAGAAGCTCAATCCTTCATTATTTTCTTACGAATTCACTGAACTCTAGAGAGAGAAACTATAGAGAGATAGAAGAAAAGTTTTATGCTAATTCACTACTCTTATATCAAGTATTATTTTACGGTAAGGGATATTATTCTTTTGTATTCAAGAAGAGAACTTCTATTATTCCATTTCTTTATTGTTCATTGGAATAACTTTGATCATGCGGGCTACCTATATACTTGGTGTCATTCTTCTATTATTCTATCTTTATTATTCTATCAGAATATCCTATCTATGCTATACGCCGGACCTGGTTCCATTTTTATTATTCCGTCTTTATTATTCTGTCGGAATATCTTGTAAAGTGTATCTGTGGGACCTAGTTCCATCATTTATTATTCGCATTTATTATTCTATTGGAACATCTGTCGGTGTGAATTTCACACGACACGGTTCCGTTATTATTATTACATTGAAATAACTAATCTCATGCGAACTACCACATGCATGGTGATACCTTTTGTTATTCCATTCGGTATTATACTCAGTTGATTAAAATTTTGACTTCTATACTCCATGAAATTAGTGGAATATCCTTGATATTTGCGCTTCATCTAGTATCTTTTCGTGGAAATATTCTTCTGAGCATTCTTGAATTTTATTCTATAAAGCAGTATCATGTTGACAATTTGGACGTTATTGGTTCCTAGACAAATTAATTCTTGAACTTGTTTAATTGAATTCTTATATCATTGTCATCATCCTCATGTTTATGTTATGTTGAAAGTCATCTGTGGCCTGTAGTGCATAGATGGACTTGGTATGATTATGACCAAGGATTATTCGGTATAATCATGACCGTAATGTTACAAATAATGTGAAAATTAAAAGTCCTCATTGGCCCGTAGTGCATTGATGGACTGTTTTTGGTATGATTATGGCTATGGATTCTCTTCGGCCAAGGGAGCAAAGATGAATTATTTTATGGCATGATCAGGACCGTTGATGAAAACACGATTATCTTTGGCCCATAGTGCATGGATAATTCGTGGTTGTGATACTAAAGAATATCCTTGGCCTGTAGTGCAGGGATGATTTAATGATGTGGATTATTTATTGAGCTGAGTCTCAGCGATAAAAGTGATGAAAAACTTTTTAAATCATAAAAGATAGTAAATTCTATTCTCTACTTGACTCTTTTAATGGATTGCTTGTTCCGCTGCAATTAAACTTGATGTCTATTGTATTTTATCAGTTTAACATTGTTGGAGGCTAATGATAATTTATTCTGCATTATCTTAGTCATAATATTTCTTACTGGCCTAGTTGAGCTCACCCTTTCTTTCATTGTTCTCTTCAGGAAATGAGAATATAGCTGGGACGAGTCGGGGAACGGAGTGATGGTCCAGAGGATAGCATTAGTAGTTCTCACTATTTTGTGAAATAGTGTGATAATAATTGTAATGAGGATTCCTTTTGAGTTTGTATAATCTCTAGTAGACAATAATTGTAATCAAACTCACAGTTTATGTTTTGTCGTATTGTACACGACAGTTGTATTAGTAAGTTGTATTTGAATTCTGTACCATATATCTGGCGACCCAAGATGGGTGATGTATACCTAATTTTGGGGCGCCACGGTTGGTATCAAAGCTTAGGGATATGATCCTGGCCAGATGTGAGAATAGAACTAGGAGGGGAGAGGCGGGAATTTTTTCGCTAGTATGACCTACCTAAGTTTATTTTATATTTAATTGGTCGGTCAGAGTATAGAGATAATATGTGATATGTTAATTAACCCTTGTTTTGTGGCAGTATTTGAAAATGGCATCCGAGAATGTTAAGATTATCAATGGAGCACAGGAGACCGTTGAGTCTCCACAGATCAATACTCAGGATAATGTGCAACCAGAGGACAATACTCCTCATGAAAACAATAACACCAATGAAATGGTGAATGATGGGATGGTCAGAGACTTTATGCAATTCATGCAACAACAGGTGAAGGCAGCTCATGTCCAAAATGAAGGTAAAAATACTAATAACTCTTGGACGGTCACCGCTAAGCAGTTTAAGGAGCAATTCATGCAACAACGGGCGAAGGCAGCTCCTGTCCATAATGCAGGTGGAAACAATGGTAACCCACGGTTGGTCACCGCTAAGCAATTCAAGGAGCTGGGAACACCGGAGTTTATGGGAAAGCCAGAACCACTTAAGGTGGAGACATAGATAAAGCAAATTACCTAGATATTTGATGTCTTGGAATGCTCAGAGGAGCAAAAGGTTCCATTGGCCACCTTTATGTTGCGTGAAGAAGGAGATCATTGGTGGGAATCTGTATAACGTACCCAGCCTGACGCACTCAAGATGTCTTGGGAGAAGTTCCAAGAATTATTCAACGACAAGTACTTTCCTGAAAGTATTCGTCACATGAAGGAGGTAGAATTCATCAAGCTGGAGCAAAACAATATGACCGTGTCGCAGTACGAGGCTAAGTTTGCGGAGTTATCCCGGTTTTCATCCCATTTGGTTGATAATGAGGAGCGAATGACGCGAATGTTTTTGCGAGGTTTGAAACCCGATATACGTCAATACCTCATTTCTCACAAACTTTGTTTATATTCAGATGTTGTGAATAGGGCTCAGTTATTAGAGCGCGATAATGAGTCAGCACAACCAAAAGGCAACGACCAACAACACAATAATAATCATACACTGGGTGTAGCGGTCATCGAACAACGATAACCATCGTGGGGATATTATCATGCCAAGAATGGTAACCATTTCGGTGGTAATCATGGCCAAGATAATAAGAATGGACATTTTAAGAAGAGAAGGTTCAACAATGACGTGAAGACGTCGGCACCAGCACCCGTTTCAAAGGAAGAAGAATGCCCATCGGTCGTATGTTTCAAATGCGGACAAGAGGGACACATCCGTCCAAACTGTACGCAACAATCCAAAGCGTGTTTTAATTGCGGAAGAGAAGGTCACCTAGCTCGATTTTGTCGTATGGTGAAGTCAAGTCCAACCGGGATAGTGATGCCAAATGATGTCCCAGACAAGCCAAAGCCGGTAGTTTAAGAGAGAGCGTTTTTTTTTTTTTCTCGTGACGAGGAACCTGAATAAAATTATTACGGGTAAGTTAATCATAAGCTCTTACGAAGTCTATACCGTGTTAGATAC
Organism: Panax quinquefolius; assembly: GCA_020205615.1. NCBI lineage: Eukaryota > Viridiplantae > Streptophyta > Magnoliopsida > Apiales > Araliaceae > Panax > Panax quinquefolius. The sequence continues at coordinate 44,024,317 of CM035160.1, read as the reverse complement.
CGGTTCTACTCACTCTTTTATTTCACCTAGTTGTGTTCAATGTTTGTACTTAACTTAGGAGAAGTTAAACTTTGATTTATCTATTGAAACTCCATTGGGAGAAACCTTCATTACCTCCATTGTCTATAAATCTTGTTTGATTCAAATCGACACTTTCACGTTACCTGTCGATCTTATCTCTTTGAAAATACTTGCCTTTGATGTGTTTTTTTTAAACGATTGGTTAACTACTCATCATGTTTTTCGTAAGGTTGTTAGCTTTCATATTCCTAACCAACCTATTATGCGAATTCAAGCAACCAAACCACTAAATTCAATCATTGTCATATCAAGCCATAAGTAAAGAGCCCCGATCCTTTTGTTGATGACTTCCTTGTGTGGAATGCACAAGCGGACTTTCTATAGGAGACGTCGTGAATGACGATGACAAGTTGATAGGTATCATTGTGAGGTGCTATCTAGGTTAAGGATAGAAGTCACGATTGGTATCAATGTGACATACTATCCATGTCTTGGATTAAATGTGATTTTGAATGATATTTTATCATTAATAAATCTTGGACGTATTCTCGAAGACTTTTAGCCTACCCTAGAGCGTGAAATCGAATTTTGTATTGACACCAAGACAAAACCAATTTCTTAAACCCTCAAAATATTTCTTCAACTAAAACAAAGCGTAATACGCGCCAAAGCGTTGACTCGAATTTGTTGAAGATTACGATCGTCTTATTCAATATCATCGTGGAAGAGCGAATGTGGTAGCTAACGTGTTGAGTAGAAGATCGTATACGTTTACGAGTGCGATGTTGTTAACATAAAGACTCATTTCGTATAACTTGCAAATGATGAAGATAGAGTTAAAGACTCTAGGGACCCACGTGAAGATAACGAATATACGAGTAAAATCGACTATAATCTATAAAGTTAAAGACGCTCAAGCTACATACCCGAATCTGATGAATGTGAAGAAGAAGGTTTAAGAGGGCGTTATTCTAGAAGCAAGAGTTGCTGAAGAGAGGAAATCTCAACCATCGATTTAATTGGCCCATTTGAAATCCTCGATTGAAGTAGGAACTGTGGCTTATAGACTCGTTTTACCGCCAAGTATGTCGCATGCTCATAACATTTTTAACGTATCAATGTTACGTAAATATGTGGATGACCTGAACCACATTATTAATTTAGAATCGGACGAGATAGCCGATGATTTAACGTATGAGATCTCGTGTTAAAATCTTTGATATGAAGAATCGTATCCAACACTCAAGGGTTATACCTCAAGAGGTAGAATCTGAAATGAAGTCAAGGTATCCTCACCTGTTCGGCATACTAGGTACGTACATAAATTTCGAGGGTGAAATTCCATAAGGAGGGGAGATTGTGAAATCCCAGATTTTATGAATAAAGAATTAATTTTCTCGAAATAATTTTTTTTATATTATGGTGTGAATTTGAGATAATGTTATAGTTGTGGGTAATATTTATAAATTTTGCAAAGTATGCAAGTTGTCATATTATATTCGATTGGTCGGGGAATATTCGTTTTAAGCAGAAATATTTATGCGACCAAGACAATCATTAGTGGACCCTATTAACGGAATTATTGTCGGATTGAGAAAACGACAAAAATATTTTATTGAAAATAACGCTGTTTTGTGGCGCCCCAAAATTAGGTATACATCACCCATCTTGAGTCGCATGAGATACATGGTACGTAATTCAAATACAACTTAATAATACAACCGTAGGTACAACAATACGACAAAACATAAACTGTGAGTTTGAATACAAATATTGTCTACTAGAGAGTATACAATCTCAAAAGGAGTCCTCATTACAATTATTATCACACTATTTTACAGAATAGTGAGGACTACTAATGCACCATCTAGGACCATCATTATGTTCCCCAACTAGTCCCAACTACGTTCTCATTTCCTGAAGAGAATAGTGAAAGAAAGGGTGAGCTTAACTAGCCCAGTAAGAAATATTATGACTAAGATAATGCAGAATAATTTATCGTTAGCCTTCAACAGTGTTAAACTGATAAAATATAACAAACATCAAGTTTAACTGCAGCGGAACAAGCAATCCATTAGAAGAGTCAAGTAGGGAATAAAATCTACTATCTTCTATGATTTAAAAGGTTTTCATCACTTTTATCATTTGGGACTCGACAATAAATAATCCACATCATCGAATCACCCCTGCACTACGGCCAAGGATATTCTTTAGTATCATGACCATGAATTATCCATGCACTACGGCTAAAGATAATCATGTTTTCATCAATGGTCCTGATCATGCTATAAAACAATTCTTCTTTACACAACGGCCAAAGAGAATCCATAGCCATAATCATACCAAAAACTGTCCATCAATGCACTAACGGGCTAATGAGGACTTTTACCACATCATTTGTAACATTACGGTCATGATTACACCGAATAATCCCTGGTCATAATCATACCAAGTCCATCTATGCACTACAGGCCACAGATGACTTTCAACAAAATATAAACATGAGGATCGATGATGACAATGATATAATAATTCAATAAAACAAGTTCAAGAATTATTTTATCCAGGAATTATTAACGTCTAAATTGTCAACATGATACTGTTTTGTAGAGTAAAATTCAAGATTGCTCAGAAGAATATTTCCATGAAAAGATCTTTGGATGACGCCGTAAAAATATCAAGGATATTCCACTAATTTCATGGAGTATAGAAGTCAAAGTTTTAACCAACTGAGTATAATAAAGAATGGAATAACAAAAGAAATCACCATGCATGCGATAGACCGCACATGAAGGTTATTCCAACAGAATAATAAATAACGGAACCAGGTTCGGCGTAAAACGCAGAGACAAGATATTCCAATAGAATAATAAAAAATGGAACCGGTCCCGGCGTAAAAGCGCATGCACGAGGATATTCAATGAATAATAAATAAGCGGAACTAGGTTAAAGTAAAACGCATGTGACAGGATATTCCAATGAGAATAATAAAGAATGGAATATTAGAAGAATTTCACCATATATACGATACTTTGCATAGACAAGTTATTCCAACATAATAATAAAGAATGGAATAATGGAAGAATTTCACAAGTATAGGGTAGCTGGCAGATATCTGAGTTATTCCAATGAATAATAAAGAATGGAATAATGAAGTTGTCTTCATGAATAAGAAAGAAAGAGTACCCCTTACGAGTACAACAAATAATATTCCCTACCTTAGAAAGAAGAGTACTGGATATAGAAGTAGTGAAGTAGCAGAACACTTTACTTCTTTCTCTCTATAGTTTCTCTCTCTAGAGTTTCAGTGAATTCGTAAGAAATAATAAATGAATGAGCTTCTATTTATAGAAAAATGGACTGCATAGTAACTAACTCATGAACGGTCCAGATTGATTTACTTTAATCAGACGGTCCATATTTAAAGCAAAATCTTTTAAATAAAATATAATATATTCTATTTATAATCTAATAAAATGAATAACTTTATAAAAGATATTACTATGCAAACACTATGCAAGCACTATGCAAACACTATGCATAATAAAATATAATATATTCTAATTATTGTCTAATAAAATAAATAACTTTATAAAAGTATTTTGTTTTATATAAAAAGATTTTACTATGCAAAAACACACTATGCAGAACCTTTATTCAACACTATGCATAATAAAATATAATATATTCTATTTATAGAATAACTTTATAAAAGTATTACTTTTTTATATAAAAAGATTTTACGTATTATTACATTAATAATACCAACAAAAGCTGAGTGACTTATCACTTAAGCATCAATAATTAATACCGTGTGCTACTATGCAAAATACTATGCAGACACTATGCAACACTATGCATAATAGAATATAATATATTCTATTTATAGAATAACTTTATAAAAGTATTCTGTTTTATTACAATAATAATACCAATAAAACAAAACTAAGTGACTTATCACGTAAACATCAATAATTAATATCGTGTGCTACTATGCAACCACACATATTACTGTACTTTTAACACCGGATGTTTCAACAGTTAACGGTAAAACTTCCGCCGTTATTTTCATAAAATATTTTTATCGTTTTCTCAATCCGACAATAATTTCGTTGTTGGGTCCACCAATGATTGTTCCGTCGTACGAATATTCTCCGACAAAAAGAATATTCCCCGACCAATCGAATATTATACAACAAATTGCATACTTTTCAAAATTTATAAATACTATCCACAACTATAACACACACCATAATATTAAAAAATTATTTCAAGAAAATTAAATATTTATTCATAAAATTTGGGGTCTCACAATCTCCCATCCTTATGGAATTTTGCTCTCGAAATTTACGTACGTACCTGGTATGCCGAACAGGTGAGGATACCTTGACTTTACTTCAATTTCTAACTCTTGAGGTATAACCTTTGAGTGTTGAATATGATCATTCTTATCCAAGATTTGAACAGGAACCTCTTCATACGTCAAATCTTCCGCTATTTCATCCGATTCTAACTCAATAATGTGGTTCGGGTATTCCACATATTTAAGTAACATCATTTGGTCGATAATGAGGAACGAATGATGCGAATGTTTTTGCGAGGTTTGAAACCCGATATACGTCAATACCTCATTTCTCACAAACTTTGTTTATATTCAGATGTTGTGAATAGGGCTCAGTTATTAGAAGTAGCGATAATGAGTCGAAAGACAACCAAAAGGCTGACGACCAACAACCTGATAATAATCATCATTTAGGTGGCGGTCGGTCATGAACAATGATAACCATCGTGGGGGATATTATCATGCGAGAATGGCAACCATTTGGTGGTAATCATGGCAAGATAATAAGAATGGACATTTAAGAAGAGAAGGTTCAACAATGGCGTGAAGGCGTCGGCACCAAACACCGTTTCAAAGGAAGAAGAAGCCCATCGGTCGTATGTTTCAAATCACGAACAAGAAGGACACATCGAGTCAATATCATGACAATCCAAAGCGTGTTTTAATTGCGGAAGAAGGTCACCTAGCTCGATTTTGTCGTATGGTGAAGTCAAGTCCAACGGGATAGTGATGCCAAAGGATGTCTAGACAAGCCAATGGCCGTAGTTTAAGAAAAAGCGTTTTTTTCTCGTGACGAGGAACACTGAATAAAATTATCACGGGTAAGTTAATCATAAGCTCTTCTGAAGTCTATACCATGTTGAATCTGGGTTCTACTCACTCTTTTATTTCACCTAGTTGTGTTCAATGTTTGTACTTAACTCCGGAGAAGTTAAACTTTGATTTATCTATTAAAACTCCATTGGGAGAAACCTTCGTTACCTCCACTGTTTATAAATCTTGTTTGATTCAAATCGACACTAACACGTTACCTGTCGATCTTATCTCTTTGAAAATACATGCCTTTGATGTGTTTTTTTTTTAACGATTGGTTAACTACTCATCATATTTTTTATAAGGTTTCTAGCTTTCATATTCCTAACCAACCTATTATGCGAATTCAAGCAACCAAACCACTAAATTCAATCATTGTCATATCAAGCCATAAGTAAAGAGCCCCGATCCTTTTGTTGATGACTTCCTTGTGTGGAATGCACTGAAGCCAAACTTTCTGTAGGCGACGTCGTGAATGACGATGACAAGTTTATAGGTATCATTGTGAGGTGCTATCTAGGTTAAGGGATAGAAGTCACAGTTGGTATCAATGTGACGTACTATCCAAGTCTTGGATGAGAGTAACACTTTTGAATGATATTTCTATCATTAATAAATTTCTAGGCGTATTCACGAAGACTTCTTTAGCCTACCCCGAGGCGTGAAATCGAATTTTGTATTGAAATCGATACAAAACCCATTCTTAAACTCTCAAAATATTTCTTCAACTAGAACAAGCGTAATATCGCGCTAAAGAGCGTTGACTCAAATTTGTTGAAGATTACGATCGTACTATTCAATATCATCGTGGAAGAATGACGTGGTAGGCGGCGTGTTAAGTAGAAGATCGTATCGTTTACAAGTGCGATGTTGTTAACACAAAGACTCATTTCGTATAACTTGCAAATGATGAAGATAGAGTTAAAGACTACAGGGACCAGCGTGAAGATACTTGAATATCGAGTAAAATCGACTTTGTCGATAAAGTTAAAAGGCGCTCAAGCTACATACCGAATCGATGAATGTGAAGAAGAAGGTTCGAGAGTTCGTTATTACAGAAGCGAGAGTTCTTGAAGAGAGGAAATCTCGACCCTCGATTTAATTGGCCCATTTGAAATCCTCGATTGGTAGGGCGTGGCTTATAGACTCGTTTCTTGCCAAGTATATCGGCGTGTTCATAACGTTTTTAACGTATCAATATTACGTAAATATGTGGATGATTTCGAACCACATTATTAATTTAGAATCGGATGAGATAGCGGATGATTTAGCATTATGAATTTAGCGTTAAAATCTTGGATAAGAAGAATCGTATCCAACACTTTCGAGGTTATACCTCGAGAGTTAGAATGCGAAATGAAGTCGATGTATCCTCATCTATTAGGCATACCAGTGCGTGCGTAAATTTAGAAGCGAAATTCCATAAGGAGGGAGATTGTGAAACTCGAGGATTTATGAATAAAGAATTAATTTTCTTGAAATAATTTTTTATATTATGGTGTAAATTTGAGATAATGTTATAGTTGTGGGTAATATTTATAAATTTTGCAAAGTATGCTGAGTTGTCATATTATATTCGATTGGTGGGGAATATTCGTTTTAAGCAGGGAAATATTAAATGCTGCGGCCTGATCATTAGTGGACCCCGCAGCGGAATTATTGTCGGATTGAAAGCGAGAAAAATATTTTATTGAAAATAGCGGCGGAAGTTTCGTTGATACTATTGACCTACTCGGTAGTAAAAAATGCGATGTCTGGCGTTGTTGCGTAGTAGCTGCGGTATTGATTATTGATCTTTATGTGATAAGTTAAACTCGGTTTTGTTGATTATTCTCTGATAGTTTTCTTGCGTAGTATCTCACATAATTTGATTCAATTATTGTTGATTTAGATGTTTTGTTTTATTCACGTAATAAAATAGAAACATCTTTTTATATAAAGCAGAATACTTTATTAAAGTTATTACATAAATAGAATATATTATATTCTATTATGCATAGTGTTTTGCATAGTAAAATCTTTTTATATAAAGCAGGATACTTTATTAAAGTTATTACATAAATATGCATAATAAAATATAATATATTCTATTTATAGAATAACTTTAATAAAATATTCATTTTATAAAAGATTTTACTATGCAAAACACTATGCGTAATAGAATATAATATATTTCATTTATAGAATAACTTTAATAAAGTATTACATTTTATATAAAAGATGTTTTATTTTATTACGTGAATAAAACAAAACTTCAAAATCAACAATAATTGAATCAAATTATGTGAGATACTTGTCGTGAACTATTGTAGCAATAATTGAACAAAGCGGAGTGACTTATCACATAAGCATCAATAATCAATACCGCATACTACGCAACAACGCCAGACATAAAGATTACTTTACTACCGAGTAGTTCAACAAGATTTGTGGTAAAACTTCCGCCCAAGTTATTTTCAATAAAATATTTTTGTCGTTTTCTCAATCCGATAATAATTCCGCCAGGTCCACCAATAACGATCTGTCGCATTTAATATTTTCTCTTTAAAACGAATATTCCTGACCAATCGAATATAATATGACAACATGCATTCTTTGCAAAATTTATAAATATTACCCACAACTATAACATTATCTCAAATTCACACCATAATATAAAAAAATTATTTCAAGAAAATTAATTCTTTATTCATAAATCCTGGAGTTTCACAATCTCCCCTCCTTATGGAATTTCGCCCTCGAAATTTACGTACGTACCTGGTATGTCGAACAGGTGAGGATACCTTGACTTCATTTCAGATTCTAACTCTTGAGGTATAACCCTTGAGTGTTGGATACGATTCTTCTTATCCAAGATTTTAACGCGTGATCTCATACGTTAAATCATCCGCTATCTCGTCCGATTCTAAATTAATAATGTGGTTCGGGTCATCCACATATTTACGTAACATTGATACGTTAAAAATGTTATGAGCACGCAATATACGTGGCGGTAAAACGAGTCTATAAGCCACATTTCCTACTCAATCGAGGATTTCAAATGGGCCAATTAAATGGAGGGTCGAGATTTCTCTTCAAAGAACTCTCGCTTCTAGAATAACGCTCTTGAACCTTTTTCTTCACATTCATCGATTCGAGTATGTAGCTTGAGCGCCTTTAACTTTATCGATTAAAGTCGATTTTACTCAGTATATTCGTTATCTTCACGCGGGTCCCTAGAGTCTTTAACTCTATCTTCATCATGTTCAAGTTATAATGAAATGAGTCTTTGTGTTAACAACATCAGACTTGTAAACGCGATACGATCTTCTACTCAACACGCCGCCTACCACGCTCGCTTCTTCCACGATGATATTGAATAAGACGATCGTAATCTTCAACAAATGAGTCAACGTCTTTTGGCGATGTTACGCTCGTTTTAGTTGAAAAAATATTTTGAGGGTTTAAGAAATGGGTTTTGTACTGGTGTCAATACAAAATTCGATTTCACGCTCTGGGTAGGCTAAGAAGTCTTAAGGAATACGTCAAGAGATTTATTAATGATAGAAATATCATTCAAAACTGTTACTCTCATCCAATACTTGGATAGTACGTTACATTGATACCAACTGTGACTTCTATCCCTTAACCTAGATAGCACCTCATAATGATACCTATCAACTTATCATCGTCATTCAAGACGTCGCCTACAGAAAGTCTGGCTTCAGTGCATTCCACACAAGGAAGTCATCAACAAAAGGATCGGGGCTCTTTACTTATGGCTTGATATGACAATGATTGAATTTAGTGGTTTGGTTGCTTGAATTCGCATAATAGGTTGGTTAGGAATATGAAAGCTAACAACCTTACGAAAAACATGATGAGTAGTTAACCAATCGTTTCAAAAAAAAAAACCACATCAAAAGCAAGTATTTTCAAAGAGATAAGATTGATAGGTAACGTGAAAGTGTCGATTTGAATCAAACAAGATTTATAAACAGTGGAGGTAACAAAGTTTCTCCCAATGGAGTTTTAATAGATAAATCAAAGTTTAACTTATCCGGAGTTAAGTACAAAAATTGAACACAACTAGGTGAAATAAAAGAGTGAGTAGAACAGTATCTAACACGGTATAGAATTCGTAAGAGCTTATGATTAACTTACCCGTGATAATTTTATTCAGGTTCCTCGTCATGAGAAAAAAAAATGCTCTCTTAAACTACCGGCTTTGGCTTGTCTGGACATCCTTTGGCATCACTATCCCGATTGGACTTGACTTCACCATATGACAAAATTGAGCTAGGTGACCTTCTCGTCCGTAATTAAAACACGCTTTGGATTGTTGCGTACAGTTTGGACGGATGTGTCCATCTTGTCCGCATTTGAAACATACGACCGATGGGCGCTCTTCTTCCTTTGAAATGGGTGCTGGTGCCGATGTCTTCACGTCATTGTTGAACCTTCTCTTCTTAAAATGTCCATTCTTATTATCTTGGCCATGATTACTACCGAAATGGTTAACATTCTTGGCATGATAATATCCCCCACGATGGTTATCGTTGTTCTGATGACCGTTGCCACCGATATGATTATTATCGTGTTGTTGGTCGTTGCCTTTTGGTTGTGCTGACTCATTATCGCGCTCCAATAACTGAGCCCTATTCACAACATCTGAATATAAACAAAGTTTGTGAGAAATGAGGTAATTACGTATATCGGGTTTCAAACCTCGCAAAAACATTCGCGTCATTCGCTCCTCATTATCGACCAAATGGGATGCAAACCGGATAACTCCGCAAACTTAGCCTCGTATTGCGATTACGGTCATATTGTTTTGCTCCAAATTTGATGAATTCTACCTCCTTCATGTGACGAATACTTTCGGGAAAGTACTTGTCGTTGAATAATTCTTGGAACTTCTCCCAAGACATCATGAGTGCGCCGTCGGTGGATGCGTTTACTGATTCCCACCAATGATCTCCTTCTGCACGCAACATAAAGATGGCGAATGGAACCTTTTGCTCCTCGAGCATTCCAAGACATCAAATATCTTGGTAATATGCTTTATCCATGTCTACGCCTTAAGTGGTTCTTGCTTTCCCAAAAACTCAAATTGGTGGTCGGCTCCTTGAAGCGCTTAGCGGTAAGAATTCAACCGTGGGTTACCATTGTTTCCACTGCATTATGGGATGGACGCCTTTCGCTTGGTTGTTGCATGAATTGCTCCTTAAACCGCTTAGCGGTGACCATCAGAGAGTTAATGTATTTCTACCGCATTTTGGACATGAAACGCCTTCACTTGTTGTTGCATGAATTGCATAAAGTCTCGACCATCCCATCATTCACCATTTCATCATTTGTTATTGTTTTCATGAGGAGTATTGTCCTCTCAGGTTGCACATTATCACGATTATTGATCTGTGGAGACTCAGCGGTCTCTGTGCTCCATTGATAATCTCAACATTCTCGGAAGCCATTTTTAAACACCGCCCCACAAAACAAGGGGTAATTGACATGCGACATATTATCACTATACTAATCGCAAACCAATCAAATACCAAATAAACTTAGGTAGGTCATACTAGCGAAGGAATTCCCGTCTCTCCCTCCTAGTTCTAGTCTCACATCTTAGCCAGGATCATATCCCTAAGCTTTGATATCAATGGCGTGACGCCCCAAAATTAGGTATACATCACCCATCTTGGGTCGCCACTTACATGGTATGTAATTCAAATACAACTTACTAATACAAATCATCGTGTACAATACGACAAAACATAAAGCGTGAGTTTGAATACAAATATTATGTACTAGAGATTATACAAACTCAAAAGGAGTCCTCATTATAATTATTATCACACTATTTCACAGAATAGTGAGGACTACTAATGCTATCCTTCGGACCATCACTCCGTTCCCATGTGATGCTCCCAAAATTAGGTATACATCACCCATCTTGGGTCGCCAGATACATGGTACAGAATTCAAATACAACTTACTAATACAACTGTCGTGTACAATACAACAAAACATAAACTGTGAGTTTGAATACAATTATTGTCTACTAGAGATTATACAAACTCAAAAGGAGTTCTCATTACAATTATTATCACACTATTTCACAGAATAGTGAGGACTACTAATGCTATCCTCTGGACCATCACTCCGTTCCCCGACTTGTCCCAACTATATTCTTATTTCCTGAAGAGAATAGTGAAAGAAAGGGTGAGCTTAACTAGCCCAGTAAGAAATATTATGACTAAGATAATGCAGAATAAATTACCATTAGCCTCCAACAATGTTAAACTGATAAAATACAATAGACATCAAGTTTAACTACAGCGTAACAAGCAATCCATTAAAAGAGTCAAGTAGAGAATAGAATCTACTATCTTTTACGATTTAAAAGTTTTTCATCACTTTTATGGGTGGGACTCGACAATAATAAATAATCCACATCATCGAATCACCCCCGCACTACTACGAGGATATTCTTTAGTATCACGACCACGAATTATCCATGCACTACGGGCCAAAGATAATCATTTTTTCATCAACGGTCCTGATCATGCCATAAAACAATTCATCTTTGCACCCTTGGCCGAAGAGAATCCATAACCATAATTATACCAAAAATTGTCCATCAATGCACTACGGGCCAATGAGGACTTTTTCCACATCATTTGTAACATTACGGTTATGATTATACCGAATAATCACTGGTCATAATCATACCAAGTCCATCTATGCACTACAGGCCACAGATTACTTTCAACATAATATAAACATGAGGATGATGATAATGATATAAGAATTCAATAAAACAAGTTCAAGAATTAATTTATCTAGGAACTGATAACGTCCAAATTGTCAACATGATACTCGCTTTATAGAATAAAATTCAAGAATGCTCGGAAGAATATTTCCATGAAAGATCTTGATGAAGCGCAAATATCGAGGATATTCCACTAATTTCATGGAGTATAGAAGTCAAAGTTTTAATCAATCGAGTATAATACCTAGAATGGAATAACAAAAGATATCACCATGCATGCGGTACTTCCGATATAAGCGGTTCTTCCAATGTAATAATAATAACGAAACCAAAGTCGGTGAAATTCACACCCACAGAGGATGTTCAATGAGAATAATAAATGCGGAATAATAAATGATGGAACTAGGTAAAAACAGATACCACAGACATGATATTCGACAGAATAATAAAGACGGAATAATAAAAAATGGAACCAGTCCCACGTATAACACATCTGAGGATATACGACGAGAATAATAAAAAGCGAGAATAATTGAAGAATGTCACCAAGTATAGAGTATCCCGCGTATACAGGTTATTCCAACAGAACAATAAAGAAATGGAATAACAGAAGTTCTCTTCTTGAATACAAAAGAATAATATCCCTTAGCGTAAAATAATACTTGATATAAGAGTAGTGAAGTAGTAGAAAACTTTTCTTCTATCTCTCTATAGTCTCTCTCTCTACAGTTTCTCTCTCTAGATTTCAGTGAATTCGTAAGAAAATAATGAAGGAATGAGCTTCTATTTATAGGAAAATGGAATGCATAGTAACTAATCCATGAGCGGTCAGATTGATTTACTTTAAAGCGACGGTCCATATTTAAAGAAAAATCTTTTAAATAAAATATAATATATTCTATTGATATAAAAAGATTTTTACTATGCAAACACTATCTTGCAAGCACTTATGCAAACACTATGCATAATAAAATATAATATATTCTATTTATAGAATAACTTTAATAAAGTATTCTATTTTATATAAAAGATTTTACTATGCGAAAACACTATGCATAATAGAATATAATATATTCTATTTATAGAATAACTTTAATAAAGTATTCTATTTTATATAGAAAGATTTTACTATGCAAAATACTATATAGACACTATGCATAATAGAATATAATATATTCTATTTATAGAATAACTTTATAAAAGTATTACTGTTTTATTACATTAATAATACCAATAAAATAAAATTGAGTGACTTATCACATAAGCATCGATAATCAATCTACAGTGTGCTACTACGCAACAATAGCAGTATTCTTTGTACTTTTACTACTGAAAGTGGTTCAACAAGTATCAGCCAGTAAAACTTCCGTCATTATTTTCAATAAAATATTTTTGTAGTTTTCTTAATCCGATAATAATTCCATTGTGGGGTCCACCAATGATTGTGCCGTCGTACGAATATTTCCTGTTTAAAACGAATATTCTCCGACCAATCGAATATAATTTGACAACATGCATACTTTGCAAAATTTATAAATATTACCCACAACTATAACATTATCTCAAATTCACACCATAATATAAAAAATTATTTCGAGAAAATTAATTCTTTATTCATAAAATCTGGGGTTTCAAAATCTCCCCTCCTTATGGAATTTAGCCCTCGAAATTTACGTCGACGATACTGGTATCTTAGAAACGGTGAGGATACCTTGACTTCATTTCGATTCTAACTCTTGAGGTATAACCCTTGAGTGTTGGATACGATTCTTCTTATCCAAGATTTTAACACGAGATCTCATACGTTAAATCATCCGCTATCTCGTCCGATTCTAAAGTAATAATGTGGTTCGGGTCATCCACATATTTACGTAACATTGATACGTTAAAAATGTTATGTGCACGCGACATACTTGGCGGTAAAACGAGTCTATAAGCCACAGTTTCTACTCAATCGAGGATTTCAAATGGGCCAATTAAATCGAGGGTTGAGATTTCCTCTCTTCAGCAACTCTTGCTTCTAGAATAACGCTCTCTTGAACCTTCTTCTTCACATTCATCAGATTCGGGTATGTAGCTTGAGCGTCTTTAACTTTATCGATTAAAGTCGATTAATTCTACTCGTATATTAGTTATCATCACGTGGGTTCCTAGATTCTTTAACTCTATCTTCATCATTTGTAAGTCGTACGAAATGGGTCTTTGTGTTAACAACATCACACTCGTAAACGCATACGATCTTCTACTCAACGCGTCAGCTACCACGTTCGCTTTCCCACGATGGTATTGAATGGTACGATCGTAATCTTCAACAGCTTGAGCCAACGTCTTTGGCGCATGTTACGTTCGTTTTAGTTGAAGAAATATTTTGAGGGTTTAAGAAATGGGTTTTGTACTGGTGTCAATACAAAAATTCGATTTCACGCTCTAGGGGTAGGCTAAGAAGTCTTCAAGAATACGTAAGGAAATTTATTAACAATAGAAATATCATTCAAAATTGTGACTCTCATCCAAGACTTGGATAACACGTCACATTGATACCTATCAACTTGCCATCGTCATTCACGACGTTGCCTACAGAAAGTCTGGCTTCGGTGCATTCCACACAAGAAAGTCAACAATGAAAGGATCGGGGCTCTTTACTTATGGCTTGATATGACCATGATTGACTTTAGTGATTTGGTTGCTTGAATTCGCATAACAGGTTGGTTAGGAATATGAAAGCTAACAACCTGACGAAAAGCATGATGAGTAGTTAACCAATCGATTCCTAAAATCACATCAAAGGCAAGTATTTTTAAAGAGATACGATCGACAGGTAACGTGAAAGTGTTGATTTGAACAAGATTTATGAATAGTGGAGGTAATGAAGGTTTCTCCCAACTGAGTTTCAACAGATAAATCAAAATCTAACTTCTCCGGAGTTAAATTCAAACATTGAACACAACTAGGTGAAATAAAAGAGTGAGTAGAATCGGTATCTAACACGGTATAGACTTCACAAGAGTTTATGACTAACATACCCGTGATAATTTTATTCAGGTTCCTTGTCATGAAAAAAAATGTTCTCTCTTAAACTTGTCTTCGGTGAACGACAAAATCGGGCTAAGTGACCTTCTTTTCCACAATTATAACATGCTTTGGACGGCATCGTACAGTTTGGACTGATGTGTCCCTCCCCTCCGCATTTGAAGCATATGATAGGTGGTCGTTTTCCTTCCTTAACAATCGGTCAATCGGTCTTTGACGTCTTTCCATCATTGTTGAATCTCCTCTTCTTGAAATGTCCATTCTTATTGTTTTAACCATGATTACCACTGAAGTGGTTACCATTTCTGGCATGTTGATTCCCTCTATGCTTATTGTCACCGCTTTGATAACTGTTATCACTGGTATTATCATTTTGACGGCTGCTCTCTTTTGGTTGTGTTGACTCATTATCGCGCTCCACTAACTGAGCCCTATTTACAACATCTGAATACAAACATAGTTTATGAGAAATAAGATATTGGCATATCTCCGGCTTTAAACTCTTAAAAACATTCGTGTCATTCGCTCTTCATTATCGACCAAATGGGATGGATGCAAACCGGGATAACTTCGCAAATTTAGCCTCGTATTGCGACACAGTCATATTGTTTTGTTCCAACTTGATAAACTCCACCTCCTTCATGTGACGAATACTTTCGGGAAAGTACTTGTCGTTGAACAGCTCTTGGAACTTCTCCCAAAGACATCTTGAGTCGGCCAGTCGGGTACATTTTACTGATTCGCATGAAGTCGCCTCTTCTTCACGCAACATAAAGGTGACAAAGGGAACCTTGTGCTCCTCGGAGCATCCCAAGACATCAAATATCTTGGTGATCTGCTTTAACCACGTCTCGCCTTAAGTGGTTCGGCTTTCCCAAAAACTCCGGTGGTCTCTCCTTGAATTGCTTAGCATGATGACCAACAAGTAAAGTACGCCATTGTTTCCTCTGCATTATGAGCAGGAACCACCTTCACCGATGTTGCATGAATTCTAAAAGCTCTTAAACGCGTCGTCGTCGTTCGTTAATTGATCGGTGTTGTTTACGGGAGGATTATCACCATCACGTCAGCATACATTGTCCGATTATTGATGCTGTGGAGACTCAACGGTCTCTGTGCTCTATGCTGCTATTCTCAACATTTTTGGATGCCATTTTCAAACACTGCCACAAAACAAGGGTTAATTTACATATCACATATTATCTCTATACTCTGACCAACCAATTAAATATCAAATAAACTTAGGTAAGTCATACTAGTGAAAGAATTTCCCGTCTCTCCCCTCCTAGTTCTTGTCTCACACCTTAGCCAGGGATCATATCCCTAAGCTTTGATACCAACTGTGACGCCCCCAAAATTAGGTATACGTCACCCATCTTGGGTCGCCACTTACATAGTACATAAATTTAAATACAACTTACTAATACAACTGTCGTGTACAATACGACAAAACATAAACTGTGAGTTTGAATAAAAATATTATCTACTAGATATTATACAAACTCAAAAGGAGTCCTCATTACAATTATTATCACACTATTTCACAGAATAGTGAGGACTACTAATGCTATCCTCTGGACCATCACTCCGGTCCCCCTCGGCTCGTCAAACTATATTCTCATTTCACGAAGAGAACGGTGAAAGGAAGGGTGAGCTCAACTAGCCCAAGAAAAATATTATGACTAAGATAATGCAGAATAAATTATCATTAGTCTCTAACAATGTTAAACTGATAAATACAATAGACATCAAGTTTAACTGCAGCGGAACAAGCAATCCATTAAAAGAGTCAAGTAGAGAATAGAATCTACTATCTTTTACGATTTAAAAAGTTTTTCATCACTTTTAATGGCTGGGACTCAGCTTAATAAATAATCCACATCATCGAATCACCCTTGCACTACGGCCAAGGATATTCTTTAGTATCACGACCACGAATTATCCATGCACTACGGGCCAAAGATAATCGTGTTTTCATCAACGGTCCTGATCATGCCATAAAACAATTCATCTTTGCACCCCTTGGCCGAAGAGAATCCATAGCCATAATCATACCAAAAACTGTCCATCAATGCACTACGGGCCAATGAGGACTTTTTCCACATCATTTGTAACATTACGGTTATGATTATACCGAATAATCCCTAGTCATAATTATACCAAGTCTATCAATGCATTACAGGCCACAGATGACTTTCAACATAATATAAACATGAGGATGATGACAATGATATAAGAATTCAATAAAACAAGTTCAAGAATTAATTTATCTAGGAACTGATAACGTCCAAATTGTCAACTTGATACTGCTTTGTAGAATAAAATTCAAGAATGCTCAGAAGAATATTTCCATGAAAAGATACTAGATGAAGTGCAAATATCAAGGATATTCCACTAATTTCACCAACTGTGACGCCCCCAAAAATAGGTATACATCACCCATCTTGAGTCGCCAGATACATGGTACAGAATTCAAATACAACTTGATAATACAATTGTCGTGTACAATACGACAAAACATAAACTGTGAGTTTGAATACAAATATTGTTTACTAGAGAGTATACAAACTCAAAAGGAGTCCTTATTACAAGTATTATCACACTATTTCACAGAATAGTGGGGACTACTACTGCACCATCTAGGACCATCACTCCGTTCCCTGACTCGTCCTAGCTATATTCTCATTTCCAGAAGAGAACAGTGAAAGAAAGGGTGAGCTCAACTAGCCCAGTAAAAAATATTATGACTAAGATAATGCATAATAAATTATCATTAGCCTTAAACAGTGTTAAACTGATACAATATATCAAACATCAAGTTTAACTGCAGCGGAACAAGCAATCCATTAAAAGAGTCAAGTAGAGAATAAAATCTACTATCTTTTATGATTAAAAAGGTTTTTCAACACTTTTATCGCTGGGACTCAGCTTAATAAATAATCCTCATCACCGAATCATCCCTGCACTACAGGCCAAGGATATTATTTAGTATCACGACCACGAATTATTCATGCTCTACAGGCCAAAGATAATCGTATTTTCATCAACGGTCCTGATCATGCCATAAAACAATTCATCTTTGCTCCCTTGGCAGAAGAGAATCCATAGCCATAATCATACCAAAAACTGTCCATCAATGCACTGCGGGCCAATGAGGACTTTTAATTTTCACATCATTTGTAACATTACGGTCAGGATTATACCGAATAATCTCTGGTCATAATCATACCAAGTCCATTTATGTACTACAGGCCACAGATGACTTTCAATAAATATAAACATGAGGATGATGACAATGATATAAGAATTCAATTAAATAAGTTCAAGAATTAATTTGTCCAGGAACCAATAACGTCCAAATTGTCAACATGATACTGCTTTGTAGAGTAAAATTCAAGAATGCTCAGAAGAATATTTCTATAAAAAGATACTAGATGAAGCGCAAATATCAAGGATATTCCACTAATTTCATGGAGCATATAAGTCAAAATTTTAATCAACTGAGTATAATACCGAATGGAATAACAAAAGAAATCACCATGCATGCGGTACTTCGCATAGACAGGTTATTCCAACAGAATAATAATAACGGAACCAGGTAAAGTGAAATTCACACCGACAGGATGTTCTAACAGAATAATAAATGTGGAATAATAAATGATGGAACCAGGTCTGGCGTATAGCACAGACAGGATATTCTGACAGAATAATAAAAACGGAATAATAAAAATGGAACCAGGTCCGGCGTATAGCACAGACAGGATATTCCGATAGAATAATAAAGACAGAATAATAGAAGAATGTCACCAAGTATAGGGTAACTTGCAGTATATCGAGTTATTCCAATGTAATAATAAAGAAATGGAATAATGAAGTTCTCTTCTTGAATACAAAAGAATAATATCCCTTACCGTAAAATAATACTTGATATAAGAGTAGTGAAGTAGCAGAAAACTTTTCTCCTATCTCTCTATAGTTTCTCTCTCTAGAGTTCAGTGAATTCGTAAGAAAATAATGACGGAATGAGCTTCTATTTATAAGAAAATGGAATCCATAGTAACTAATCCATGAATGGTCCATATTGATTTACTTTAATCTGACGGTCCATATTTAAAAAAAAATCTTTTAAATAAAATATAATATATTCTATTTATATAAAAATATTTTTACTATGCCAACACTATGCGGGCACTATGCAAATACTATGTATAATAAAATATAATATATTCTATTTATAGAATAACTTTAATAAAGTATTCTACATTTTATATAAAAAGATTTTACTATGCAAAATACTATGCATAATAGAATATAATATATTCTATTTATAGAATAACTTTAATAAAGTATTCTATTTTATATAAAAAGATGTTTCTATTTTATTACGTGAATAAAACAAAACTTCTAAATCAACAATAATTGAATCAAATAATGTGAGATCTATGCAGCAATTATCAGAAAGCAATAATTGAACAAAACCGAGTGACTTCTCACATAAATATCAATAATCAATACTGGTATTGCTACTATGCAACAACGCAGACATCAGTATTTTACTACCGAGTAGTTCAACAGTATCAACAGTAAAACTTCCGCCGTTATTTTCAATAAAATATTTTTGTCGTTTTCTCAATCCGACAATAATTCCGTTGTGAGGTCCACCAATGATTGTGCCGTCGTACGAATATTTCCTGTTGAAAACGAATATTCCCCAACCAATCGAATATAATGACAACTTGCATACTTTGCAAAATTTATAAATATTACCCACAACTATAACATTATATCTCAAATTCACACCATAATATAAAAAAATATTTCAAGAAAATTATTTCTTTATTCATAAAATCTGGGGTTTCACAATCTCTCCTCTTTATGGAATTTCGCCCTCGAAATTTATGTACGTACCTGGTATGCCGAACAGGTGAGGTTACTTTGACTTCATTTCAGATTCTAACTCTTGAGGTATAACCCTTGAGTGTTGGATACGATTCTTCTTATCCAAGATTTTAACACGAGATCTCATACATTAAATCATCCGCTATCTCGTCCGATTTTAAATTATTTAAGTTATTCTATAAATAGAATATATTATATTTTATTATGCATTGTGTTTACATAGTGCCCGCATAGTGTTTGCATAGTTAAAATCTTTTTATATAAATAGAATATATTATATTTTATTTAAAAGATTTTTCTTTAAATATGTAATCAGTCGATTAAAAAGTAAATCAATCTGGACCGTTCATGGATTAGTTACTATGCATTCCATTTTCCTATAAATAGAAGCTCATTCCTTTATTATTTTCTTACGAATTCACTGAACTCTAGAGAGAGAAACTATAGAGAGAGACTATAAAGAGATAGAAGAAAGATTTTCTGCTACTTCACTACTCTTATATCAAGTATTATTTTACGGTAAGGGATATTATTTGTTGTACCTGTAAGGGGTATTATTCTTTTGTATTCATGAAGAGCACTTCTGTTATTCCATTCGTTGTTATTATGTTGGAATAACCTGTCTATGCGAAGTACCGCATACATGGTGAAATTCTTCTATTATTCCATTCTTTATTATTATGTTGGAATAACTTTGTTTTTATGACAAGTACCGCATACATGGTGAAATTCTTCTATTATTCCATTCTTTATTATTATGTTGGAATAACTGTTTATCTAAGTATCGCATACATGGTGAAATTCTTCTATTATTCCGTTATTTATTATTCTGTCGGAATATCACATCGGTCTTGTAATTTTTCCTGACCTGGTTCCATTATTTATTATTCCGTTCTTTATTATTCTGCCGGAATATCCCGTCATGCGTTTACCATGGGACCTAGTTCCAATATTTATTATTCGCCGGAATATCACGTCTGCACATTTTACTGTAGGACTGGTTCCATTATTTATTATTACATTGGGAATAACATGTATGCATGCGATCTATCGCATGACGCATGGTGAATCCTTCGTTATTCCATTCTTTATTATTCATTGGAATAACTTTTGTCATGTGGATTACCACATGCATGGTGAATGATCATTTGTATTCATTCCTTATTAAATTGTGGAAATGATCTGTATACGTGGATTACCGCATGGCGAGTGAAAATCCATTTGCAGTTTCATATATTCTATTATACTCAGTGGATTAAAATTTTGACTTCTATACTCCATGAAATTAGTGGAATATCCTTGATAATTGTGCTTCATCCAGTATCTTTTCGTGAAAATATTCTTCTGAGCATTCTTGAATTTTACTCTACAAAGCAGTATCATGTTGACAATTTGGACGTTATTGGTTCCTAGACAAATTAATTATTGAACTTGTTTTATTGAATTCTTATATCATTGTCATCATCCTCATGTTTATGTTATGTTGAAAGTCATCTGTGGCCTGTAGTGCATAGATGGACTTGGTATGATTATGACCAGGGATTATTCGGTATAATCATGACCGTAATGTTACAAATGATGTGGAAAAAGTCCTCATTGGCCCGTAGTGCATTGATGGACAGTTTTTGGTATGATTGTGGCTATGTATTCTCTTCGGCCAAGGGTACAAAAATGAATTATTTATGGCATGATCAGAATCGTTGATGAAAACACGATTATCTTTGGCCCGTAGAGCATGGATAATTTGTGGTCGTGATACTAAAGAATATCCTTGCCTTGTAGTGCAGGGGTGATTTCATGATGTGGATTATTTATTAAGCCGAGTCTCTGCGATAATAGTGATGAAAAACCTTTTAAATCATAGAAGATAGTAGATTTTATTCCCTACTTGACTCTTCTAATGGATTGCTTGTTCAGCTGCAGTTAAACTTGATGTCTATTATATTTTATCAGTTTAACATTGTTGGGGACTAATGATAATTTATTCTCGCATTATCTTAGTCATAATATTTCTTCTTCGGGCTAGTTGAGCTCACCCTTCCTTTCTTTATTCTCTTGTGAAATGAGAATATAAATGGGACTAGTCGGGAAGCGGAGTGATGGTCCAGAGGATAGCATTAGTAGTCCTCACTATTTTGTGAAATAGTGTGATAATAATTGTAATGAGGACTCCTTTTGAGTTTGTATAATCTCTAGTAGGAAATAATTGTATTCAAACTCACAGTTTATGTTTTGTCGTATTGTGCACGACAGTTGTATTAGTAAGTTGTATTTGAATTCTGTACCATGTATCTGGCGACCCAAGATGGGTGATGTATACCTAATTTTGGGGGCGTCACAGTTGGTATCAAAGCTTGGGGATATGATCCCTGGCTAAGATGTAAGATAAGAACTAGGAGGGGAGAGACGGGGAATTCCTTCGCTAGTATGACCTCCCTAAGTTTATTTGGTATTTAATTGGTCGGTCAAAGTATAGAGATAATATGTGATATGTTAATTAACCCTTGTTTTGTGGCAGTGTTTGAAAATGGCATCCGAGAATGTTGAGATTATCAATGAAGCACAGGAGACCGTTGAGCCTCCACAGATCAATAATCAGGATAATGTGCAACCGGAGGACAATACTCCTCATGAAAACAATAACATCGATGAAATGGTGAATGATGGGATGGTCAGAGACTTTATGCAATTCATGCAACAACAGCGAGTGGCGCGCTCATCCAAAATGTAGGTAGAAATCGATAACTCTCGGACGATCATCGCTAAGCGGTTTAAGGAGCAATTCATGCAACAACAAGTGTAAGGCGCCTCATCCATAATGCAGTGAAAACAATGGTAACCCACGGTTGGTCACCGCTAAGCAGTTCAAGGAACTGGGACCACCGGAGTTTTTGGGAAAGCCAGAACCACCTAAGGCGGAGACATGGATAAAGAAGATTACCAAGATATTTGATGTCTTGGAATGCTCAGAAGAGCAAAAGGTTCCATTCGCCACCTTTATATTGCGTGAAGAAGCAGATCACTGGTGGGAATCTGTAAAACGTACCCAGCCTGACTCACTCAAGATGTCTTGGGAGAAATTCCAAGAATTATTCAACGATAAGTACTTTCCTGAAAGTATTCGTCACATGAAGGAGTTAGAATTCATCAGGCTAGAGCAAAATAATATGACCGTGTCGCAGTACGAGGCTAAGTTTGTGGAGTTATCCCGGTTTGCATCCCATTTGGTCGATAATGAGGAGCGAATGACGCGAATGTTTTTGCGAGGTTTGAAACCCAATATACGTCCATACCTCATTTCTCACAAACTTTGTTTATATTCAGATGTTGTGAATAGGGCTCAGTTATTGGAGCGCGATAATGAGTCAGCACAACCAAAAGGCAACGACCAACAACACGATAATAATCATACCAGTGGCAACGGTCATCGGAACAACGATAACCATCGTGGGGGATATTATCATGCCAACAATGGTAACCATTTCGGTGGTAATCATGGTCAAGATAATAAGAATGGACATTTTAAGAAGAGAAGGTTCAACAATGACGTGAAGACGTTTGCACCAACACCCGTTTCAAAGGAAGAAGAACGCCCATCGGTCGTATGTTTCAAATGCGGACAAGAGGGAAACTTCCGTCCAAACTGTATGCAACAATCCAAAGCGTGTTTTAATTACGGAAGAGAAGGTCACCTAGCTCGATTTTGTCGTATGGTGAAGTCAAGTCCAACCGGGATAGTGATGCCAAAGGATGTCCCAGACAAGCCAAAGCCGATAGTTTAAGAGAGCGTTTTTTTTTTCTCGTGACGAGGACCCTGAATAAAATTATCACGGGTAAGTTAATCATAAGCTCTTACGAAGTCTATACCATGTTAAATACCGGTTCTACTCACTCTTTTATTTCACCTAGTTGTGTTCAATGTTTGTACTTAACTCCGGAGAAGTTAAACTTTGATTTATCTATTGAAACTCCATTGGGAGAAACCTTCGTTACCTCCACTGTTTATAAATCTTGTTTGATTCAAATCGACACCTTCACGTTACCTGTCGATCTTATCTCTTTGAAAATACTTGCCTTTGATGTGGTTTTTTTTGAAATGATTGGTAAAATACTCATCATGTTTTTCGTAAGGTTGTTAGCTTTCATATTCCTAACCAACCTATTATGCAAATTCAAGCAACCAAACCACTAAATTCAATCATTGTCATATCAAGCCATAAGTAAAGAGCCCCGATCCTTTTGTTGATGACTTCCTTGTGTGGAATGCACCGAAGCCAGACTTTCTGTAGGCGACGTTGTGAATGACGATGACAAGTTGATAGGTATCATTGTGAGATGCTATCTAGGTTAAGGGATAGAAGTCACAGTTAGTATCAATGTGACGTACTATCCAAGTCTTGGATGAGAATAACAATTTTGAATGATATTTCTATCGTTAATAAATTTCTTGACGTATTCATGAAGACTTCCTAGCCTACCCCTAGAGCGTGAAATCAAAATTTGTATTGACCACAGTACAAAACCCATTTCTAAAACCCTCAAATATTTCTTTACTTAAAACGAACGTAACATGCGCCAAATACATTGGCTCAAGCTATTGAAGATTACGATCGTACCATTCAATACCATCATGGGAAAGCGAACGTGGTAGCTAACGCATTGAGTAGAAGATCGTATGTGAGTGCGATGTTGTTAACACAAAGGCCCATTTCGTACGACTTACAAATGATGAAGATAGAGTTAAAAGACTCTAGGAACCCAAGCAAAGATAACGAATATACGAGTAGAATTGACTTTAATCGATAAAGTTAAAGCTGCTCAAGCTACATACTCAGAGCTGATGAATGTGAAGAAGAAGGTTCAAGAGGGCGTTATTCTAGAAGTAAGAATCGAAGAAGAAAGGAAATCTCAACCCTCAATTTAATTGGCCCATTTGAAATCCTCGATGAAGTAGGAACTGTGGCCTATAGACTCGTTTTACCGCCAAGTATGTTGCGTGTTCAGAACTTTTTTTTTACGTATCGATGTTACGTAAATATGTGGATGACTCGAACCACATTATTAATTTAGAATCGGACGAGATAGCGGATGATTTAACGTATGAGATCTCGTGTTAAAATCTTGGATAGGAAGAATCGTATCCAACACTCAAGGGTTATACCTCAAGAGTTAGAATCTAAAATGAAGTCAAGGTATCCTCACCTGTTCGGCATACGAGGTATGTACATAAATTTTGAGGGCGAAATTCCATAAGGAGGGGAGATTATGAAACCCCATATTTTATGAATAAAGAATTAATTTTCTCGAAATAATTTTTTTTATATTATGGTGTGAATTTGAGATAATGTTATAGTTCAGGTAATATTTATAAATTTTGCAAAGTATGCAAGTTGTCATATTATATTCGATTGGTGGGGAATATTCGTTTTAAACAGAAATATTCAGACGACAAAGACAATCATTAAGTGGACCCCACAATGGAATTATATTGTCGGATTGAAAAGCGACAAAAATATTTTATTGAAAATAACGGCGGAAGTTTTACGATTGATCTTGTTGAACTACCTCTAGTAGTAAAAGTACTGATGTCTGGCGTTGTTATATAGTAGCACACGGTATTGATTATTGATATTTATGTGAGAAGTCACTCAGTTTTGTTCAATTATTGCTACAATAGTTGCTGCATAGTATCTCACATTATTTGATTCAATTATTGTTGATTTAGAAGTTTTGTTTTATTCACGTAATAAAATAGAAACATCTTTTTATATAAAACAGAATACTTTATTAAAGTTATTCTATAAATAGAATATATTATATTCTATTATGCATAGTATTTTGCATAGTAAAATCTTTTTATATAAAACAGAATACTTTATTAAAGTTATTCTATAAATAGAATATATTATATTTTATTATGTATAGTGTTTGCTTAGTGCCCGCATAGTGTTTGCATAGTAAAAATCTTTTTATATAAATAGAATATATTATATTTTATTTAAAAGATTTTTCTTTAAATATGGACCGTCAGATTAAAATAAATCAATCTGGACCGTTCATGGATTAGTTACTATGCATTCCATTTTCCTATAAATGGAAGCTCATTCTTTCATTATTTTCTTACGAATTCACTGAACTCTAGAGAGAGAAACTATAAAGAGACTATAGAGAGATAGAAGAAAAGTTTTCTGCTACTTCACTAGTCTTATATCAAGTATTATTTTACGGTAGGAAATATTATTTGTTGTACTCGTAAGGGTGTGATTCTTTCTTATTCATGAAGAGAACTGTTGTTATTCCAATTTTTATTATTCTGTTCGAATAACCTGTATACACGGCCTACCCTATACTTGGTGACATTCTTCTATTATTCTCATTTAACAACATCCATGCGTGTGATTTTACTTAGGACTGGTTTAAACTTTATTATTATTCTGTTGGAACATTCTGCTCGTGTGTTTTACACCGACACGGGTTAAAATCTTATTATTATTCTGTTGGAACATCCTCGTGCATGTGTTTTACAGGACACTGGTTAAAATCTTTATTATTCTCTGTTGGAACATCTCGGATTGCAAATTTTACGATTCGTTCCGTTATTATTATTCTGTTGGAATAACTTGTCTATGCAAAGTACCGCATGCATGGTGATTTCTTTTGTTATTCCATTCTTTATTATACTCATTTGGTTAAAGTTTTGACTTCTATACTCCATGAAATTAGTGGAATATCCTTGATATTTTATCAGTTTAACATTGTTGGAGACTAATGATAATTTATTCTACATTATCTTAGTCATAATATTTCTTACCGGGCTAGTTGAGCTCACCCTTCCGTTCACTGTTCTCTTTAGGAAATGAGAATATAGCTGGGACGAGTCGGGGAACGGAGTGATGGTCTAGAGGATAGCATTAGTAGTCCTCACTATTCTGTGAAATAGTGTGATAATAATTGTAATGAGGACTCTTTTTGAGTTTGTATAATCTCTAGTTGATAATATTTGTATTCAAACTCACAGTTTATGTTTTGTCGTATTGTACATGACAGTTGTATTAGTAAGTTGTATTTGAATTTATGTACCATGTAAGTGGCGACCCAAGATGGGTGACGTATACTTTATTTTGGGGGCGTCACAGTTGAGTTTAAAGTTAAGGGTGATATGTGAAAATTTTTCAAAGTAGAGAAGTTGTCATAAAATACCCGGTTACTATTCACTTTAGTATTGTTCACTCGAGTATTTGGGGCATTTTTTGTGTCGGAGTACTATTCACGAGTTAGTATTCACGGGTTACTATTCACCCGAATAATATTCACTCGGGTATTTGAGATATTTTTCGTGTCAGAGTACTATTCACGAGTTACTATTCACCCAATTACTATTCACTTTAGTATTGTTCACTCGGGTATTTGGGACATTTTTTGTGTCGGGGTACTATTCACAGGGTACTATTCCCGAAGTACTATTTACGGGGTACTATTCACCCAAAAATATATATTTCTTTTCGGTCTAAATCATTTTTGGGTACAATATTATTCCATGAGGAGATGTGCTAATTTTTCAGACCGTTGGTTGAAATTATAATAGTAAATCAATATAGATCGTTGGTTTAAAGTTTTAATAGTAAAATCTTTTTATATAAAACAGAATACTTTTATAAAGTTATTCTATAAATAGAATATATTATATTCTATTACATATAGTGTTTTGTATAGTAAAATATTTTTATATAAAATGTAATACTTTTATAAATTTATTTTATAAATAGAATATATTATATTTTATTATGCATAGTGTTTGCATAGTGCCCGCATAGTATTTGCATAGTAAAAATATTTTTATATAAATAGAATATATTATATTTTATTTAAAAGATTTTTCTTTAAATATGGACCATCAGATTAAAGTAAATCAATCTGGACCGTTCATGGATTAGTTACTATTCATTCCATTTTCCTATAAATAGAAGCTTATTCCTTCATTATTTTCTTACGAATTCACTGAACTATAGAGAAAGACTATAGAGAGATAGAAGAAAAGTTTTCTGCTACTTCACTACTCTTATATCAAGTATTATTTTACAATAAGGAATATTATTTATTTTGTATTCATGAAGAGAACTTCTGTTATTCCATTCTTTATTATTCTGCTAGAATAACCAGCATACGCGGACTACCCTATACTTGGTGACATTCTTCTATTATTCTGTCGGAATATCCTGTCTGTGCTACGCCGGACCTGGTTCCACTTTTATTATTCCGACTTTATTATTCTGTCGAAATATCCTGTTTGTGTTATACGCCGGACCTGGTTCCATCATTTATTATTCTGTTGGAACATCTTGTCGGTGTGAATTTCACCTGACCTGGTTCCATTATTATTATTCTGTTGAAATAACCGTCTATGCGAAGTACCGCATGCATGGTGATATCTTTTGTTATTTCATTCGGTATTATACTTAGTTGATTAAAATTTTGACTTCTATACTCCATGAAATTAGTGGAATATCCTTGATATTTGTGCTTCATCCAGTATCTTTTCATGAAAATATTCTTCTGATCATTCTTGAATTTAATTCTACAAAGAAGTATCATGTTGACAATTTGGACGTTATTGGTTCCTGGACAAATTAATTCTTGAACTTGTTTAATTAAATTCTCATATCATTGTCATCATCCTCATGTTTATGTTATGTTGAAAGTCATCTGTGGCCTGTAGTGCATAGATGGACTTGGTATGATTATGACCAGGGATTATTCGGTATAATCATGACCGTAATGTTATAAATGATGTGAAAATTAAAAGTCCTCATTCGCCCGTAGTGCATTGATGGGACGCTTTTGGTATGATTATGGCTATGGATTCTCTTGCCAAGGAGCAAAGATGAATTGTTTTATGGCATGATCAGATGATTGATGAAAACACGATTATCTTTGGCCCGTAGTGCATGGATAATTCGTGGTCGTGATACTAAAGAATATCCTTGGCACCGTAGTTCGTGGATGATTTAATGATGTGGATTATTTATTAAGTCGAGTCCGAACGATAAAAGTGATGAAAAACTTTTTAAATCATAAAAGATAGTAGATTCTATTCTCTACTTGACTCTTTTAATGGATTGCTTGTTCAGCCGCAGATTAAACGTGATGTCTATTATATTTTATCGGTTTAACATTGTTGGAGACTAATGATAATTTATTCTCGCATTATCTTAGTCATAATATTTTCTTACTAAAGCTAGTTGAGCTCACCCTTCCTTTCACCGTTTCTCTTGTGAAATGAGAATATATTTGGGACTAGCCGGGAAGCGGAGTGATGGTCCGGAGGATAGCATTAGTAGTCCTCACTATTTTGTGAAATAGTGTGATAATAATTGTAATGAGGACTCCTTTTGAGTTTGTATAATCTCTTGTAGACAATAATTGTATTCAAACTCACGGTTTATGTTTTGTCGTATTGTGCATGTACAACAGGTTGTAGTAGTAAGTTGTATTTGAATTACGTACTATGTATATCGGCGACTCAAGATGGGTGATGTATACCTAATTTTGGGGGCGTCACAGTTGGTATCAAAGCTTAAGGATATGATCCCTGGCTGAAATGTGAGACAAGAACTAGGAGGGGAGAGACGGGGAATTCCTCGCTAGTATGACCTACCTAAGTTTATTTGGTATTTAATTGGTCGGTCAGAATATAGGGGTATTATGTGGCTTGTCAATTAACCCTTATTTTGAAACTATATTCTAGAATGATATCTGAAATACAGGAGATGAGAAATGGAAAATCATGATACAGAGGAAATAACCGGGAAGGTACAATCTGAAAAGAAAGCAAGGTATTCTCATCTCTTTGAATATGTGGTACGTACGCAAATTTCGAGGGCGAAATTTCATAAGGAGGGGAGATTGTGAGACCCCAAATTTTATGAAATAAAAGTATTCAATTTTTCTATTTTTGTAAATGGTTAAATTGATAAAAGGTTAAAGTTAAGGGTGATATGTGAAAATTTTTCAAAGTGGACAAGTTGTCATAAAATACCCGGTTACTATTCACTCTAGTATTGTTCACTCGAGTATTTGGGGCACTTTTTATGTCGGAGTACTATTCACGAGTTACTATTCACAAGTTACTATTCACGGGTTACTATTCACCTAAATTACTATTCACCCGAATATTATTCACTCTAGTATTGTTCACTCGGGTATTTGGGACACTTTTTGTGTCGGGGTACTATTCACAGGGTACTATTCTTGAAGTACTATTCACCGGGTACTATTCACTCGAAAAATATATTTTTTTTCGGTCCAAATCATTTTTGGGTACAATATTATTCCATGAGGAGATGTGCTAATTTTTCAGACCGTTGGTTGAAATTATAATAGAGGTGATAAGTTTTGTTTTATTAGTATTATTAATGTAATAAAACTGAAAAACTTTTTATATAAAACAAAATACTTTTATAAAGTTATTCTATAAATAGAATATATTATATTATGCATAGTATTTTGCATAGTAAAATCTTTTTATATAAAACAGAATACTTTTATAAAGTTATTCTATAAATAGAATATATTATATTTTATTATGCATAGTGTTGCATAGTATCTGCATAGTATTTTGCATAGTAAAATCTTTTTATATAAAACAAAATACTTTTATAAAGTTATTCGTTTTATTAGATTATAAATAGAATTTATTATATTTTATTTAAAAGATTTTGCTTTAAATATGGACCGTCCGATTAAAAGTAAATCAATCTAGACCGTTCATGAATTAGTTACTATGCATTCCATTCTTCTATAAATAGAAGCTCATTCCTTCATTATTTCTTACGAATTCACTGAAACTCTAAAGAGAAAAACTATAGAGAGAGTTCTTCTTCTATAATCTTGAGCGTATTTCTTTAGAGTTTAAGAAAACTTTGAGAGTAGTGCAAGTTTTCTTCGAGTATATCCTCGCCCTACTAGTCAGGATACTCTTATTTGAAAGGTAAAGGGATATTATTATGGTAAGGGATATTATTCTTTTGTATTCAAGAAGAGAACTTCTGTTATTCCATTTCTTTATTTTTCTGTTGGAATAACTTTGTATACTTGAGCTACCTATACTTGGTGACATTCTTTCATTATTCTCGTCTTTATTATTCTATCATAATATCTTGTCTGCATGCTATCTGTGGGACTGGTTCCATTTTTATTGTTCGGTTATTTATTATTCATTGGAATATCACCGCTCATGCGTTTTGTAGGACGGACCGGTTCCGTTATTTATTATTACATTGGAATATCATTGCCGGTCTTAATTTTGCTCGACTAGTTCCGTTATTATTATTACATTGGAATAACACATCCATGCTGATCTGCACCGATGCATGGTGATTTCTTTTGTTATTCCATTCCTTATTATACTCAGTTGGTTAAAGTTTTGACTTCTATACTCCATAAAAATAGTGGAATATCATTGATATTTGCGCTTCATCCAGTATCTTTTCATGGAAATATTCTTCTGAGCATTCTTGAATTTTACTCTACAAAGAAGTATCATGTTGACAATTTGGACGTTATTAGTTCCTGGATAATTTAATTCTTGAACTTGTTTTCTTGAATTCCCATATCATTGTCAGCATCCTCATGTTTATATTATGTTGAAAGTCATCTGTGGTCTGTAGTGCATTGATGGACTTGGTATGATTATGACCAGGGATTATTCGGTATAATCATAACCGTAATGTTATAAATGATGTGAAAAAAAGTCTTCATTGGCCCATAGTGCATTGATGGACAGCTTTTGGGATGATTATGACTATGGATTCTCTTTGGCCGTAGTGCAAAGATGAATTGTTTTATGGAATGATCAGGACCGTTGATGAAAACATGATTATCTTAAGCCGTAGTGCATGGATAATTCGTGGTCGTGATACTAAAGAATATCCTTGGGCGTAGTGCAGGGGTGATTCAATGATATGGATTATTTATTAAGCTGAGTCCCAGCGATAAAAGTGATTAAAAATCATTTAAATCATAGAAGATAGTAGATTTTATTCCCTACTTGACTCTTCTAATGGATTGCTTGTTTCGCTGCAGTTAAACTTGATAGTTATTATATTTTATCAATTTAACACTGTTGAAGGCTAACGATAAATTATTCTGCATTATCTTAGTCATAATATTTCTTAGTGGGCTAGTTGAGCTCACCCTTTCTTTCACTGTTCTCTTCAGGAAATGAGAATATAGCTGGGACGAGTCGGGGAACGGAGTGATGGTCCAGAGGATAGCATTAATAGTCCTCACTATTTTGTGAAATAGTGTGATAATAATTGTAATGAGGACTCCTTTTGAGTTTGTATAATCTCTAGTAGACAATAATTGTATTCAAACTCACAGTTTATGTTTTGTCGTATTGTACACGACAGTTGTATTAGTAAGTTGTATTTGAATTCAGTATCATGTATCTGGCGACCCAAGATGGGTGTTGTATACCTAATTTTGGTGGCGTCACAGTTACCTTGACTTCATTTCAGATTCTAACTCTTAAGGTATAACCCTTGAGTGTTGGATACGATTCTTCTTATACAAGATTTTAACATGAGATCTCATACGTTAAATCATTCGCTATCTCGTCCGATTCTAAATTAATAATGTGGTTCGGGTCATCCACATATTTACGTAACATTGATAAGTTAAAAACGTTATGACCACGCGACATACTTGGCGGTAAAACGAGTCTATAAGCCACAGTTCCTACTCAATCGAGGATTTCAAATGGGCCAATTAAATCGAGGGTTGAGATTTCCTCTCTTCAGCAACTCTTGCTTCTAGAATAACGCCCTCTTTAACCTTCTTCTTCACATTCATCAGATTCGGGTATCTGGCGACTCAAGATAGGTGATGTATACCTAATTTTGGGGGCGTCACAGTTGATACCAACTGTGACACCCCCAAAATTAGGTATACATCACCCATCTTGGGTCGCCAGATACATGGTACAGAATTCAAATACAACTTACTAATACAACTGTCGTGTACAATACGACAAAACATAAACTGTGAGTGTGAATACAATTATTGTGTACTAGAGATTATACAAACTCAAAAGAAGTCCTCATTACAATTATTATCACACTATTTCACAAAATAGTGAGGACTACTAATGCTATCCTCTGGACCATCACTCCGCTCTCGATTTCCTCCCCAAATGCCCATATTCTCATTTTCAAGAGAGGCTGTGAAAGAAAGGGTGAGCTCAACTAGCCCAAAGAAGAAATATTATGACTAAGATAATGCAGAATAATTTATCGTTAGCCTTCAAGCGATGTTAAATTGATAAAATATAATAACTATCAAGTTTAAGCGCAATGAACAAGCAATCCATTTAGAAGAGTCAAGTAGGGAATAAAATCTACTATCTTCTATGATTTAAAAGGTTTTCATCACTTTTATCATTGGGACTCATTTCAATATATAATCCACATCATTAAATCATCCTCGCACTACGTGCCAATGATATTATTTAGTATCACGACCACGAATTATCCATGCACCACGGGCCAAAGATAATCGTGTTTTCATCAACTATCCCGATCATGCCATAAAACAATTCATCTTTGCTCCCTTGGCCGAAGTGAATCCATAGCAATAATCATACCAAAAACTGTCCATCAATGCACTACGGGCCAATGAGGACTTTTAATTTTCACATCATTTGTAACATTACGGTCATGATTATACCGAATAATCCCCGGTAATAATCATACCAAGTCCATCTATGCACTACAGGCCACAAATGATTTTCAACATAACATAAACATGAGGATGATGACAATGATATAAGAATTCAATTAAACAAGTTCAAGAATTAATTTGTCCAGGAACCAATAAAGTCCAAATTGTCAACATGATACTTCTTTGTAGAATAAAATTCAAGTATGATCAGAAGAATATTTCCATGAAAAGATACTGGATGAAGCGCAAATATCAAGGATATTCCTCTAATTTCATGGAGTATAGAAGTCAAAATTTTAATCAGCTGAGTATAATACCGAATGGAATAACAAAAGATATCACAATAAATGCGGTACTTTGCATGACGGTTATTTCAACAGAATAATAATAACGGAACCAGTCGTGAAATTCACAAGCCAGGATGTTCCAATGTAATAATAAATGCGAATAATAAATGATGGAACCAGTCCTACAGATAGATAGCTGACAGTGATATTCCGACAAAATAATAAAGACGGAATAATAAAATGGAACCAGTCCCATAGATATAGCATGCATGGATATTCCTACGAATAATAGAAGAATGTCACCAAGTATAGGGTAGCCCGCGTATACCGGTTATTCCAACAGAACAATAAAGAAATGGAATAACAAAAGTTCTCTTCCTGAATACAAAAGAATAATATCCCTTACGAGTACAACAAATAATATTCCCTACCGTAAAATAATACTTGATATAAGAGTAGTGAAGTAGCAGAAAACTTTTCTTCTATCTCTCTATAGTCTCTCTCTATAGTTTCTCTCTCTAGAGTTCAGTGAATTCGTAAGAAAATAATGATGGAATGAGCTTCTATTTATAGGAAAATGGAATGCATAGTAACTAATCCATGAACGGTCCAGATTGATTTATTTTAATCTGACGGTCCATATTTAAAGAAAAATCTTTTAAATAAAATATAATATATTCTATTTATATAAAAAGATTTTTACTATGCAAACACTATGCGGGCACTAAGCAAACACTATACATAATAAAATATAATATATTCTATTTATAGAATAACTTTAATAAAGTATTCTGTTTTATATAAAAAGATTTTACTATGAAAAACACTATCATAATAGAATATAATATATTTTATTTATAGAATAACTTTAATAAAGTATTATTACATTTTATATAAAAAGATTTTACTATGAAAAAACACTATGCATAATAGAATATAATATATTTTATTTATAGAATAACTTTAATAAAGTATTTTGTTTTATATAAAAAGATGTTTTATTTTATTAGGTGAATAAAACAAAACTTCTAAATCAACAATAATTGAATCAAATAATGTGAGATACTACGCAAAGAACTATTGTAGCAATAATTGTACAAAACCGAGTGACTTCTCACATAAATATCAATAATCAATACCTGGTATTGCTACTATGCAACAACGCCAGACATATTCTTTACTTTTTTACTAGGAAGTAGTTCAACAAAGATCAACCGTAAAACTTCCGCCGTTATTTTCGTTGTGGGGTCCACCAATGATACCAACTGGGACGCCCCCAAAATTAGGTATACATCATCCATCTTGGGTCGCCACTTACATGGTACATAAATTCAAATACAACTTACTAATACAACTGTCGTGTACAATACGACAAAACATAAACTGTGAGTTTGAATACAAATATTGTCTACTAGAGATTATACAAACTCAAAAGGAGTCCTCATTACAATTATTATCACACTATTTCACAGAATAGTGAGGACTACTAATGCTATCCTCAGGACCATCACTCCGTTCCCCGACTCGTCCTAGCTATATTCTCATTTCTTGAAGAGAACAGTGAAAGGAAGGGTGAGCTCAACTAGCCCAGTAAGAAATATTATGACTAAGATAATGCAGAATAAATTATCGTTAGCCTTCAACAGTGTTAAACTGATAAAATATAATAGACATCAAGTTTAACTGCAACGGAACAAGCAATCCATTAAAAGAGTCAAGTAGATAATAAAATCTACTATCTTTTATGATTTAAAAGGTTTTTCATCACTTTTATCGTTGGGACTCAAATTTTAATAAATAATCCACATCATCGAATCACCCCGCACTACGGCCAAGGATATTCTTTAGTATCACGACCACTTAATTATCCTCGCACTACTACTTAAAGATAATCATGTTTTCATCAACGGTCCTAATCATGCCATAAAACAATTCATCTTTGCACTACGCCCAAAGAGAATCCATAGCCATAATCATACCAAAAACTGTCCATCAATGCACTACGGGCCAATGAGGACTTTTTCCACATCATTTGTAACATTACGGTTATGATTATACCGAATAATCCCTGGTCATAATCATACCAAGTCCATCTATGCACTACAGGCCACAGATGACTTTCAATAAAATATAAACACGAGGATGATGACAATGATATAAGATTTCAATAAAATAAGTTCAAGAATTAATTTTTCCAAGAACCAATAACGTCCAAATTGTCAACATGATACTGCTTTGTAGAGTAAAATTCAAGAATGCTCAGAAGAACATTTCTATGAAAAGATACTGGATGAAACGCAAATATCAAGGATATTCCACTAATTTCATGGAGTATAGAAGTCAAAGTTTTAACCAACTGAGTATAATAAAGAATGGAATAACAAAAGAAATCACCATGCATGCGGTACTTCGCATAGACATGTTATTCCAACAGAATAATAATAACGAAACCGAAGTCGTGAAATTAGACCAAGTGGGATGTTCCAATGTAATAATAAAGAATAGAATAACAATGAAATCACCATGCATGCGGTACTTCGCATGACAAAGTTATTCCAATGTAATAATAAATAACGGAACTCAGGTCCCAAGCGTAAACGCACAAAACAGGATATTCCAATGTAATAATAATAAAGATTTTAACCAGTCCGACGTAAAAACGCATGCATGTGATATTCCAATGTAATAATAAAGAGCGGAATCAGTCCCACAGAAAACGAGCATAAAACAGGATATTCCAACAGAATAGTAAACACGGAATAATAGAAGAATGCCACCAAGTATAGGGAAGCACGCGTATACATGTTATTCCAACAGAATAATAAAGAATGGAATAACAGAAGTTCTCTTCATGAATACAAAAGAAATAATACCCCCTACGAGTACAACAAATAATATTCCCTACCTTTAAAAAAAGAGTACTCCGACTAATAGGTCGAGGATATACTCGAAGAAAACTTGCACTACGCTCAAAGCTTTCTTAAACTCTAAAGAAATACGCTCAAGATTATAGAAGAAGAACTCTCTCTATAGTTTCTCTCTCTAGAGTTTCAGTGAATTCGTAAGAAATAATGAAGGAATGAACTTCTATTTATAGAAAAATGGACTTCATAGTAACTAACTCATGAACGGTCCAGATTGATTTACTTTAATCTGACGGTCCATATTTAAAGCAAAATCTTTTAAATAAAATATAATATATTCTATTTATAATCTAATAAAACGAATAACTTTATAAAAGATTTTACTATGGAAACACTATGCAGGCACTATGTAAACACTATGCATAATAAAATATAATATATTCTAATTATTGTCTAATAAAACAAATAACTTTATAAAAGTATTCTATTTTATATAAAGAGATTTTACTATGCAAAACACTATGCATAATAGAATATAATATATTCTATTTATAGAATAACTTTATGGCATCTGAAAATGTTGAGATAAGCAATGGAGCACAGGAGACTATTGAGTCTCTACAGATCAATAATCAGGAAAATGTGCAACAGGATGGCGATAATCCTCCTGTAAACAACAACACTGATCAATTGACGAACGACGGTACATTTAAGAGCTTTTTAGAATTCATGCAACATTAGGCGAAGGCGGCTCCTGTTCATAATGCAGGAGGAAATAATAGCAACCCACGGTTGGTCATCGCTAAGCAATTCAAGGAGCTAGGACCACCGAAGTTTTTGGGAAAGCCAGAACCACTTAAGGCAGAAACATGGATAAAGCAGATCACCAAGATATTTGATGTCTTGGGATACTCCGAGGAGTAAAGGTTCCCTTCGCCACCTTCATGTTGCGTGAAGAGGCAAATTACTAGTGGGAATCTGTAAAACGTACCCAGCCTGACGCACTCAAGATGTCTTAGGAGAAGTTCCAAGAGCTGTTCAACGACAAGTACTTTTCCGAAAGTATTCGTCACATGAAGGAGGTGGAGTTTATCAAGTTGGAACAAAACAATATGACCGTGTCGCAGTACGAAGCCAAGTTTGCCGAGTTGTCTCGATTTGCGTCCCATTTGGTTGATAATGAGGAGAGAATGACGCGAATGTTTCTAAGAGGTTTGAAACCTGAGATACGTCAATATCTTATCTCTCATAAACTGTGTTTGTATTCAGATGTTGTTAATAGGGCTCAGTTATTGGAGCGTGATAATGAGTCAACCAAACCAAAAGAGAGCAGCCGGCAAAATGATAATACCAGTGATAATAGTCATCAAAGCGGTGATAATAAGCATGGAGGGAATCAACATGTCAGAAATGGTAACCACTTCGGTAGTAATCATGGCCAAAATAATAAGAATGGACATTTCAAGAAGAGAAGGTTCAACAATGACGTAAAGACGCTTCAAGACCAAAGACCCGTTCAAAGGAAGAAGAACGACCACCGGTCAGTATGTTTCAAATGCGGACACGAGGACACATCCGTCTAAATCGCACGCAAAGCAATCCAAAACGTGTTTTAATTGCGGAAGAGAAGGTCACCTAGCTCGATTTTGTCGTATGGTGAAGTCAAGTCCAGCTGGGATAGTGTTGCCAAAGGATGTCCCAGACAAGCTAAAGCCGGTAGTTTAAGAGAGAACGTTTTTTTTTCGTGATAAGGAACTTGAATAAAATTATAACGGGTATGTTAGTCATAAACTCTTGTGAAGTCTATACCGCGTTAGATACCGGTTCTACTCACTCTTTTATTTCACCTAGTTGTGTTCAATGTTTGAAGTTAACTCCGGAGAAGTTAGACTTTGATATATCTATTTAAACTCTTGTGAAATCCTCGATGAAGTAGGAACTGTGGCTTATAGACTCGTTTTACCGCCAAGTATGTTGCGTGTTCAGAACGTTTTTTTTTCGTATCGATGTTACGTAAATATGCAGACGACCTGAACCACATTATTAAATTAGAACTAAACGATATAACAGAAGATTTAACGTATGATGAGATACATGTTAAAATCTTAGATAAAAAGGATCGTATTCAACACTCAAAGGTTATACCTCAAGAGTTAGAATTTGAAGTGAAGTCAAGGTATCCTCACATGTTCGGCATACCAGGTACGTACGTAAATTTCGAGGGTGAAATTTCATAAGGAGGGGAGATTGTGAGACCCCAGATTTTATTTTCTCAAAATATTTTTTTAATATTATGGTGTGGATTTGATATAATGTTATAGTTGTGGGTAAAATTTATAAATTTTACAAAGTATGCAAGTTGTCATATTATATTCGATTGGTCGGGGAATATTTGTTTTATCAGGGAATATTTGTGCAATGGCACAATCATTGGTGTACCCCGCAATGGAATTATTTTCGGATTGAGAAAACAACAAAAATATTTTATGAAAATAACGGCAGAAGTTTTACCGTTAATACTGTTGAACTACTCGGTAGTAAAAGTACAGTAATACGCGTTGTTGCATAGTAGCACACGGTATTAATTATTGATGCTTACGTGATAAGTTACTCAGTTTTGTTGGGATTATTAATGTAATAATATAGAAAATCTTTTTATATAAAACAGAATACTTTTATAAAGTTATTCTATAAATAGAATATATTATATTCTATTATGCATAGTGTTACATAGTGTCTGCATAGTATTTTGTATAGTAAAATCTTTTTATATAAAATAGAATACTTTTATAAAGTTATCATTTTATTAGACAATAATTAGAATATATTATATTTTATTATGCATAGTGTTTTTGCATAGTGCTGATAGATAGTGTTTGCATAGTAAAATCTTTTATAAAGTTATTCGCTTTTATTAGATTATAAATAGAATATATTATATTTTTATTTAAAAGATTTTGCTTTAAATATAGACCGTCAGATTAAAGTAAATCAATCTGGATCGTTCATGAGTTAGTTACTATGCAGTCCATTTTTTTATAAATAGAAACTCATTCATTCATTATTTCTTACGAATTCACTGAAACTCTAGAGAGAGAAACTATAGAGAGAGTTCTTCTTCTACAATCTTGAGCATATTTCTTTAGAGTTTAAGAAAGCTTTGAGTGTAGTGCAAGTTTTCTTCGAGTATATCCTCGACCTACTAGTCGGAGTACTCTTCTTTCAA
This sequence comes from Panax quinquefolius, assembly GCA_020205615.1. Taxonomy (NCBI): domain Eukaryota; kingdom Viridiplantae; phylum Streptophyta; class Magnoliopsida; order Apiales; family Araliaceae; genus Panax; species Panax quinquefolius. Next base: position 43,984,362 of record CM035160.1, on the reverse strand, counting down.
AGGTAGGGAATATTATTTGTTGTACTCGTAAGAGATATTATTCTTTTGTATTTAAGAAGAGAACTTATGTTATTCCATTTCTTTATTATTCTGTTGAAATAACCTGTATACGCGGAATACCCTATACGTGGTGACATTCTTCTATTATTCAGTTGGAACATCCTCAGATAAAGTATCTGTATGGACACGGGTTCCGCTTTTTTATTATTCTGTCTTTATTATTCCGTTTGGAACATCCTGCATCATGCTTTTACTTGGGACTGCTTTAAAATCTTTATTATTTTATTCTTTATTATTCTGTTGGAACATCCTGTCAGTGTGATTTTCACCTGACCTGGTTCCATTATTATTATTCTGTTGGAATAACCTGCCTATGCGAAGTACCGCATGCATGGTGATTTCTGTTGTTATTCCATTCCTTATTATTCTCAGTTGGTTAAAATTTTGACTTCTATACTCCATGAAATTAGTGGAATATCCTTGATATTTGCGCTTCATCCAGTATTTTTCATGGAAATATTCTTTTGAGAAATCTTGAATTTTACTCTACAAAGCAGTATCATGTTGACAATTTGGACTTTATCAGTTCCTAGATAAATTAATTCTTCAACTTGTTTTATTGAATTCTTATATCATTGTCATCATCCTCATGTTTATATTATTTTGAAAGTCATTTGTGGCCTGTAGTGCATAGATGGACTTGGTATGATTATGACCAGGGATTATTCGGTATAATAATAACCGTAATGTTACAAATGATGTGGAAAAAAGTCGTCATTGGTCCGTAGTGCATTGATGGACGCTTTTGGTATGATTATGGCTATGGATTCTCTTTGGTCAGAAGTCAAAAAGATGAATTGTTTTATGGCATGATCGGGATCATTGATGAAAACATGATTATCTTAAGCCATAGTGCATGGATAATTCATGGTCGTGATACTAAAGAATATCCTTGGTAGTAGTGCGGGGTGATTCGATGATGTGGATTATTTATTGTCGAGTCCCAATGATAGAACCGATAAAAAATCTTTTAAATCATAGAAGATGTTAGATTTTATTCCTACTTGACTCTTCTAATGGATTGCTTGTTCATTGCAGAGTTAAACTTGATAGTTATTATATTTTATCGGTTTAACATTGTTGAAGGCTAACGATAATTTATTACGCATTATCTTAATCATAATATTTCTTATCGGGCTAGTTGAGCTCACCCTTTCTTTTTCTTTGTTCTCTTTAGGAAATGAGAACATAAGCGAGGACTAGTCCTGGGAGGCGGAGTGACGGTCCGAGAGGATATCATTAGTAGTCCTCACTATTCTGTGAAATAGTGTGTTAATAATTGTAATAAGGACTCCTTTTGAGTTTGTATAATCTCTAGTAGACAATAATTGTATTCAAACTCACAGTTATGTTTTGTCGATAGTACACGACAGTTGTATTAGTAAGTTGTATTTGAATTATGTACCATGTAAGTGGCGACCCAAGATGGGTGACGTATACCTAATTTTGGAATTCTTGAATTTTATTCTACAAAGAAGTATCATGTTGACAATTTGGACGTTATTGGTTCCTGGACAAATTAATTCTTGAACTTATTTAATTGAATTCTTATATCATTGTCATCATCCTCATGTTTATGTTATGTTGAAAGTCATCTGTGGCCTGTAGTGCATAGATGGACTTGGTATGATTATTACCAGGGATTATTCGGTATAATCATGACCGTAATGTTACAAATGATGTGAAAATTAAAAGTCCTCATTGGCCCGTAGTGCATTGATGGACAGTTTTTGGTATGATTATGACTATGGATTCTCTTCGGCCAAGGGAACAAAGATGAATTGTTTTATGGCATGATCAGGACTGTTAATGATAGTAGATTCTATTCTCTACTTGACTCTTTTAATGGATTGCTTGTTACGCTGTAGTTAAACTTGATGTCTATTGTATTTTATCAGTTTAACATTGTTGGAGGCTAACGATAAATTATTCTACATTATCTTAGTCATGTAATATTTCTTCTTTGGGCTAGTTGAGCTCACCTTTCTTTTCTTTTATTCTCTTGTGCAATGAGAATATATTTGGGACGAGTCGGGGAGCGGAGTGATGGTCGAGAGAGGATAGCATTAGTAGTCCTCACTATTTTGTGAAATAGTGTGATAATAATTGTAATGAGGACTCCTTTTGAGTTTGTATAATCTCTAGTAGACAATAATTGTATTCAAACTCACAGGTTTATGTTTTTTCATCAGTATTATTGTACACACAGTTGTATTAGTAAGTTGTATTTGAATTCTTTACCATGTATCTGGCGACCCAAGATGGGTGATGTATACCTACCTTTTGGGGGCGCCACGACAGTATCAAAGCTTAGGATATTATCCTGGCTAAGATGTGAGATAAGAGCTAGGAGGGGAGGCGGGGAATTCCTTCGCTAGTATGACCTACCTAAGTTTATTTGGTATTTAATTGGTCGGTCAAAGTATAGGGATAATATGTGATATGTTAATCAACCCTTGTTTTGTGGCAAGTGTGTGAAAATGGCATCCAGAATTTTGAGATTATCAATGGAGCACGGAGACCGTTGAGTCTCCACGGATCAATAATCGAGGATAATGTGCAACCGAGAGGACAATACTCCTCATGAAAACAATAACACCAATGAAATGGTGAATGATAGGATGGTCGAGACTTTATGCAATTCATGCAACAACAGCGAAAGGCGTCGTCAAAAATCTGGTAGAAAATCGATAACTCTCGGACGGTCCGCTAAGCGATTGTAAGGAGCAATTCATGCAACAACGGGCGATGGCAGCTCTTGTCCATAATGCTGGTGGAAACAATGGTAACCCACGGTTGGTCACCGCTAAACAGTTCAAGGAGCTGGGACCACCGGAGTTTTTGGGAAAGCCAGAACCACTTAAGGCGGAGACATGGATAAAGCAGATTACCAAGATATTTGATGTCTTGGAATGCTCAGAGGAGCAAAAGGTTCCATTCGCCACCTTTATGTTGCGTGAAGAAGGAGATCATTGGTGGTAATCTATAAAACGTACATAGCCTGATGCTCTCAAGATGTCTTGGGAGAAGTTTCAAGAATTATTCAACGACAAGTACTTTCCTGAAAGTATTCGTCACATGAAGGAGGTAGAATTCATCAAGGTGGAGCAAAACAATATGACCGTGTCGCAGTACGAGGCTAAGTTTGCAGAGTTATTCTTGTTTACATCCCATTTGGTCGATAATGAGGAGCGAATGGCGCGAATGTTTTTGCGAGGTTTGAAACCCGATATACGTCAATACCTCATTTCTCACAAACTTTGTTTATATTCAGATGTTGTGAATAGGGCTCAGTTATTGGAGCGCGATAATGAGTCAAAGACAACCAAAAGGCAACGACCAACAACACGATAATAATCATACCGGGGGTAGCGGTCATCGTAACAACGATAACCATCGTGGGGATATTATCATGCCAAGAATGGTAACCATTTCGGTGGTAATCATGGCCAAGATAATAAGAATGGACATTTTAAGATGAGAAGGTACAACAATGACGTGAAGACGTCGGCACCAACACCTGTTTCAAAGGAAGAAGAACGCCCATCGGTCGTATGTTTCAAATGCAGACAAGAGGGACACATCCGTCCAAACTGTACGCAACAATCCAAAGCGTGTTTTAATTGCGGAAGAGAAAGTCACCTAGCTCGATTTTGTCTTATGGTGAAGTCAAGTCCAACCGGGATAGTGATGCCAAAGGATGTCCCAGACAAGCCAATGCCGGTAGTTTAAGAGAGAGCGTTTGTTTTTTTCTCGTGACGAGGAACCTGAATAAAATTATCACGGGTAAGTTAATCATAAGCTCTTACAAAGTCTATACTGTGTTAGATACCGGTTCTACTCACTCTTTTAATTCACCTAGTTGTGTTCAATGTTTGTACTTAACTCCGGAGAAGTTAAACTTTGATTTATCTATTGAAACTCCATTGGGAGAAACCTTCGTTACCTCCGCTGTTTATAAATTTTGTTTGATTCAAATCGACACTTTCACGTTACCTGTCGATCTTATCTCTTTGAAAATACTTGCCTTTGATGTGGTTTTTTTAAACGATTGGTTAATTACTCATCATGTTTTTCGTAAGGTTGTTAGCGTTCATATTCCTAACCAACCTATTATGCGAATTCAAGCAACCAAACCACTAAATTCAATCATTGTCATATCAAGCCATAAGTAAAGAGCCCCGATCCTTTTGTTGATGACTTCCTTGTGTGGAATGCACTGAAGCCAGACTTTCTGTAGGCGACGTCGTGAACGACGATGAAAAATTGATAGGTATCATTGTGAGGTGCTATCTAGGTTAAGGGATAGAAGTCACAGTTGGTATCAATGTGACGTACTATCCAAGTCTTGGATGAGAGTAACAGTTTTGAATGATATTCCTATTGTTAATAAATTTCTTGACGTATTCTTGAAGACTTCTTAGCCTACACCTAGAGCGTGAAATCGAATTTTGTATTGACCCCAGTACAAAACCCATTTCTTATACCCTCAAATATTTCTTCAACTAAAATGAACGTATAACGTGCCAAAGACATTGACTCGAGCTGTTGAATATTACGATCGTACCATTCAATACCATTGTCAGAAAGCGAATGTGGAAGCTGACGTGTTGAGTAGAAGATCGTATGCGTTTACGAGTGCGATGTTGTTAACACAAAGACTCATTTTATATAACTTGCAAATGATGAAGATAGAGTTAAAGACTCTAGGGACCCACGGGAAGATAACGAATATACGAGTAAAATTGACTTTAATCGATAAAGTTAAACACGCTCAAGCTACATACCCGAATCTGATGAATGTAAAGAAGAAGGTTCAAGAGGGCGTTATTCTAGAAGCAAGAGTTGCTGAAGAGAGGAAATCTCAACCCTCAATTTAATTGGCCCATTTGAAATCCTCGATGAAGTAAGAGCTGTGGCCTATAGACTCGTTTATCGCCAAGTATGTCGTGTGCTCATAACGTTTTTAACGTATCAATGTTACGTAAATATGTGGATGACCCGAACCACATTATTAATTTAGAATCGGACGAGATAGCGGATGATTTAACGTATGAGATCTTGTGTTAAAATCTTGGATAAGAAGAATCGTATCCAACACTCAAGGGTTATACCTCAAGAGTTAGAATCTGAAATGAAGTCAAGGTATCCTCACATTCGGCATATACAGTGTATCGCACGTAAATTTCGAGGCGAAATTCCATAAGGAGGGGAGATTGTGAAACCCTAGATTTTATGAATAAAGAATTAATTTTCACGAAATAATTTTTTTTATATTATGATGTGAATTTGAGATAATGTTATAGTTGTGGGTAATATTTATAAATTTTGCAAAGTATGCAAGTTATAATATTATATTCGATTGGTCGGGGAATATTCGTTTTAAACAGGAAATATTAAATGACGGCAAGACAATCATTGGTGGACCATTAACGGAATTATTGTCGGATTGAGAAAACGACAAAAATATTTTATTGAAAATAACGGCAGAAGTTTTACCGTTGATACTGTTAAACTACTCGATAGTAAAAGTACAGTAATACGTGTTGTTGCATAGTAGCACACGTTATTGATTATTGATATTTATGTGAGAAGTCACTCAGTTTTGTTTAATTATTGCTACAATAGTTGCTGCATAGTATCTCACATTATTTGATTCAATTATTGTTAATTATTGCTATACGCCGGACCTGGTTCCATTTTTATTGTTCAGTTATTTATTATTCTATTGAATATATATCATGCATGCGTTTGACTTGTGCACTGGTTCCATTATTTATTATTCATTGGAATATCCTGCCGGTCTTAATTCGCTTTGACTGGTTCCGTTATTATTATTCTGTTGGAATAACATGTCTATGCGAAGTACCGCATGCATGGTGATTTCTTTTGTTATTCCATTCCTTATTATACTCAGTTGATTAAAGTTTTGACTTCTATACTCCATAAAATTAGTGGAATATCATTGATATTTGCGCTTCATCCAGTATCTTTTCATGGAAATATTCTTTTGAGCATTCTTGAATTTTACTCTACAAAGAAGTATCATGTTGACAATTTGGACGTTATTTGTTCCTGGACAAATTAATTCTTGAACTTGTTTTATTGAATTCCCATATCATTGTCAGTATCCTCATGTTTATATTATGTTGAAAGTCACCTGTGGCCTGTAGTGCATAGATGGACTTGGAATGATTATGACCAGGGATTATTCGGTATAATCACAACCGTAATGCTACAAATGATGTGAAAATTAAAAGTCCTCATTGACCCGTAGTGCATTGATGGACAACTTTTGGTATGATTATGGCTATGTATTCTCTTTGGTCGTAGTGCAAAGATGAGTTGTTTTATGGCATGATCAGGACCGTTGATGAAAACACGATTATCTTAAGCCGTAGTGCATGGATAATTCGTGGTCGTGATACTAAAAAATATCCTTGGCCGTAGTGCAGGGGTGATTCGATGATGTGGATTATTTATTAAGCTGAGTCCCAGCGATAAAAGTGCTGATAAACCTTTTAAATCATAGAAGATAGTAGATTCTATTCCCTACTTGACTCTTCTAATGGATTGCTTGTTCCACTGCAGTTAAACTTGATAGTTATTATATTTTATCAGTTTAACACTGTTGAAGGCTAACGATAAATTATTACGCATTATCTTAGTCATAATATTTCTTCTTTGGGCTAGTTGAGTTCACCCTTTCTTTCCACCGTTCTCTTGAGGAAATGAGAATATAATTGGGGACGAGTCTGGGAACCGAGTGATGGTGGGAGGATAACATTAGTAGTCCTCACTATTTTGTGAAATAGAGTGATAATAATTGTAATGAGGACTCCTTTTGAGTTTGTATAATCTCTAGTAGACAATAATTGTATTCAAACTCACAGTTTATGTTTTGTCGTATTGTACACGACAGTTGTATTAGTAAGTTGTATTTGAATTCTGTACCATGTATTTGGCGACCCAAGATGGGTGATGTATACCTAATTTTGGGGGCGTCATTGACTACTAATGCTATCCTCCGGACCATCACTCCGTTTTCCGACTCATCCCAACTATATTCTCATTTCCTGAAGAGGCAGTGAAAGAAAGGGTGAGCGGAACAAGCAATTTATTAAAAGAGTCAAGTAGAGAATAGAATCTACTATCTTTTATGATTTAAAACGTTTTTCATCACTTTTATCGCTGAGGCTCAGCTTAATAAATAATCCACATCATTAAATCATCCCTGCACTATAGGCCAAGGATATTCTTTAGTATCACGACCATGAATTATCCATGCACTATGGGCCAAAGATAATTATGTTTTCATCAACGGTCCTGATCATGCCATAAAACAATTCATCTTTGCTCCCTTGGCCGAAGAGAATCCATAGCCATAATCATACCAAAAGCGTCATCCATCAATGCACTACGGGCCGATGAGGACTTTTAATTTTCACATCATTTGTAACATTACGGTCCATGATTATACCGAATAATCCACGGTCATAATCATACCAAGTCCATCTATGCACTACGAGGTACATATGACTTTCAACATAACATAAACATGAGGATGATGACAATGATATAAGAATTCAATTAAACAAGTTCAAGAATTAATTTGTCCAGGAACCAATAACGTCCAAATTATCAACAAGATACTTCTTTGTAGAATAAAATTCAAGAATGATCAGAAGAATATTTCCATGAAAAACTAATGGATGAAGCGCAAATATCAAGGATATTTCACTAATTTCATGGAGTATAGAAGTCAAAATTTTAATCAACTGAGTATAATATCGAATGGAATAACAAAAGATACCACCATGCATGCGGTAATTCGCATAGACGATTATTTCAAAAGAATAATAATAATGTAACCGATCGGGTGAAATTCACACAAGATGTGATGTTCCAAATGAATAATAAATGCGGAATAATAAATGATGGAACCATGTCCGGCGTATAGCATGTAAGATGGATATTAAAGCGAGAATAATAAAAGCGGAATAATAAAAATGGAACCGGTCCCACATATACATGATGGGATATTAAACGAGAATAATAAAAATGAGAATAATAGAAGAATGTTACCAAGTATAGGGTAGTCGCGTATCTTTGGTTATTCCAGCAGAATAATAAAGAATGGAATAACAGAAGTTCTCTTCATGAATACAAATGAAATAATATTCCTTACCGTAAAATAATACTTGATATAAGAGTAGTGAAGTAGCCGAAAACATTTCTTCTATCTCTCTATAGTCTCTCTCTATAGTTTCTCTCTCTAGAGTTTAGTGAATTAAAAGAAAATAATGAAGGAATGAGCTTTTATTTATAGGAAAATGGAATGCATAGTAACTAATCCATGAAGCGGTCCAGATTATTTTACTTTAATATGAAGGTCCATATTTAAAGAAAAATCTTTTAAATAAAATATAATATATTCTATTTATATAAAAAGATTTTTACTATGCAAACACTATCTCGGGCACTATGCAAACACTATGCATAATAAAATATAATATATTCTATTTATAGAATAACTTTAATAAAATATTACATTTTATATAAAAAGATTTTACTTATGCAAAACACTATGCATAATAGAATATAATATATTCTATTTATAGAATAACTTTATAAAGTATTAGGTTTTTATATAAAAGATTTTACGTATTATTACATTAATAATACCAACAAAGCGAGTGACTTATCACGTAAGCATCAATAATCAATATCGTGTGTTCTTTATGCAACCATGCCAGCGTATTCTATTTACTTTTACTACTAAAGTAGTTCAACAAATATCAAGCGGTAAAACTTTTGCCGTTATTTTCAATAAAATATTTTTGTTGTTTTCTCAATCTGACAATAATTCCGTTGTGGTAAAACCCCAACTTTTTGAATAAAGATGAATTTTCTATAAATATTATTTTTGAATATTATGGAGTGAAATTGATATAATAATTGTGGGTAATATTTATAAATTTTGAAAAGTATGCAAGTTGTTATATAATATTCGATTGGTGGGAATATTCATTTTAACAGAAATATTAAAACCACGGCAATCATCATTGGTTGATTAAGCGGAATTATTGTCGAATTGAGAAAAGCGACAAAAAATACTTTACGAAAATAACGGCGAAAGTTTTACAGATTAATTATTGAAACACCCGGTGTTAAAAGTACGATGAATGGCGTGGTGGTGCATAGTAGCACATGGTATTAATTATTGATGCTTAAGTGATAAGTCACTCGCTTTTGTTGGTATTATTAATGTAATAATACAGAAAATCTTTTTATATAAAATGTAATACTTTTATAAAGTTATTCTATAAATAGAATATATTATATTCTATTATACGCATGTTACGCATATAGTATTTTGCATAGTAAAATCTTTTTATATAAAACAAAATACTTTTATAAAGTTATACATTTTATTAGACAATAATTAGAATATATTATATTTTATTATGCATAAGTGTCTCTACATAGTAAAATCTTTTATAAAGTTATTCTTTTTATTATATTATAAATAGAATATGTTTTATTTTATTTAAAAGATTTTGTTTTAAATATGGACCATCAAATTAAAGTAAATCAATCTCGACCATTCATGAGTTAATTACTATGTATTCCATTTTTCTATAAATAGAAGCTCATTCATTCATTATTTTTTACTTAATTCTTTGAAACTCTCAGAGAGATAAACTATAGAGAGAAAGAAGAAAGTATTCTGCTACTTCACTACTTATATATCCAGTACTCTTTTTTTTAAGGTAGGGAATATTATTTGTTGTACTCGTAAGGGGTGTTATTCTTTCTTATTCATGAAGAGAACTGTTGTTATTCCATTTCTTATTATTACATTGGAATAACTTTGTATACACTATCTACCCTATACTTGGTGACATTCTTCTATTATTTTGTTGGAACATCTGCATGTATTTTTACAGGACTGGTTAAAATCTTTATTATTATTAAGTTGGAACATCCTGTTTTGTGTGTTTTACACGGACACTGGTTCCGTCTTATTATTATTCTGTTGGAACATCCTGTCGGGTGGAAATTTTGCACGACTGGTTTCGTTATTATTATTACATTGGAATAACTTTGTCATGCTGAAATACCGCATGCTTGGTGATTTCTTTTGTTATTCCATTCTTTATTATACTCAGTTGGTTAAAGTTTTGACTTCTATACTCCATGAAATTAGTAGAATATCATTGATATTTGCGCTTCATCCAGTATCTTTTCATGGAAATATTCTTCTGATCATTCTTGAATTTTACTCTACAAAACAGTATCATGTTGACAATTTGGACGTTAATAATTCCTGGATAAAATAATTCTTGAACTTGTTTTATTGAATTCTTATATCATTGTCATCATCCTCATGTTTATATTTTGTTGAAAGTCATCTGTGGCCTGTAGTGCATAGATGGACTTGGTATGATTATGACCAGGGATTATTTGGTGTAATCTTGATCGTAATGTTACAAGTGATGTGGTAAAAGTCCTCATTGGCCCGTAGTGCATTGATGGACAGTTATTGACATGATCATGACCATTAATGAATACACAAATATTCTTGGCCCGTAGTGCATGGATAATTATGGTCGTGATACTAAAGAATATCCTTGGCCATAGTACAGGGGTGATTCGATGATGTGGAATATTTATTAAGTTGAGTCTCAGCGATAACAGTGATGAAAAACCTTTTTAATCATAAAAGATAGTAGATTGTATTCCCTACTTGACTCTTCTAAAGGATTGCTTGTTCCGCTGCAGTTAAACTTGATAGTTATTATATTTTATCAGTTTAACACTGTTGGAGGCTAACGATAATTTATTCTGCATTATCTTAGTCATAATATTTCTTACTGGGCTAGTTGAACTCACCCTTTCTTTCACTTTTCTCTTCAGGAAATGAGAATATAGATGGGACGAGTCGGGTAACGGAGTGATGGTCCAGAGGATAGCATTAGTAGTCCTCACTATTCTGTGAAATACTGTGATAATAATTGTAATGAGAACTCCTTTTGAGTTTGTATAATCTCTAGTAGACAATAATTGTATTCAAACTCACAATGTATGTTTTGTCGTATTGTACACGACAGTTGTATTAGTAAGTTGTATTTGAATTCTGTACCATGTATCTGGCAACCCAAGATGGGTGATGTATACCTAATTTTGGGGGCGTCATAATTGGTATCAAAGCTTAGGGATATGATCCCTGGCTAAGATGTTAGACTAGAACTAGGAGGGGAGAGACGGGGAATTCGTTCGCTAGTATGACCTACCTAAGTTTATTTGGTATTTGATTGGTCGGTCAGAGTATAGTGATAATATGTTGCATGTAAATTAACCCTTATTTTGTGGCAGTGTTTGAAAATGGCATCCGAGAATGTTTAGAATAGCAATGGAGCACAGGAGACCGTTGAGTCTCCTGCAGATCAATAATCGGGACAATGCAACAAGATGGCGATAATCCTCCGTAAACAACAACACCGATCAATTGACGCAACGACTGATGACGTTTAAGAGCTTTTTAGAATTCATGCAACATCAGGGGAAGACGGCTCCTTTTCGTAATGCAAGAGGAAACAATGGCAACCCACGGTTGGTCACCGCTAAGCAATTCAAGGAGAAATTTGGGACCACCGAAGTTTTTGGGAAAGCGAGAACCACTTAAAGGCGTGAGGCGTGGTTAAAGCGAGATCACCAAGATATTTGATGTCTTGGGATGCTCCGAGGAGCAAAAGGTTCCTTTGCCACCTTTATGTTGTGCGTGAAGAGGCGGATCCTTTGGTGGGAATCTATAAAAGCGTACCGACTTGACGCACTCAAGATGTCTTGGGAAAAGTTCAAGAGTCATTCAACGACAAGTACTTTCCGAAAGTATTTCGTCACATGAAGGAGGTGGAGTTTATCAAGTTGGAACAAAACAATATGGACCGTGTCGCAATACGAGGCTAAATTTGCGAGTTATCCCGGTTTGCATTCCATTTGGTCGATAATGAGGAGCGATTGGACGTGAATATTTTAAGAGGTTTGAAGCGAGATACGCATAATATCTTATTTCTCATAAACCGTGTTTGTATTCGAGATATTGTAAATAGGGCTCGATTAGTGGAAGTAGCGATAACGAGTCAACGTAACTAAAAGAGAGTAAACCGCAAAATGATAATACTGGGGTGATACTTGATCATCAAAGCGGTGACAATAAGCATAGAGGGAATCAACATGCGAAATGGTAACCACTTGATTGGTAATCATGGTCAAAATAATAAGAATGGACATTTCAAGAAGAGGAGATTCAAAAATGATGGAAATATCGTCAAGACCAAAGACCCGTTGTTAAGGAAGGAGAATGACCACCTATCATATTCTTCAAATGCGGAGGGAGGGACACATCGGTCAAAGCTGCGATGCGTCAGTCAAAGCATATTATAATTATGGAAGAGAAGGTCACTTAGCCCTATTTTGTCGTTCATGAAGACAAGTTCAACTAGGATGGAGGCACCAAAGGTCATCCCGTAAAAGTCAAAAAGCCCGGTAGTTTAAGAGAGAACATTTTTTTTTCATGACAAGAAACCTGAATAAAATTATCACGGGTATGTTAGTCACAAACTCTTGTGAAGTCTATACCGTGTTAGATACTGGTTCTACTTGTGACGCCCCCAGAATTCTGACACCCATATCATTTAATTGATTGCATCACGTCTATTCACGAATATCTTACTAAATCATTCATAACGGAAATGATAGAATAATTTACATTGATATAATATAAATATTCGCATCCCAAGGTACCGTAACCATTACTACGACAATTCAGTGATTAACTTAAACATAACTTAATCATTCTTGATTACATCATAACAAGCATAACAATAATAATAATACTTCAAATCTTAAGGACTAAGTTATCCTGTCGCCTTGCCCTTTCCCTTGTCCCGTCTCGGAAACCGCCTTGCTCGCTTTTTAATTGTAATGTTTTAGGAAGCAAGAATGAGCAACAAGTTTGCCCAGCAAGTAGTATAGCCAGAAGAACAAGCAGTTATAGCATTTAAATCTTTCAAGAGTATAATAATAATTGGTAGTTCAAGGATATCAAGAAATATCAAGAGTATTCAATAGGTGTCGCTATAGACTTGAAGGATATCAACAACTTTTAGGATTTATTCATTTCGAGGTTCATCATGAATGAGTACTGAGCAGTCACTAAGGACCAAGAACTCTTACGTAATTAATTAAAGATTATTATCGTAATCCAACATAAACGAAAAGTACAACGGTGATCACTTTTAAAGTACCCTACGTTATGCATAACATTTAATCATACTCATGTGCGCACGTCGGTTTCCCGACAATATATAATTTCCCCTTCAATGAGGGTTGTTCATCTCAGTAGATTTAGAATAGTCCGCACCAAGTCAATCGGTTTGGATAGCTTTTTAACACATAATAATAGTCTAGCCGAATCAAAGGCTTAGACAAAATTTTATCATGCATTTAAGAATGATAAGTCCAATACTTGCAACAACGTTAAGGTATACAAATGATTTTTGAATAGAAGAAGATATTTGCTTAAAAAAAATATGATTGATATGACAACAATTCAAATGTATATAGTGTGAGAATTAAGGAACTTACAACACAATAATAATAGTGTTCAGATACTTGCTCAATGAAATTTGAGAAAGGTTAGGGAACTTGCTTAATGTAAATTTGAGTAAGGTTAGGGAACTTGATCAATGTAAATTTGAGTAAGGTTAGGGAACTTGCTCAATGTAAATTTGAGTATGGTTAGGGAACTTGCTCAATGTAAATTTGAGTAAGGTTAGGGAACTTGCCTTTAGCGTCGATTACCACTTATAGCAAAAATCACCTCAATGAACTATGTTTGTCCTATTTATGTAAGTATAGGTATTCATTAGCCAAACACACTTGATATACATATATAAACAACATGTACACATAACACATTTCTTTTCTATCTATGTATCTGCTGCACCATCAAAACTCATAGCTGTATACTAACATGCTCATACTTTTGACCACTGCTAGTTTATTCATAATCTTTCTTCTTCGTAGATCCAAGAGGTTCATTGCATTAAGTAGAACATAACATCTATTAATCCCACCAACCCCTTTTTACGCATGTTTGCAGGCATTAGATTTATTTTCCCGAAGTTAGTAAAATTCTCTACTTAGAACTCATTCGTGTAATAATAGTTTATAGCAGTATAGGAATATTTATTAATCCATCCTTATATCTAGTTATGATGCTGTCTCCGAGACTCGAGACATCTCACCATGTCCGAAGCCGAAGTCATTTAGCAATGTCCGAAGACATTACGACTTGTCCGAAGACATCACGCTTTGTACGAAGACAACATACTTTGTCCGAAGACATTACGACTTATCCGAAGACAACACACTTTGTCCGAAGACATTACGACTTGTCCGAAGACAACACGCTTTGTCCGAAGACAACACGCTTTGTCCGAAGACAACACGCTTTGTCTGAAGACAACACGCTTTGTCCGAAGACATCTCCGAAGCCAGCTTTTTCAGAGACTTCGGTCTACACTATTTCGACAGAGTCTAAGTTTGTTGGGTTAATTTCATTAAGACTTTACTATATGCATACAACCTAAGGGAATTTCTTAATACATGGTCTAACACGACCGAATCCATCAGCTGGTTCCTAAGTACGGTGCAGCTGCACCTCATGGAGTTTAGAAGCAGTGAACCTTCTCTGTTTTGCCGAGTAGCCACAACTTGATTCTAGGCAATTATCAACGTATTCATGCACGAAAGTAAACTTTCTAAACCCCCTATATCATGTTAATTCATCATACTAGACCTATTAATTAGGAAAACCGAGAATCAACCAAGACTCAAGTTAAGAACGAAGTAGAAATTATACCTTCTCGAGCTTTAACCCTGATATCTCACACACTGATTTGGTAATGCTTAGCAACTAAGAATTCTTCACTCAGATTTCTCCAACACTCTTATCACCATAACCGACTGCCATGGTGGCTTGTATTTAAAGAGAAAAGCATGGACTAGACACTTGTTTTACACAATGTTGGGATTCATGGTGCAATAGAAATGAACAATGGTTACTTAAGGAGTTGTTTAACCACTCCATACTAGCCACTTAGCTAGCCATGCATGCCTAGGATTAGCATCTGGAAAGTTTGCGTAAAGAGAGTTTAGGCTACTATTCCTTGTACTTGGTGACCCTTAATTGGGACAAGAGAATAGATCTCAGACATAGACAAGGGGCTGGTCGGTAAGGCCCACTGCCCCACGCCATACTTTATTTAACCAACACCTTGTACTATCAGTTAACTAGTTGTTGGATTCCAAATTAAGTTACTCGCCTCATGCCATGTAAGCATTTATAAAATAATAATCATAGGCTCTATTTATAAATATTAATATTAACTAATAAAATTCACGGTTATTACATCCTCTCCCCCTTATAAAAATTCCATCCTCGGAATTGATACAAGGTTACACAAAAAGATGGGGATAGTCTCTCCTCATCCTATCTTCTAACTCCCATGTAGCCTCCTCGACACCGTGGTTTCGCCAAACAACCTTTACCGAAGATATAACTTTGTTTCTTAGCGTTTGTTCTTTCTTATCTATTATCTGAACAGGAATTTCTTCATATGCCAGATTCTTCTCTACTTGAATGGGCTCATAGGAAATCACGTGCTTATAGTTAGACTTGTACGGACGTAGTACGGAAATGTGAAATACGTTGTGGATGTGTTCTAGTTCAGGTGGCAAAGCAACCTTGTATGCCACTTCTCCCACTCGCTTCAATATCTCGAATGGTCCTATGAACCTCGGACTCAATTTTCCTTTCTTTTCGAATCTGATCTTTCCCTTCCAAGGAGATACCTTCAAAAACACAAAACTACCGACTTCATAGTCTCGATTCTGACGATGCAAGTCGGCATACTTCTTTTGGCGATCTTGAGCTGCTACCAATCTGCCCCTTATTGTCGTTACCACGTCGGCCGTTTGCTAGACTAATTCTGGTCCCAAAAGTCGTCGTTCTCCGACTTCATCCCAATATAATGGTGTTCTGCACTTTCTCCCGTAAAGAGCTTCATATGGCGGCATACCGATACTCGCATGATAGCTATTATTGTAAGCGAATTCTACTAATGGTAAATGGTCGTCCCAATTTCCCTTGAAGTCCATCACGCAAGCTCTAAGCATGTCCTCCAACGTTTGTATGGTTCGTTCACTCTGCCCGTCAGTTTGAGGGTGATAAACAGTACTTAATCTCAATTGAGTTCCCATTCGTTCCTGCAAACTTTTCCAGAATTTTGACGTGAAACGCGGATCTCGATCGGAGACAATCGACACCGGCACTCCATGTCGCGATACAATTTCCTTTACATACAAATTTGCTAAGCTGGTTCAATTGAATCGAATCTTGATGGGTAGAAAATGAGTACATCTTTGTTAGTCGGTCCACAATAAACCAAATGGCATCGTAACCCTTCTGCGTAACCGGAAGTCCAACCACGAAGTCCATCGTAATGTGCTCCCATTTCCATTCTGGAATTTCCAACGGTTGAAGTAGTCCACTTGGCCTCTGGTGTTCTGCTTTGACTCTTTGACAAGTAAGACATCTACTAACACACTCTGCAACCTCTCTTTTCAATTTAGGCCACCAAAAATGGTGTCGAAGATCCCGGTACATTTTTGTGCCTCCTGTGTGAGACCCCAGATTTTATCAATAAAGATTTAAATTTTGTCGAAATAATTTTTAATATTATGGTGTGAATTTGAGATAATATTATAGTTGTGGGTAGTATTTATAAATTTTGCAAAGTATGCAAGTGGTTATATTATATTCGATTGGTCGGGGAATATTCGGTTTAGCAGGGAATATTCGTACAATGGCTCAATCATTGGTGGACCCCCCTAATGTAATTATTTGTCGGATTGAGAAAGCGACAAAAGTATTTTATTGAAATAACGGCGGAAGTTTCACCGTTGATCTTTGTTGAACTACTTTCGGTAGTAAAATGCGAGAATACGTGTGGTTGCATAGTAGCACACAGTATTATTTATTGATGCTTATGTGAGAAGTCACTCGGTTTGATTCCATTATTGTCGATTAATAATATGAATTATTATAGCGATAATGACATTTTGTTTTATTCAGTATTATTAACATAATAAAGCGAAACATCTTTTTATATAAAAGCGAATACTTTATTAAAGTTATTCTATAAATAGAATATATTATATTTTATTATGCATAGTGTTGCATAGTGTTTTGCATAGTGTTTTGCATAGTGTTGCATAGTGTTTGCATAGTAAAATGTTTTTATATAAATAGAATATATGATATTTTATTTAAAAGATTTTTCTTTAAATATGGACCGTCAGATTAAAGTAAATCAATGACGGGATAGTTCATGGATTAATTACTATGCATTCTATTTTCCTATAAATAGAAGCTCATTCCTTCATTATTTTCTTACGAATTCACTGAAACTCTAGAGAGAGAAATTATAAAGAGAAGCTATAGAGAGAAAATCTATAGAGAGAAAGAAGAAGAGTATTCTGGTACTTCACTACTTTGATATCCGGTGTCTTTTACAGTAAGGGATATTATTTGTTATACCCGTAAGGGTGTTATTCTTTTTATTCATGAAGAGAACTTACATTATTCCATTCATTATTATTACATTTGAATAACTTTTGTAAAAGTGGCATACCCTATACATAACTTTGTATCACATGGCAGATACCCTATACTTGGTGAAATCCTTATATTATTCCACTCTTATTTTATACATTAGAATAACACGTGTCTGTGGAATCCCCTATACTTGGTGATCTTCTTACATTATTCCATTCTTTATTATTACATTTGGAATATCACATGCGTGTGTTTTACAGGACACAGTTCCATTGTTTATTATTCGCATTTATTATTACATTTGGAATATCACATGCGTGTGTTTTACAGGACACTTTGGTTCCATTGTTTATTATTCAAGCATTTATTATTACATTGGATCATCACATCGGTGTGAATTTCACGACTGGTTCCGTTATTATTATTCTATTGGAATAACTTTGTCTCATGCAATACCGCATGCATGCGTGGTGATTTCTTTTGTTATTCCATTCTTTATTATACCCGGTTGGTTAAAACTTTGACTTCTATACTCCATGAAATTAGTAGAATATCTTTGATATTTGCGTTTCATCCGATATCTTTTCATGGAAATATTCTTTGATCATTCTTGAATTTTACTCTACAAAACAGTATCATGTTGACAATTTGGACGTTAATAATTCTGGATTAAATAATTCTTGAACTTGTTTTATTGAATTATTATGTCATTGTCATCATCCTCACGTTATATTATGTTATCTTTGGCTTACGTGCATAGATGAACTTAGTATGATTATGACCAGGGATCATTCAGTATAATCATGGCTTGATATAAATGATGTGACAAAAGTCCTCAGTGGCTGTAATGCAAATGATGGATAGTTTTTGGTATGATTATGACCAAGGGTGATTCGGTATAGTCATGACCATTGATAATTTGATGAAAATCCTTGGCCAGGTAGTGCGGGGATGATTAGATATTGTGGTTTATTCATTAAAGCGAGTCTTAGTGATAAAAATTGATGAAAACCTTTTAAAACCTAAAAGATAGTAGACTTTATTTTCTACTTGACTCTTTTAATGGATTACATATTCATTGTGATTAAAGCTGGTTGTCTATTGTATTTTATTAGTTTAACATTGTTGAAGACTATTGATAATTTATTACGCATTATCTTAGTCATAATATTTCTTCTTGGGCTAGTTGAGCTCACCCTTTCTTTCACCGTTTCTCTTGAAATGAGAATATATTTGGAGACAAGTTGGGGAAGCAGTGATGGTCACGAAGATAGCATTAGTAGTCCTCACTATTACGTGAAATAGTGTGATAATAATTGTAATGAGGACTCCTTGAGTATGGATATTGTCTAAATGACAATATTCCTATTAGAACTCTCGGTTTATGTATTGTGTGTATGTATATACTGCACGGATGTATAATTAAGTTTGTATTTGAATTTATGTACCATGTAAGTGGCGACCCAAGATGGGTGACGTATACCTAATTTTGGGGGCGTCACATCCTGGATGTACAGAATACGTCGTATTGTGTGCTTCGTGTAGGATTTCCTCTCTCAGTTCGATTACAGTTGGAACCCATACTCGACCATCAAACCTCAATATACCGTCCTTATCTACTTTGAACCTTTCTTCCTTATCTTCTACTATTCTCTTCTTTATCTTCTCACATTCTTCATCTTTCTCTTGTGCTTCCTTTATTCTATCCAATAACGTCGGGTGAGCTCTCGTCATGAGAAATCTTCCTTTCGCTTCTTTTGGTTCCTCCACCTCTATTTCCAACCTTTCCATTTCTCTTATTAATTCCTCTTGAGTTGTCAATTTGAATAACTTCTCCCTTCCTTTTCTACTCAAAGCGTCGGCTACTACGTTTGCTTTTCCTGGGTGATAAAGAATTTCACAGTCGTAATCCTTGATTAGTTCCAACCATCTTCTTTGTCGCATGTTCAATTCCTTCTGTGTGAAGATATATTTCAGACTCTTGTGATCCGTATATATCTCACATTTTTCTCCATACAAATAGTGCCTCCAAATCTTCAACGCAAAGACTACCGCCGCTAACTCCAAGTCATGGGTAGGGTATCATTTTTCGAAATCTTTTAACTGTCGTGAGGCATATGCAATGACCTTGACATGTTGCATTAGCACACAACCAAGTCCTCTATGCGATGCATCACTATACATAACAAATCCTCCCGTATAATCTGGTAATGATAATACAGGCGCCTCACTCAACCTCCTCTTCAATTCTTGGAGACTCTCCTCACATTTGTCCGTCCATACGAACTTCTCTGTCTTCCTCGTTAGATTGGTCAGCAGGGTTGCTATCTTAGAAAAATCTTGGATAAATCTTCGATAGTACTCGGCTAAACCTAAGAAACTCCTAACTTCTGTTGGCGTCTTCGGCTGTTCCCAGTTACTTACCACTTCCACCCTTGCAGGATCCACGGAAATTCCATTTTGATCTATCACGTGTCCTAGAAATTGAACCCTTTCCATCCAAAATTCACATTTTGAAAATTTAGCGTACATCTTTTCCCTTCTCAATGCTTCCAATACCATCTTCAGGTGTTCGGCGTGCTCTTCCTTTGTCTTTGAATAAATCAAAATGTCATCGATAAATACTACTACGAACTTATCTAAGTATGGCCTGAAAACCCGGTTCATCAAGTCCATGAATGTTGCCGGAGCATTGGTTAACCCAAATGACATCACTAAAAATTTGTAATGTCCGTAACGAGTTCGAAACGCCGTCTTTTGTATGTCCTCCTCTGGCACTTTCAACTGATGATAACCCGTTTGTAAATTTATCTTGGAAAAACACTTCGCTCCCTTCAGTTGATCGAAAAGGTCGTTTATCCTTGGCAATGGATATCTATTCTTAATGGTCACTCAGTTTAACTCCCGATAATCGATACAGAGCCTCATTGATCCATCCTTTTTCTTTACAAACAACACTGGTGCTCCCCAAGGAGACACACTTGGCCGAATGTAACCCTTTTCTAATAACTATTGCAATTGAATCATCAATTCCTTCATTTCTACTGGCGCCATACGATATGGGGCTTTCAAAATTGGTGCGGTTCCCGGTACTAAGTCTATTATGAATTCAATTTCTCTGTCTGGAGGAAGGCCAGGCAGTTCGTTTGGAAACACGTCTTGGAAATCTCTTACCACTGATATATCTTTCATTTCTATTCCCTTTTTTTGAGTGTCCACTATATAGGATAAATAACCTACACATCCTTTCCTTAACAATTTCTTAGCCTACATCATCGTAAGGCAACACGATTGCTTGAGCAATGAGCTACCGTAAAACACTACCTTAGACCGATTTGAGGTCTGAAGGTTCACACTCTTCTTCTGACAATCGATTATCGCAGCATGGCCGGATAACCAATCCATTCCTAATATCACATCAAACTCTCCTAGCTTAATCGAAATTAAATCTACACTTAGTTCGTGACCTCTATTGTTTGCACAACAGTTTCGGTAAACAAACTCTATGGGAATTACTTCCTTATTCGCAATCTCTACGTTCAACGAATTTTCTAAATGTTCAGGAGGTATGTTTAGTCGATTAGCAAATTCTTGATTAATAAAGGAATAGGTAGCACCCGAATCAAATAATACATAGGCATTTATATTATTGATTGGGAGAATACCTGACACCACGTCCCTTGCAGTCACTGCGTCTTGGACAGTCATGTTAAAGGTTCGGGCAGTCGGTCGGTTGGATTGCATTGGTCCGCCGATCATCAGCTTGCTGCCCCCTCCCTGTTGGCTGCTTCCTCCGTTGCTTCCCTTCTTTGGGCAATCCTTGATTTGATGCTCAGTTGAGCCACACGCGAAACATCCCTTGATCCTTTTCGGCTTTGGGCAGTTGGGTGAAATGTGCCCTTCTTAGCCGCAGTTGTAGCAGACGCTGCGCCCCTTCCAGCATTCCCCTTGATGGTTCTTCCCACATTTCGAGCAAGCTTCACTTCTTTTCTTAAACCCTCCTTGATAACTTTCTGACTGGTTGATGTTTCGGTGGTTGGTGTTGTTGTTGTTGCTGTTGCGGTTATCCCATTTCCTCTTTCCCAGTTAACTTCCACCACTGCTACTCCCTCCACGAGTCTCTCCCCCAACATTCTTATTCTTCTTCTCCTTGTTGTATTGGCTCAATGCCTCGCTACCTCTCTCAACAATTATCGCCTTCTCCAATAATGTGGCGAACGAGTCGATTTGAAAGACCGACACCTTGTTGAACAACCAAGGTTTTAGTCCAAGTTCGAAGCGTCGAGATTTCCTTTCTTCAGTGTCTACTTGATGTGTGTTGCGAATAAATGCGAGTTCATTGAACTTGGCGCATATTTGTGCCTTTATCATCTCCCCTTGTTTTAGTTCTAGAAACTTTACCTCCATCCTATTCTTCATGCTCTTCGGGAAGTAATTCTCGAAGAACAAAGTCTTAAACCTTTCCCAGGAAATAGTCCCTTCTCCCGCCCTCTGCTGATTTGCTTCCCACTAGTAGTTTACTTCACCCCTCATCATATATGTAGCGAACACGGTTTTCTGGTCTTCACCCACACGAGCAATGGCGAAGGCTTTCTCCATTTCCTTGATCCACGTTTACGCTACAATAGGATCGGTAGTACCTATGAATTCCGGAGGTCCTACACTCTTAAAGTCCTTGAAGTTCATGATCGAGCTACTTGGGGATTTGGTGTTACTTGTTCTCATTTCTTCCCTAAGAGCCTCCCCTAACAAATCTACAAGCCTCTGAATGGGATCTACTTGTCCTCTTTCATCATTAACCGACTCTTCCGGTGCAGTTAATCTACGTCTGGGCGGCATTTTCTGCATCATAAAACTCCCATTTTTATTATCTAATTATATTACTTAAACAATTCCCCATAAAAGGATTAAGATTTCAGAATACATTTCAGAACAAGATCATTTATATTCATATGCCAAATTGTTACATTACCACATACTTCTATAAATGACACAACTTATCCCCTAATATCACAAAAGATGGGGACAACGATTAACATACTACCCCTCTAATATAACTCAAAAGTTTGGGGCTTACAACTATTTCACATTCTATATAAAAGACTGAAATTACAACAGATAATACACTACATAACGAACTACAACTAATAACTTTTAATGCCTAGACTTAATCTATCATTCCGCGCTCCACGGCGCTCTGGTACTCCCTCTGAGTAATGTGCACCACCAAATCTCGGCTTATGGTGTGCCGGGTCTGTCCCTTCTCTGCCGGGTAGTGATTTACTCCATCAATCAGTCTCTCCATGGTCGTGCGCACTGCATAGCCCATCCTATTCATCTTCCTCCTTTTGCACCTCACTTCAACTTCTAGATCGTTAGCCCTATCATTGGCCCCTTCCCACTTCTCTTTGAAATGGATCCTATCCCTTACCTCCATTCCTAACTGAATACGGATAGCTTCCTTCTCTATCCTCTCGCTCAACTCCCTCTGCTCCATCTCTTCCAACTTCCCTGCCAGTTCTACATTCCTAGCCACCGCTTTGTGAAACAAAGCCCCCATCTGGATTCCTGCCTCCCTACGGTGAGCAATCTCTACCTCCATCTCCTGTATCACTAACTTTCTCTGGTGGTCTTCGTCCCTCAGCTTTTGGAATTTGGACTCCCTGTCTTTAGCCTCAGCTTCTAACTCCTCAACTCTGCACCCTAACTCTAAAATCTGCTCCTCATACTCCCCCAACATCCTATCTTCGAAAGTAGCCTCGTCGGAGTCCTCCATGGGCTCGTCCACCATACGCTCCTCCATAGGCTCCTCCTCTGGATCAGACTCCTCGGGCATTGGCTCCATCTCCTCTTCCTCATCATCATCATCGATAGGGACTACAGTTGATATAGGCTCCGCTATCAATGGTGCCTCATATACCACGCCAGATGTCACGCGGCACCTC
Organism: Panax quinquefolius; assembly: GCA_020205615.1. Classification (NCBI taxonomy): domain Eukaryota; kingdom Viridiplantae; phylum Streptophyta; class Magnoliopsida; order Apiales; family Araliaceae; genus Panax; species Panax quinquefolius. Next base: position 43,960,668 of record CM035160.1, on the reverse strand, counting down.
TTCTACTACTCGGCTAGGTCCTCCCATGTCAGTCATCCTACGATCACCAACACAAGACAAAACAAATAACAACTCCATTAGAATATTAAATAACATAAGTTCATTGTATAGAATGAAGTTATATTCTGTAACACACTAAGTCCATCTCTATGAAAACTCTATATGAGTCTCATCCCTTTCTATCTTCCAAGTTCTCCTAAGTTATAATCTAAGGGCTCTCGCTCCTAAGGTTTATAACTAGGGCTTTGATACCAACCTGTGACGCCCCCAGAATTCTGACACCCATATCACGAATTCGGTGCATCACGTACAACTACGAATATCTTACTAAATCATTCATAACGGAAATGATAGAATAATTTACATTGATATAATATAAATTTTTGCGTCAAAGGTACCGTAACCATTACTACGACAATTCAGTGATTAACTTAAACATAACTTAATCATTCTTGATTACATCATAACAAGCATAACAATAATAATAATACTTCAAATCTTAAGGACTAAGTTATCCTGTCGCCTTGCCCTTTCCCTTGTCCTGTCCTGAAGTACCACCTTGCTCTGCCTTAACTGTAATGTTTTAGGAAGCAAGAATGAGCAACAAGTTTGCCCAGCAAGTAGTATAGCCAGAAGAACAAGCAGTTATAGCATTTAAATCTTTCAAGAGTATAATAATAATTGGTAGTTCAAGGATATCAAGAAATATCAAGAGTATTCAATAGGTATCGCTATAGACTTGAAGGATATCAACAACTTTCAGGATTTATTCATTTCGAGGTTCATCATGAATGAGTACTGAGCAGTCACTAAGGACCAAGAACTCTTCCCAGAATTAACAATATTACACTGTAATCCAACATAAACGAGTACAACAGGTGATCAGCCTAAAGTACCCTACGTTATGCATAACATTTAATCATACTCATATATGTATGCGTCGGTTTCCCGACAATATATAATTCCCCTTCAATGAGGGTTGTTCATCTCAGTAGATTTACGATAGTCCGCACCAAGTCAATCGGTTTGGATAACTTTTTAACACATAATAATAGTCTAGCCGAATCAAAGGCTTAAACAAAATTTTATCATGCATTTAAGAATGATAAGTCCAATACTTGCAACAACGTCAAGGTATACAAATGATTTTCGAATAGAAGCAGATATTTGCTTTAAAAAAAAATATGATTGATATGACAACAATTCAAATGTATATAGTGTGAGAATTAAGGAACTTGCAACACAATAATAATAGTGTTCAGATACTTGCTCAATGTAAATTTGAGTAAGGTTAGGGAACTTGCTCAATGTAAATTTGAGTAAGGTTAGGGAACTTGCCTTTAGCGTCGATTACCATTTATAGCGAAAATCACCTCAATGAACTATGTTTGTCCTATTTATGTAAGTATAGGTATTCATTAGCCAAACACACTTGATATACATATATAAACAACATGTACACATAACACACGTCTTTTCTATCTATGTATACTGCTGCACCATCAAAACTCATAGCTGTATACTAACATGCTCATACTTTTGACCACTGCTAGTTTATTCATAATCTTTCTTCTTCGTAGATCCAAGAGGTTCATTGCATTAAGTAGACCATAACATCTATTAATCCCACCGACCCCTTTCTACGCATGTTTGCAGGCATTAGATTTATTTTCCCGAAGTTAGTAAAATTCTCTACTTAGAACTCATTCGTGTAATAATAGTTTATAGCAGTATAGGAATATTTATTAATCCATCCTTATATCTAGTTATGATGCTGTGTTTAAGTCTCGGGACATCTCGCCATGTCTGAAGCCGAAGTCATTTAGCAATGTCCGAAGACATTACGACTTGTCCGAAGACATCACGCTTTGTCCGATGACAACATACATTGTCCGAAGACATTACGACTTGTCCGAAGACAACACGCTTCGTCCGAAGACAATACGCTTCATCCGATGACAACACGCTTTGTCCGAAGACAACACGCTTTGTCCGAAGACATCTCCGAAGCCAGCTTTTTCAAAGACTTCGGTCTACACTATTTCGACAGAGTCTAAGTTTGTTGGGTTAATTTCATTAAGACTTTACTATATGCATACAACCTAAGGGAATTTCTTAATACATGGTCTAACACGACCGAATCCATCAGCTGGTTCCTACGTACGGTGCAGCTGCACCTCATGGAGTTTAGAAGCAGTGAACATGCTCTGTTTTGCCGAGTAGCCATAACTTGATTCCAGGCAATTATCAACGTATTCATGCATGAAAGTAAACTTTCTAAAACCCCTATATCATGTTAATTCATCATACTAGACCTATTAATTAGGAAAACCGAGAATCAACCATGACTCAAGTTAAGAACGAAGTAGAAATTATACCTTCTCGAGCTTTAACACTGATATCTCACACACTGATTTGGTAATGCTTAGCAACTAAGAATTCTTCACTCAGATTTCTCTAACACTCTTATCACCATAATCGACAGCCATGGTGGCTTGTATTTAAAGAGAAAAGCATGGACTAGACACTTGCTTTACACAATGTTGGGATTCATGGTGCAATAGAAATGAACAATGGTTACTTAAGGAGTTGTTTAACCACTCCATACTAGCCACTTAGCTAGCCATGCATGCCTAGGATTAGCAGCTGGAAAGTTTGCGTAAAGAGAGTTTAGGCTACTGTTCCTTGTACTTGGTGACCCTTAATTGGGACAAGAGAATAGATCTCAGACATAGACAAGGGGCTGGTCGGTCAGGCCCACTGCCCCACGCCATACTTTATTTAACCAACACCTTGTACTATCAGTTAACTAGTTGTTGGATTCCGAATTGGATTTTAAATAACCCAAGTTTATTGGGCTAACTCCAAGGTCCATCAATTCATTTATTGGGCTAGACTCCTAATTTATTATTTGGATTATAAACATGTAAATACTTAATTATTATGGCAACAAATTAATTAATTTAATTTACCCAATAACACTAAATTATACACCACCTTAATAATTATTAATAAGTTGGGTTATTTCACCTAATTTAAGTTACTCACTTAATAATAAGAAGATTTAGTCCATCCAGACGAGCTTTCAAACCAATTCAATGATTTATTATTACTCTGGTGTAATTAAATAAATTAATTATATACCACCTCTCTTATTGACGTCTTATACTTAGTAATGCATCCATTCTTTAATTATTCCTCACTAATTTCATCATTGTGTCACACAAGATATTTCATAACCCACCATCATTCTCCACATCTTATCAATTATTAAAAGCTCAATTTTAATTCAATTGAGTTACTCGCCTCATGCCATGTAAGCATTTATAAAATAATAATCATAGGCTCTATTTATAAATATTAATATTAACTCATAAAATTCACGGTTATTACACTACTCACTCTTTTATTTCACCTAGTTGTGTTCAATGTTTGAATTTAACTCCGGAGAAGTTAGATTTTGATTTATCTGTTGAAACTCAGTTGGGAGAAACCTTCATTACCTCCACTATTTATAAATCTTGTTCAAATCAACACTTTCACATTACCTGTTGATCTTATCTCTTTGAAAATACTTTCCTTTGATGTGATTTTTGGAAACGATTGGTTAACTACTCATCATGCTTTTCGTAAGGTTGTTATCTTTCATACTCCTAACCAGCTTGTTATGCGAATTCAAGCAACCAAATCACTACAGTCAATCATGGTTATATCAAGCCATAAGTAAAGAGCCCCGGTCCTTTCGTTGTTGACTTCCTTGTGTGGAATGCACCAAAGCCAGACTTTCTGTAGGCGACGCTGTGAATGACGATGGCAAGTTGATAGGTATCAATGTGATGTGTTACCCAAGTCTTAGATGAGAGTCACAGTTTTGAATGATATTTCTATTGTTAATAAATTTCCTTACGTATTCTTGAAGACTTCTTAGCCTACCCTTAGAGCGTGAAATCAAATTTGTATTGACCCCAGTACAAAACCCATTTCTAAAACCCTCAAATATTTCTTCAACTAAAATGAGCGTAACATGCGCCAAAGCGTTGGCTCAAGTTGTTGAAGATTACGATCATACCATTCGATACCATCGTGGGAAAGCGAGCGTGGTAGCCGAGCGTTGAGTGAGTAGAAGATCGTATCGTTCTGAGTGTGATGTTGTTAACACAAAGACCCATTTAAATACGACTTACAAATGATGAAGATAGAGTTAAAGACTCTAGGAACCCACGTGAATATAACGAATATACTGAGTAGAATTAATCGACTTTAATCGATAAAGTTAAAGCCGATTCAAGCTACACACATGACTAATGAATGTGAAGAATTAAGAAGGTTCAAGAGGCGTTATTCTAGAAGCAAGAATCGATGAAGAAGGAATACTTGAGTCAACTCCGGACTTTTGTGTTCCTAACGATTACGATTTAAAGTATAAAATCATGATGGAGGCGCACAACACACCATTTGCAATCCATCTAGGAGTACCAAAATGTATCATGATCTTCGACATACATTTTGGTGGGGCAATATGAAGAGAGAGAATATTTGTTTATCTCAAGGTGTCTAACGTGTCAATGAGTCAAGGCGGAGCATCAAGTACCAAAAGGTCCATTGCAACCACTTGAAATTCCAGAATGGAAGTGGGAGCCCATTACCATGGATTTCCTTACTGGTCTTCCCAAAGTTTCTCAAGGCATAGATGCGATTTGGGTCATTATTGATAGATTGACCAAGTCTCCTCATTTCTTACCGATACGAGAAACTTATACACTTGAATGTCTTGCTCGTATGTACATAAACGAGGTTGTAAGATTGCATGGTATGCCAGTATCCATAGTTTCTGATCGAGACCCAAGATTCACTTCGCGATTTTGGGTTAGTTTGCAAAAAGCTATGGGCACAGATTTATGATTTAGCTCGGCATATCATCCTCAGACGAACGGACAGTTGGAGAGGACTATTCAAACTCTTGAAGATCTATTAAGACTCTGTGTCCTTGATTTCAAGGGAAGTTGGGACAAGTTCTTACCATTGGTGGAGTTTTCCTACAACAACAGTTATCAAACAAGTATTGGCATGGCTCCATTCGAGCGTTGTATGGAAGAAAGTGTCGTTTCTAGTATATCTTTGGGATGAGGTGGGTGAAGCAGCGTTGTTGGGACCAGAGTTGGTACGTATGACTACGGAAAAGATTCAAACGATCCGACAACGTATAAAAACCTCACAAGATCGATGAAAAAGAGTTATCTTGATCTTCATCGAAAGGACGTGGAATTCGATATAGAAGATCATGTGTTGTTACGTGTTGCTCCATGGAAAGGAGTTACGAGATTTGGAAAGAGAGGAAAGCTCAATTCTCGATTCATCGGCCCATTTTAATCCTTGATCGAGTAGGGCGGGCTATAGACTCGCTTTACCGCCAAGTATGTCTCGTGTTCATAACGTTTTCACATATCCATGTTACGTAAATATGTGGAAGACCGAACCACATTATTGAGTTGGAACAGGACCAAATAGCGGAAGATTTGACGTATGAAGAGGTTCTGTTCAAATCTTGGATAAGAAGGAACATATTCTACGCACCAAGGTTATACCTCAAGTCAAAGTTTTTGTGGAGAAACCATGATGTTGAGGAAATGACTTGGGAGTTAGAATCTGAAATGAAATCAAGGTATCCTTACCTCTTCGACATACCAGGTTCGTACCCTAATTTCGAGGGCAAAATTTCATAAGAAGGGGAGATTGTAAAACCCCAACTTTTTGAATAAAGATGAATTTTCTATAAATATTATTTTTGAATATTATGGAGTGAAATTGATATAATAGTTGTGGGTAATATTTATAAATTTTGCAAAGTACTGTAAGTTGTTATATAATATTCGATTGGTCGGGAATATTCGTTTTAACAGGAATATTAAATAACAAGCACAATCATTGGTGGACCCTACAATGGAATTATTATTGCCGGATTGAGAAAACGACAAAAATACTTTATGAAAATAACGGCGGAAGTTTTACCGTTAACTGTTGAAACACCCGGTGTTAAAAATACAGTAATACGCGTGGTTGCATAGTAGCACACGGTATTAATTATTGATGCTTAAGTGATAAGTCACTTTCGGTTTTGTTGGTATTATTAATGTATTATTAATGAGTAAAACCTTTTTATATAAAATGAATACTTTAATAAAGTTATTCTATAAATAGAATATATTATAATCTATTATGCATAGTGATGCATAAATTGTACTGCGTATAGTGTTTTGTATAGTAAAATCTCTTTTATATAAAGCAGAATACTTTTATAAAGTTATACATTTTATTAGACAATAATTAGAATATATTATATTTTATTATGCATAGTGTTTCCATAGTGCTGCATAGTGTTTATATAGTAAAATCTTTTATAAAGTTATTCGTTTTATTAGATTATAAATAGAATATATTATATTTTATTTAAAAGATTTTGCTTTAAATATGGACCGTCGATTAAAGTAAATCAATCTCTAAATTGTTCATGAGTTAGTTACTATGCATTCTATTTTTTCTATAAATAGAAGCTCATTCATTCATTATTTTCTTACGAATTCCTTTGAAACTCTACAGAGATAAACTATAGAGAGAAAGAAGAAAGTATTACGCTACTTCACTACTTATATATCCAAAGACTCTTCTTCTTAAGGTAGGGAATATTATTTGTTGTACTCGTAAAGGGTGTTATTCTTTCTTATTCATGAAGAGAGGCTGTTGTTATTCCATTTCTTATTATTCTATTAGAATAACTTGTATACTGTGATCTCACCCTATACTTGGTGACATTATTCTATTATTCTTTTAGAACATCACATGCATGTGTTTTTTTACAGGACTGGTTAAAATCTTTATTATTATTCCGTTGGAACATCCACATGCACAGTGTGTTTTTAGGACTGGATTGGTTAAAATCTTATTATTATTCATTGGAATATCCACATCGTATGTTTTACATCGAACTTTGGTTCCATCTTTATTATTCATTGGAACATCACCTTCGGCAAATTTTTCGACTGGTTCCGTTATTATTATTACATTGGAATAACTCCGCATATGCAATCACCGTATGCTTGGTGATTTCTTTTGTTATTCCATTCTTTATTATACTTAGTTCGTTAAAGTTTTGACTTCTATACTCCATGAAATTAGTAGAATATCATTGATATTTGCGCTTCATCCAATATCTTTTCATGGAAATATTCTAATGATCATTCTTGAATTTTACTCTACAAAACAGTATCATGTTGACAATTTGGACGTTAATAATTCCTGGATAAAATAATTCTTGAACTTGTTTTATTGAATTCTTATATCATTGTCATCATCATCATGTTTATATTTTGTTGAAAGTCATCTGTGGCCTGTAGTGCATAGATGGACTTGGTATGATTATGACCTAGGATTATTGATTGTAATCATGGACCGTAATGTTACAAGTGATGTGGTAAAAGTCTTCATTGGCCCGTAGTGCATTGATGGACAGTTGTTGGCATGATCATGACCATTAATGAATACACAAATATTCTTGGCCCGTAGTGCATGGATAATTATGGTCGTGGATACTAAAGGATATCCTCGGTAGTAGTGCGAGGGTGATTCGATGATGTGAAATATTTATTGTTGAGTCTCGGCGATAATGATGATGAAAAACCTTTTAATCATAAAAGATAGTAGATTTTATTTTCTACTTGACTCTTTTAATGGATTACTTGTTCCGCTGCAGTTAAACTTGATGTCTATTATATTTTATCAGTTTAACATTGTTGGAGACTAATGATAATTTATTCTGCATTATCTTAGTCATAATATTTCTTACTAGGCTAGTTGAGCTCACCCTTCCTTTTATTGTTCTCTTCAGGAAATGAGAATATAGCTGGGATGAGTCGGGTAACGGAGTGATGGTCCAGAGGATAGTATCTCACATTATTTGATTCAAATATTGTTGATTTAGAAGTTTTGTTTTATTCGTATTATTAACGTAATAAAATAGAAACATCTTTTTATATAAAACAGAATACTTTATTAAAGTTATTCTATAAATAGAATATTTTATATTCTATTATGCATATTATTTTGCATAGTAAAATCTTTTTATATAAAACAGAATACTTTATTAAACTTATTCTATAAATAGAATATATTATATTTTATTATACATAGTATTTGCATAGTGCCCGCATAGTGTTTGCATAGTAAAAATCGTTTTATATAAATAGAATATATTATATTTGATTTAAAAGATTTTTCTTTAAATATGGACCGTCAGATTAAAGTAAATCAATCTGGACCGTTCATGAATTAGTTACTATGCATTCCATTTTCCTATAAATAGAAGCTCATTCCTTCATTATTTTCTTACGAATGCACTGAACTCTAGAGAGAGAAACTATAGAGAGAGACTATAGAGAGATAGAAGAAAAGTTATCTGTTACTTCACTACTCTTATATCAAGTATTATTTTACGGTAAGGGATATTATTCTTTTGTATTCAAGAAGAGAACTTTTGTTATTCCATTTCTTTATTGTTCTGTTGGAATAACTCAGATATCTGCCAAGCTACCCTATACTTGGTGACATTCTTCTATTATTCTCGTCTTTATTATTCGTCGGAATATCATGTATACGCTATATCTGGGACTGGTTCCATCATTTATTATTCTGTTGGAACATCCTGTCGGTGTGAATTTCACCTGACCTGGTTCCGTTATTATTATTCTGTTGGAATAACCGTCTATGTGAAGTACCGCATGCATGGCGATATCTTTTGTTATTCCATTCGGTATTATACTCAGTTGATTAAAATTTTGACTTCTATACTCCATGAAATTAGTGGAATATCTTTAATATTTGCACTTCATCCAGTATTTTTCATGGAAATATTTTTCTAAGCATTCTTGAATTTTATTCTACAAAGAAGTATCATGTTGACAATTTGGACGTTATTGGTTCCTGGACAAATTAATTCTTGAACTTGTTTAATTGAATTCTTATATCATTGTCATCATCCTCATGTTTATGTTATGTTGAAAGTCATCTGTGGCCTGTAGTGCATAGATGGACTTGGTATGATTATGACCAGGGATTATTCGGTATAATCATGACCGTAATGTTACAAATGATGTGAAAATTAAAAGTCCTCATTGGCCCGTAGTGCATTGATGGACAGTTTTTGGTATGATTATGGCTATGGATTCTCTTCGGCCAAGGGAGCAAAGATGAATTATTTTATGGCATGATCAGGACCGTTGATGAAAACACGATTATCTTTGGCCCGTAGTGCATGGATAATTCGTGGTCGTGATACTAAAGAATATCATTGGCCTGTAGTGCAGGGATGATTTAATGATGTGGATTATTTATTGAGCTGGGTCTCAGTGATAACAGTGATGAAAAACCTTTTTAATCATAAAAGATAGTAGATTTTATTTTCTACTTGACTCTTTTAATGGATTGCTTGTTCCGCTGCAGTTAAACTTGATGTCTATTATATTTTATCGGTTTAACATTGTTGGGGACTAATGATAATTTATTCTCGCATTATCTTAGTCATAATATTTCTTCTTTGGGCTAGTTGAGCTCACCTTCCTTTTTCCTTTGTTCTCTTGAAATGAAAATATAGTTGGGAGGAGTCGGGGAACGGAGTGATGGTCCAGAGGATAACATTAGTAGTCCTCACTATTCTGTGAAATAGTGTGATAATAATTGTAATGAGGACTCTTTTTGAGTTTGTATAATCTCTAGTAGATAATATTTGTATTCAAACTCACAGTTTATGTTTTGTCGTATTGTACACGACAGTTGTATTAGTAAGTTGTAATTTGAATTTATGTACCATGTTAGTGGCGACCCAAGATGGGTGACGTATACCTAATTTTGGGGGCATCACAGTTGGTATCAAAGCTTAGGGATATGATCCCTGGCTAAGATATGAGATAAGAACTAGGAGGGGAGAGACGGGAAATTCCTTCGCTAGTATGACCTACCTAAGTTTATTTGGTATTTAATTGGTCGGTCAAAGTATAGCGATAATATGTGATATGTTAATTAACCCTTATTTTGTGGCAGTGTTTGAAAATGGCATCCGAGAATGTTGAGATTATCAATAGAGCACAGGAGACCGTTGAGTCTCCACAGATCAATAATCAGGATAATGTGCAACCAGAAGATAATACTCCTCATGAAAATAATAACACCGATGAAATGGTGAATGATGGGATTGTCAGAGGCTTTATGCAATTCATGAAACAACAAAGTGAAGCGGCAAAGACTGTCCAAAATGCAGGTAGAAATACTGATAACTCTCGGACGGTCACCGCTAAGCAGTTTAAGGAGCAATTCATGCAACAATGGGCGAAGGCAGCTCCTGTCCATAATGCAGATGGAAACAATGGTAACCCACGGTTGGTCACCGCTAAGAAGTTCAAGGTCTAGGACCACCGGAGTTTTTGGGAAAGCCAGAACCACTTTAGGCAGAGACATGGATAAAGCAGATTACCAAGATATTTGATGTCTTGGAATGCTCAAAGGAGCAAAAGGTTCCATTCGCCACATTTATGTTGCGTGAAGAAGGAGATCATTGGTGGGAATCTGTAAAACGTACCCAGCCTGAAGCACTCAAGATATCTTGGGACGAGTTCCAAGAATTATTCAACGACAAGTATTTTCCTGAAAGTATTCGTTACATGAAGGAGGTAGAATTCATCAAGCTGGAGCAAAACAATATGACCGTGTCACAGTACGAGGCTAAGTTTGCTGAGTTATCCCGGTTTGCTTCCCATTTGGTCGATAATGAGGAGCGAATGACGCGAATGTTTTTATCGTATGGTGAAGTCAAGTCCAACCGGGATAGTGATGCCAAAGGATGTCCCAGACAAGACAAAGCAGGTAGTTTAAGAGAGAGCGTTTTTTTTTCTCGTGACGAGGAACCTAAATAAAATTATCACGGGTAAGTTAATCATAAGCTCTTACGAAGTCTATACGAATGAAGTGTTAGATATCGGTTCTACTCACTCTTTTATTTCACCTAGTTGTGTTCAATGTTTGTACTTAACTCCGGAGAAGTTAAACTTTGATTTATCTATTGAAACTCCATTGGGAGAAACCTTCGTTACCTCCACTGTTTATAAATCTTGTTTTATTCAAATTGTCACTTTCACGTTACCTGTCGATCTTATCTCTTTGAAAATACTTGCCTTTGATGTGGTTTTTTTTTTGAAACGAATGGTTAACTACTCATCATATTTTTCGTAAGGTTGTTAGCTTTCATATTCCTAACCAACCTATTATGCGAATTCAAGTAACCAAACCACTAAATTCAATCATTGTCATAACAAGCCATAAGTAAAGAGCCCCGGTCCTTTTGTTGTTGACTTCCTTGTGTGGAATGCACCGAAGCCAGACTTTCTGTAGGCGACGTCGTGAATGACGATGACAAGTTGATAGGTATCATTGTGAGGTGCTATCTAGGTTAAGGGATAAAAGTCACAGTTGGTATCAATGTGACGTACTATCCAAGTCTTGGATGAGAGTAACAGTTTTGAATGACATTTCTATCCTTAATAAATCTCTTGACGTATTCCTGAAGACTTCCTAGCCTACCCTAGAGCGTGAAATCGAATTTTGTATTGACCCTAGTACAAAAACCCATTTCTTAAACGCTCAAGTATTTCTTCAACTAAAATGAACGTAACATGCGCCAAAGACGTTGACTCGAGCTGTTGAATATTACGATCGTACTATTCAATATATCGTGGAAGAGTAAACGTGGTAGCTGACGTGTTGAGTAAAAGATTGTATGAGTTTATGAGTGCGATGTTGTTAAAACAAAGACTCATTTCGTATAACTTACACATGATGAAGAAAGAGTGAAAGACTCTAAGGACCCACATATAACGAATATACGAGTAAAATCGACTTTAATCGATAAAGTTAAAGCCGCTCAAGCTACACACCCGGAGCTGATGAAAGTGAAGAAAAAGGTTCAAGAGGGCGTTATTCTAGAAGCAAGAATCGACGAAGAGAGGAAATTTCAACCCTCGATTTAATTGGCCCATTTGAAATCCTCGATTAAGTAGGAGTTGTGGCTTATAGACTCGTTTTACCGCCAAATATGTTGCGTGTTCATAACGTTTTTAACGTATCAATGTTACGTAAATATGTGGACGACCCGAACCACATTATTAATTTAAAATCGGACGAGATAGCAGAATATTTAACGTATGAGGAGATACGTGTTAACATCTTGGATAAGAAGAATCGTATCCAACACCCAAGGGTTATACCTCAAGAGTTAGAATCTGAAATGAAGTCAAGGTATCCTCACCTGTTCGGCATACCAGGTACGTACGTAAATTTCGAGGGCGAAATTCCATAAGGAGGGGAGATTGTGAAACCCAAGATTTTATGAATAAAGAATTAATTTTCTCGAAATAATTTTTTTTTATATTATGGTGTGAATTTGAGATAATGTTATAGTTGTGGGTAATATTTATAAATTTGTCAAAGTATGCAAGTTGTCATATTATATTCGATTGCTCGGGGAATATTCGTTTTAAATAGAAAATATTCGTATGACGACACAATCATTGGTGGACCTCACAACGAAATTATTGTCGGATTGAGAAAACGACAAAAATATTTTATTGAAAATAACGGCGGAAGTTTTACCGTTGATACTGTTGAACTACTCGGTAGTAAAAGTAAAAAGAATGTCTGGCGTTGTTGCGTAGTAGCAATACGGTATTGATTATTGATATTTATGTGAGAAGTCACTCGTTTTGTTCAATTATTACTACAATAGTTGCTGTATAGTATCTCACATTATTTGATTCAATTATTGTTGATTTAGAAGTTTTGTTTTATTCACGTAATAAAATAGAAACATCTTTTTATATAAAATGTAATACTTTATTAAAGTTATTCTATAAATAGAATATATTATATTCTATTATGCATAATGTTTTTCATAGTAAAATCCTTTTATAAAAATGAATACTTTATTAAAGTTATTCTATAAATAGAATATATTATATTTTATTATGCATAGTAAAAATCTTTTATATAAATAGAATATATTATATTTTATTTAAAAGATTTTTCTTTAAATATGGACCGTCAGATTAAAGTAAATCAATCTGGACCGTTCATGGATTAGTTACTATGCATTCCATTTTCCTATAAATAGAAGCTCATTCCTTCATTATTTTCTTACGAATTCACTGAACTCTAGAGAGAGACTATATAGAGATAGAAGAAAAGTTTTCTGCTACTTCACTACTCTTATATCAAGTATTATTTTACGGTAAGGGATATTATTCTTTTGTATTCAAGAAGAGAACTTTTGTTATTTCATTTCTTTATTGTTCTGTTGGAATAACCTGTATACGCTGGCTACCTTATACTTGGTGACATTCTTCTATTATTCTATCTTTATTATTCGCCGGAATATCACATACGCTATCTACTATACGGACTGGTTCCATTTTATTATTCTATCTTTATTATTCGCCGGAATATCTCATCATGCTATATCTGGCGGACTGGTTCCATCATTTATTATTCCGCATTTATTATTACTGTTGGAACATCTCCGGTGTGAATTTCACGACACGGTTCCGTTATTATTATTCTGTTGGAATAACCGTCTATGCGAAGTACCACATGCATGGTGATATCTTTTGTTATTCCATTCGGTATTATACTCAATTGATTAAAATTTTGACTTCTATACTCTTTTTGAGTTTGTATAATCTCTAGTAGATAATATTTGTATTCAAACTCACAGTTTATGTTTTGTCGTATTGTACACGACAGTTGTATTAGTAAGTTGTAATTTGAATTTATGTACCATGTTAGTGGCGACCCAAGATGGGTGACGTATACCTAATTTTGGGGGCATCACAGTTGGTATCAAAGCTTAGGGATATGATCCCTGGCTAAGATATGAGATAAGAACTAGGAGGGGAGAGACGGGAAATTCCTTCGCTAGTATGACCTACCTAAGTTTATTTGGTATTTAATTGGTCGGTCAAAGTATAGGGATAATATGTGATATGTTAATTAACCCTTGTTTTGTGGCAGTGTTTGAAAATGGCATCCGAGAATGTTGAGATTATCAATGGAGCACAGGAGACCGTTGAGTCTCCACAGATCAATAATCAGGATAATGTGCAACCAGAGGATAATACTCCTCATGAAAATAATAACACCGATGAAATGGTGAATGATGGGATTGTCAGAGGCTTTATGCAATTCATGCAACAACAGGCGAAGGCAGCACCTATCCAAAATGCAGGTAGAAATACTGATAACTCTCAGACGGTCACCGCTAAGCAGTTTAAGGAGCAATTCATGCAACAACGGGCGAAGGCATCTCCTGTCCATAATGCAGGTGGAAACAATGGTAACCCACGGTTGGTCACCGCTAAGAAGCTCAAGGTATGGGACCACCGGAGTTTTTGGGAAAGCCAGAACCACTTAAGGCAGAGACATGGATAAAGCAGATTACCAAGATATTTGATGTCTTGGAATGCTCAGAGGAGAAAAAGGTTCCATTCGCCACCTTTATGTTGCGTGAAGAAGCAGATCACTGGTGGGAATCTGTAAAACGTACCCAGCCTGACGCACTCAAGATGTCTTGGGATAAGTTCCAAGAATTATTCAACGACAAGTACTTTCCTGAAAGTATTCGTCACATGAAGGAGGTAGAATTCATCAAGCTAGAGCAAAACAATATGACCGTGTCGCAGTACGAGGCTAAGTTTGCGGAGTTATCCCGGTTTGCATCCCATTTGGTCGATAATGAGGAGCGAATGACGCGAATGTTTTTGCGAGGTTTGAAACCCGAATATACGTCAATACCTCATTTCTCACAAACTTTGTTTATATTCAGATGTTGTGAATAGGGCTCAGTTATTGGAGCGTGATAATGAGTCAGTACAACCAAAAGGCAACGACCAACAACACGATAATAATCATACCGGTGGCAACCGGTCATCGAAACAACGATAACCATCGTGGGGATATTATCATGCCAAGAATGGTAACCATTTCGGTGGTAATCATGGCCAAGATAATAAGAATGGACATTTTAAGAAGAGAAGGTTCAACAATGACGTGAAGACGCTTTAAGATCAAAGACCCGTTTCAAAGGAAGAAGAATGCCCATCGGTCGTATGTTTCAAATTCAGACAAGAGGGACACATCCGTCCAAACTGTACGCAACAATCCAAAGCGTGTTTTAATTGCGGAAGAGAAGGTCACCTAGCTCGACTTTGTCGTATGGTGAAGTCAAGTCCAACCAGGATAGTGATGCCAAAGGATGTCCAATACAAGCCAAAGCCGGTAGTTTAAGAGATAGCGTTTTTTTTTCTCGTGACGAGAAACCTGAATAAAATTATCACGGGTAAGTTAATCATAAGCTCTTACGAAGTCTATACCGTGTTAGATACCGGTTCTACTCACTCTTTTATTTCACCTAGTTGTGTTCAATGTTTGAATTTAACTCCGAAAAACTTAGATTTTGATTTATCTGTTGAAACTCAGTTGGGAGAAACCTTCATTACCTCCACTATTTATAAATCTTGTTCAAATCAACACTTTCACGTTACTTGTCGATTGTATCTCTTTGAAAATACTTGCATTTGATGTGATTTTAGGAATTGATTGGTTAACTACTCATCATGCTTTTCGTTAGGTTGTTAGCTTTCATATTCCTAACCAACCTGTTATGCGAATTTAAGCAACCAAAATCACTAAAGTCAATCATGGTCATATCAAGCCATAAGTAAAGAGCCCCGATCCTTTTATTGTTGACTTCCTTGTGTGGAATGCACCGAAGCCAGACTTTCTTTAGGAGATGTCGCGAATGACGATGGGAAGTTGATAGGTATCGATGTGACGTACTATCCAAGTCTTGGATGACGGTCACAGTTTTGAATGATAATTCTATCGTTAATAAATTTCTTGATGTATTCTTAAAGACTTCTAGCCTACCCTTAGAGCGTGAAGTTGAATTTTGTATTGACCCCAGTACAAAACCCATTTCTAAAACCCTCAAATATTTCTTCAACTAAAACGAACGTATAACGTGCCAAAGACGTTGACTCGAGCTGTTGAAGATTATGAACGTACCATGCAATATCATTGTGGGAAAGCGAATGTGGTAGCTGACGTGTTGAGTGGAAGATCAGATGCGTTTACGAGTGCGATGTTGTTAACACAAAGACCTATTTCGTACGACTTATAAATGATGAAGATAGAGTTAAAGACTCTAGGAACCCACGTGAAGATAACGAATATACGAGTAGAATTAATCGAATTTAATCGATAAAGTTAAAGTCGCTCAAGCTACACACCCGGAGCTGATGAATGTGAAGAAGAAGGTGCAAGAGAGTGTTATTCTAGAAGCATGAATCGATGAAGAGAGGAAATCTCAACAATTGATTTAATTGGCCCATTTGAAATCCTCGATGAAGTAGGAACTGTGGCCTATAGACTCATTTTACCGCCAAGTATGTCGCGTGCTCATAACATTTTTAACGTATCAATGTTACGTAAATATGTCGATAACCCGAACCACATTATTAATTTAGAATCGGACGAGATAGCGGATGATTTAACGTATGAGATCTCGTGTTAAAATCTTGGATAAGAAGAATCATATCCAACACTCAAGGGTTATACCTCAAGAGTTAGAATCTGAAATGAAGTCAAGGTATCCTCACCTGTTCGGCATACCAGGTACGTACGTAAATTTCGAGGGCGAAATTCCATAAGGAGGGGAGATTGTGAAACCCCAGATTTTATGAATAAAAAATTAATTTTCTCGAAATAATTTTTTTTATATTATGGTGTGAATTTGAGATAATGTTATAGATGTGGGTAATATTTATTAATTTTGCAAAGTATGCAAGTTGTCATATTATATTTTATTGGTCGGGGAATATTCGTTTTAAATAGGAAATATTCGTACGACGGCACAATCATTGGTGGACCCCACAACGGAATTATTGTCGGATTGAGAAAACGAGAAAAATATTTTATTGAAAATAATGGCGAAAGTTTTACCTTTGATACTGTTGAACTACTCGGTAGTAAAAGTACAGTAATACGCGTTGTTGCATAGTAGCACACGTTATTGATTATTGATATTTATGTGAGAAGTCAATCAGGTTTGTTCAATTATTGCTACAATAGTTGCTGCATAGTATCTCACATTATTTGACTCAATTATTGTTGATTTAGAAGTTTTGTTTTATTCACGTAATAAAATAGAAACATCTTTTTATATAAAATAGAATACTTTATTAAAGTTATTCTATAAATAGAATATATTATATTCTATTATGTATAGTGTTTTGCATAGTAAAATGTTTTTATATAAAACAGAATACTTTATTAAAGTTATTTTATAAATAGAATATATTATATTTTATTATGCATAGTGTTTGCATAGTGCCCGTATAGTGTTTGCATAGTAAAAATCTATTTATATAAATAGAATATATTTTATTTTATTTAAAAGATTTTTCTTTAAATATGGACCGTCAGATTAAAGTAAATCAATCTGGACCGTTCAAGGATTAGTTACTATGCATTCCATTTTCCTATAAATAGAAGCTCATTCCTTCATTATTTTCTTACGAATTCACTAAACTTTATAGAGAGAAACTATAGAGAGAGAGACTATAGAGAGATAGAAGAAAAGTTTTCTGCTACTTCACTACTCTTATATCAAGTATTATTTTACGGTAAGGGATATTATACTTTTGTATTGAAGAAGAGAACTTCTGTTATTCCATTCTTTATTGTTCTGCTGGAATAACCAGCATACGCGGACTACCCTATACTTGGTGATATTCTTCTATTATTCTGTCTTTATTATTCTATCGGAATATCCTGTCTATGCTATACACCGGACCTGGTTCCATTTTTATTATTCTGTCTTTATTATTCCATTAGAACATCCTGTCTGTGCTTTACGCCAGACTTGGTTCGTCATTTATTATTCCGCATTTATTATTCTGTTGGAACATCCTGTCGGTGTGATTTTCACCTGACCTGGTTCCGTTATTATTATTCCGTTGGAATAACCGGCCTATGCGATGTACCGCATGCATGGTGATATCTGTTGTTATTCCATTCCTTATTATTCTCAGTTGATTAAAATTTTGACTTCTATACTCCATCAAATTAGTGGAATATCCTTGATATTTGCGCTTCATCTAGTATCTTTTCATGGAAATATTCTTCTGAGAAATCTTGAATTTTACTCTACAAAGCAGTATCATGTTGACAATTTGGACGTTATCAGTTCCTAGATAAATTAATTCTTGAACTTATTTTATTGAATTCTTATATCATTGTCATCATCCTCATGTTTATATTATTTTGAAAGTCATCTGTGGCCTGTAATGCATAGATGGACTTGATATGATTATGACCAGGGATTATTCGGTATAATCATAACCGTAATGTTACAAATGATGTGGAAAAAGTCCTTATTGGCCCGTAGTGCATTGATGGACAGTTTTTGGTATGATTATGGCTATGGATTCTCTTTGGCCGTAGTAAAAAGATGAATTTTTTTATGGCATGATCAGGATCGTTGATGAAAACACGATTATCTTTGGCCCGTAGTGGATGGATAATTCGTGGTTGTGATACTAAAGAATATCCTTGGACGTAGTGCAGGTTTGATTCGATGATGTGCAATATTTATTAAGCTGAGTCCCAGCGTTAACAGTGATGAAAAACCTTTTTAATCATAAAAGATAGTAGATTTTATTTTCTACTTGACTCTTTTAATGAATTGCTTGTTCCGCTGCAGTTAAACTTGATAGTTATTATATTTTATCAGTTTAACATTGTTGGAGACTAATGATAATTTATTCTGCATTATCTTAGTCATAATATTTCTTACTGGGCTAGTTGAGCTCACCCTTCCTTTCACTGTTCTCTTCAGAAAATGAGAATATAGTTGGGACGAGTCGGGGAACGGAGTGATGGTCCAGAGGATAACATTAGTAGTCCTCACTATTCTTTGAAATAGTGTGATAATAATTGTAATGAGGACTCTTTTTGAGTTTGTATAATCTCTAGTAGATAATATTTGTATTCAAACTCACAGTTTATGTTTTGTCGTATTGTACACGACAGTTATATTAGTAAGTTGTAATTTGAATTTATGTACCATGTTAGTGGCGACCCAAGATGGGTGACGTATACCTAATTTTGGGGGCATCACAGTTGGTATCAAAGCTTAGGGATATGATCCCTAAGCTTGGATGTGAGAATAGAACTAGGAGGGGAGAGACGGGGAATTCCTTCGCTAGTATGACCTACCTAAGTTTATTTGATATTTAATTGGTCAGTCAGAGTATAGAGATAATATGTGATATGTTAATTAACCCTTGTTTTGTGGCAGTATTTGAAAAAATGGCATCTGAAAATGTTGAGATAAGCAATGGAGCACAGGAGACTGTTGATTCTCCACAGATCAATAATCAGGACAATGTGCAACAGGATGGCGATAATTCTCCTGTAAACAACAACACTGATCAATTGACGAATGACGGTACGTTTAAGAGCTTTTTAGAATTCATGCAACATCAGGCGAAGACGGCTCCTTTTCGTAATGCAGGTGGAAACAATGGTAACCCACGGGTGGTCACCGCTAAGCAGTTCAAAGAGCTGGGACCACCGGAGTTTTTGGGAAAGCCAGAACCACTTAAGGCGGAGACATGGATAAAGCAGATTACCAAGATATTTGATGTCTTGGAATGCTCAAAGGAGCAAAAGGTTCCATTCGCCACATTTATGTTGCGTGAAGAAGTTCATTGGTGGGAATCTGTAAAACGTACCCAGCCTGACGCACTCAAGATGTCTTGGGAGGAGTTCCAAGAATTATTCAACGACAAGTATTTTCCTGAAAGTATTCGTTACATGAAGGAGGTAGAATTCATCAAGCTGGAGCAAAACAATATGACCGTGTCGCAGTACGAGGCTAAGTTTGCGGAGTTATCCCGGTTTGCTTCCCATTTGGTCGATAATGAGGAGCGAATGACGCGAATGTTTTTGCGAGGTTTGAAACCCGATATACGTCAATACCTCATTTCTCACAAACTTTGTTTATATTCAGATGTTGTGAATAGGGCTCAGTTATTGGAGCGTGATAATGAGTCAGCACAACCAAAAGGCAACGACCAACAACACGATAATAATCATACCGGTGGCAACAGTCATCAGAACAACGATAACCATCGCGGGGGAAATTATCATGCCAAGAATGGTAACCTTTTCGGTGGTAATCATGGCCAAGATAATAAGAATGGACATTTTAAGAAGAGAAGGTTCAACAATGACGTGAAGACGTCGGCACCAAGACTCCGTTTCAAAGGAAGAAGAACGCCCATCGGTCAGTATGTTTCAAATGCGACAAGAGAGACACATCCGTCAAACTGTGCATTTTAACAATCCAAAGCGTGTTTTAATTGGGAAGAGAAAGTCACCTAGCTCGATTTTATCGTATGGTGAAGTCAAGTCCAACCGGGATAGTGATGCCAAAGGATGTCCCTGACATAACACAAAGCAGTAGTTTAAGAGAGAGCGTTTTTTTTCTCGTGACGAGGAACCCGAATAAAATTATCACGGGTAAGTTAATCATAAGCTCTTCGAAGTCTATACCGCAGTTAGATACTGGGTTCTACTCACTCTTTTATTTCACCTAGTTGTGTTCAATGTTTGTACTTAACTCTGGAGAAGTTAAACTTTGATTTATCTATTGAAACTCCATTGGGAGAAACCTTCGTTACCTCCACTGTTTATAAATCTTGTTTTATTCAAATCGAAACTTTCACGTTACCTGTCGATCTTATCTCTTTGAAAATACTTGCCTTTGATGCGGTTTTTTTTTGAAATGATTGGTTAACTACTCATCATGTTTTTCGTAAGGTTGTTAGCTTTCATATTCCTAACCAACCTATTATGTGAATTCAAGCAACCAAACCACTAAATTCAATCATTGTCATAACAAGCCATAAGTAAAGAGCCCCGGTCCTTTTGTTGTTGACTTCCTTGTGTGGAATGCACCGAAGCCAGACTTTCTATAGGCGACGTCGTGAATGACGATGACAAGTTGATAGGTATCATTGTGAGGTGCTATCTAGGTTAAGGGATAAAAGTCACAGTTGGTATCAATGTGACGTACTATCCAAGTCTTGGATGAGAGTAACAGTTTTGAATGACATTTCTATCATTAATAAATCTCTTGACGTATTCCTGAAGACTTCCTAGCCTACCCTAGAGCGTGAAATTGAATTTTGTATTGACCCCAGTACAAAAACCCATTTCTTAAACCCTCAAGTATTTCTTCAACTAAAATGAACGTAACATGCGCCAAAGACGTTGACTCGAGCTGTTGAATATTACGATCGTACTATTCAATATATCGTGGAAGAGCAAACGTGGTAGCTGACGTGTTGAGTAAAAGATTGTATGAGTTTACGAGTGCGATGTTGTGAAAACTAAGACTCATTTCGTATAACTTACACATGATGAAGAAAGAGTGAAAGACTCTAAGGACCCACATATAACGAATATACGAGTAGAATCGACTTTAATCGATAAAGTTAAAGCCGCTCAAGCTACACACCCGGAGCTGATGAAAGTGAAGAAGAAGGTTCAAGAGGGCGTTATTCTAGAAGCAAGAATCGACGAAGAGAGGAAATTTCAACCCTCGATTTAATTGGCCCATTTGAAATCCTCGATTAAGTAGGAGTTGTGCTATATAGACTCGTTTTACCGCCAAATATGTTGCGTGTTCATAACGTTTTTAACGTATCAATGTTACGTAAATATGTGGACGACCCGAACCACATTATTAATTTAAAATCGGACGAGATAGCAGAAGATTTAACGTATGAGGAGATACGTGTTAACATCTTGGATAAGAAGAATCGTATCCAACACTCAAGGGTTATACCTCAAGAGTTAGAATCTGAAATGAAGTCAAGGTATCCTTACCTGTTCGGCATACCAGGTACGTACGTAAATTTCGAGGGCGAAATTCCATAAGGAGGGGAGATTGTGAAACCCCAGATTTTATGAATAAAGAATTAATTTTCTCGAAATAATTTTTTTTATATTATGGTGTGAATTTGAGATAATGTTATAGTTGTGGGTAATATTTATAAATTTTGCAAAGTATGCAAGTTGTCATATTATATTCGATTGCTCGGGGAATATTCGTTTTAAATAGAAAATATTCGTACGACGACACAATCATTGGTGGACCCCACAACGAAATTATTGTCGGATTGAGAAAACGACAAAAATATTTTATTGAAAATAACGGCGGAAGTTTTACCGATGATACTGTTGAACTACTCGGTAGTAAAAGTACAGTAATACGCGTTGTTGCATAGTAGTACACGGTATTGATTATTGATATTTATGTGAGAAGCCACACTCATTTTGTTCAATTATTGCTACAATAGTTCTTTGCGTAGTATCTCACATTATTTGATTCAATTATTGTTGATTTAGAAGTTTTGTTTTATTCACGTAATAAAATAGAAACATCTTTTTATATAAAAATGTAATACTTTATTAAAGTTATTCTATAAATAGAATATATTATATTCTATTATGCATAATGTTTTTCATAGTAAAATCCTTTTATATAAAAATGTAATACTTTATTAAAGTTATTCTATAAATAGAATATATTATATTTTATTATAAGCATAGTGTTTTATAGTAAAATCTTTTATATAAATAGAATATATTATATTTTATTTAAAAGATTTTCTTTAATTATGGACCGTCCGATTAAAGTAAATCAATCTGGACCGTTCATGGATTAGTTACTATGCATTCCATTTTCCTTTAAATAGAAGCTCATTCCTTCATTATTTTCTTTAATTATTTGAACTCTAGAGAGCGACTATATAGAGATAGAAGAAAATTTTTCTGCTACTTCACTACTCTTATATCAAGTATTATTTTACGGTAAGAGATATTATTCTTTTGTATTCAAGAAGAGAACTTTTGTTATTCCATTTCTTTATTGTTCTGTTGGAATAACCTGTATACGCGGGCTACCTTATACTTGGTGACATTCTTCTATTATTCTATCTTTATTATTACATCGGAATATCCATGCGTGGTATCGCCTAGGATTCGGGTTCCATTTTATTATTCTATCTTTATTATTCGTTTAATATCCGTCGTGCTATACGCCGGACCCGATTCCATCATTTATTATTCCGCATTTATTATTCTGTTGGAACATCCTGTCGGTGTGAATTTCACCTGACCTGGTTCCGTTATTATTATTCTGTTGGAATAATCGTCTATGCGAAGTACCGCATGCATGGTGATATCTTTTGTTATTCCATTCGGTATTATACTCAGTTGATTAAAATTTTGACTTCTATACTCCATGAAATTAGTGGAATATCCTTGATATTTGCACTTCATCCAGTATTTTTCATAGAAATATTCTTCGGAGCATTCTTGAATTTTATTCTACAAAGAAGTATCATGTTGACAATTTGGACGTTATTGGTTCCTGGACAAATTAATTCTTGAACTTGTTTAATTGAATTCTTTTATCATTGTCATCATCCTCATGTTTATGTTATGTTGAAAGTCATCTGTGGCCTGTAGTGCATAGATGGACTTGGTATGATTATGACCAGGGATTATTCGGTATAATCATGACCATAATGTTACAAATGATGTGAAAATTAAAAGTCCTCATTGGCCCGTAGTGCATTGATGGACAATTTTTGGTATGATTATGGCTATGGATTCTCTTCGGCCAAGGGAGCAAAGATGAATTATTTTATGGTATGATCAGGACCGTTTATGAAAACACGATTATCTTTGGCCCGTAGTGCATGGATAATTCGTGGTTGTGATACTAAATAATATCCTTGGCCTGTAGTGTAGGGATGATTTAATGATGTGGATTATTTATTGAGCTGAGTCCCAGCGATAAAAGTGATGAAAAACCTTTTAAATCATATAAGATAGTAGATTTTATTCCCTACTTGACTCTTCTAATGGATTGCTTGTTCCGCTGCAGTTAAACTTGATAGTTATTATATTTTATCAGTTTAACACTGTTGAAGGCTAACCATAAATTATTCTTCATTATCTTAGACATAATATTTCTTACTGGGCTAGTTGAGCTCACACTTTCTTCCACTGTTCTCTTCAGGAAATGAGAATATAGCTGGGACGAGTCGGGGAACGGAGTGATGGTCCAGAGGATAGCATTAGTAGTCCTCACTATTTTGTGAAATAGTGTGATAATAATTGTAATGAGGATTCCTTTTGAGTTTGTATAATCTCTAGTAGACAATAATTGTATTTAAACTCACAGTTTATGTTTTGTCGTATTGTACACGACAGTTGTATTAGTAAGTTGTATTTGAATTCTGTACCATGTATCTGGCGACCCAAGATGGGTGATGTATACATAATTTTGGGGATCATCCACGCACTACAGGCCAAGGATATTATTTAGTATCACGACCACGAATTATCCATGCACTACGGGCCAAAGATAATCGTGTTTTCATCAACGGTCCTGATCATGTCATAAAACAATTCATCTTTGCACCCTTGGCCGAAGAGAATCCATAGCCATAATCATACCAAAAACTGTCCATCAATGCACTACGACAAATGAGGATTTTTACCACATCATTCGTTACATTACGGTCATGATTACACCGAATAATCCCTGGTCATAATCATACCAAGTCCATCTATGCACTACAGGCCACAAATGACTTTATCCACATCATTTGTAACATTACGGTCATGATTACAATCGAATAATCCTCGGTCATAATCATACCAAGTCCATCTATGCACACATGAAGCCATGAGATGACTTTCAACATAATATAAACATGACTATGATGACAATGACATAATATTCAATAAAACAAGTTCAAGAATTAATTTATCCAGTAACCAATAACATCCAAATTGTCAACATGATACTGCTTTGTGGAGTAAAATTCAAGAATGCTCAAAAGAATATTTACATGAAAAGATACTGGATGAAGCGCAAATATCAAGGATATTCCACTAATTTCATGGATTATAGAAGTCAAAACTTTAACCAACTGAGTATAATAAAGAATGGAATAACAAAAGAAATCACCAGGCATGCGATAGACCGCACATGCAGGTTATTCCAACAGAATAATAAATAGCAGAATCAGGTCCGGCGTAAATTGCAGAGACAGGATATTCTAACAGAATAATAAAGACGGAACCAGGTCCGGTGTAGAACGCACAGACAGGATATTCCAACATAATAATATAGAATGGAATAATAGAAGAATTTCACCAAGTATGCGGTACTTCGTATAGACAGGTTATTCCAACATAATAACAAAGAATGGAATAACAGAAGTTCTCTTCATGAAGACGAAAGAAAGAAATAATATCCCCTACGGGTACAACAAATAATATTCCCTATCTTAGAAAAACTGGATACTGGAATGGTGAGGTAGCAGACTTCTCTTCTTCTTTCTCTCTATAATTTCTTTCTATAATAATCGCTCTAAAGCTTTTGTGAATTGGTAAGAAATGAAGGAAGAATGAGCTTCTATTTATAGGAAAATATAGTTTCGATAATTGCACGTTTTGGGGCTCAAAAAATTATAGTACAATACCTCTAACTTTTCTTTCATTTTTAATTTAGTCCTGCTAGTATTATCAATCTTGCACCAACTCCCCTAATAGTAAATCATGTGAATCAATAGTTCAATCATGTGAATAAATAGTATAATCATGTGAAAAATTACTTACAGTATAGTAACTTCAACCATATCTCCATTTTTAACTTAGTCATGCAAGTATTATCAATCTTGCACCACCACCCCTAATAGTATAAGAATGTGAATCAATAGTACCCCATGAATAGTAACTCGTGAATAGTACTCCGACACAGAAAGTGGTCCGAATACCCGAGTGAACAATATAACCTCCAGACATCAATTATCATTGAAATAAATGTCAATTTCTGAAATTTAAATAGATACACTTAGAAGGGGGGTTGAATAAGTGTAGGCACAAACTATGTTCAATTTTTTATTTTTAATGCAGTAAGCTGGATTACCAAATTAGGATATTATTGAGTTAGCTGATTTTACTAAGGCAGGCAGTTGGATAGAAAAGCAAAATAGACTCACAGAAAGCAATCACACCAACACCGGAATTTTTACGTGGTTCAACTACTACCCTCTAGAATAGTAGTCTAGTCCACGTCCAATACCAACTAGTATTGGAGACTCACTTTTATTAAACTCTTCTAATTATAATACAAGTTCCAATAACCTGAACACTTGTGTTCCCTGTGCACCTATGCACACTTAAGCACCTATGCTTTCTTTATACTTGATTGTAAGAAATCAGCAATTCAAGACAAATTTATATGTAATATTTACTGAGATAGGAAATGAAAAATACACACTAGAGGTCTAATGATCAAGCAATATATTACTCACCAACTCAAGGCTCTAGTATGAAATGATATGCAAGATGAATGTTACCTGAATATTTTAGCAGCAACAACTCTGTTAATCAATGTCTATCTCAATGAAAAACAATCTCGTATCTTGTAAGCTTATCAGTTTCTGTGTATATATTTCGTGTCTGTATTTGTTAAAGAGCTCAGTTTATATAGACGTCTCCCAAATAGTTCTGTTGCTAACATTTTGCATGAATCTTAATGTCCTTCGTGAATCATGATATACTTAATTTGTTTTCCATCACAGAGATTCTGAAATATCATGCTATCAAATGACTTTCGGCTAAATGATTTCTATTTGCGATTTCTACTATCCAATTTCTAAAATGCCTAAGTCAACTTCTAGGATTACCATAAATATTCATTTGGCATGTTCCCATATTATCGAGCATTCATTGGACCGTTAGATTTGGCTAATTGGATTTCTCAAATCATGACCCATGATTTTACAGAGTTCTGTTGATACACGCACCTAAATTAATTTCCTAGAATTAAGATGCTTAATTTATGAACATGATCCGGCAAATGTGAATTAATAGAGAATCTATAATGTCATTGATTTATGTTTACCTTTTATACCTTACCGCCGGCATGTCCACATCTAACCATATATTTTCGCCCAAGTGAATCACTAGAATTTATGGGGCGAGATTTATGGAGCATGATTACTGCTATATAATTTATGGAAAATTATTCAATCAACTCATTTTTTTAGTCAGTTCGCATGATCTAAGATATGTCAAAATGATTGTATGATATTTACTAAAATCAATGGGATACCGGCCCATGTATATTAGTGCAAGTGACTTAGCACGTGGTACTAAGTGTGAGAATGCAATTTATGTAATGCACATGTCCTAGAGCCTTATTTTGGAAAGCAATAAATGCTAAGATCTTACATATATTCCTAGGACTCAAATTTACTTTTCTTTCTTCAAGGATGTATTGGCTTTGTAACTTCTTCCTTGACGTTTTTTGAAGTTCCATATCTTTCCCTGAAATAATATAGCATTGATTAGAAATAATCGATTCATCATCAAAACATGGAGTGTGACATAAGTCAACATTCTCCCCCTTTTTGATGATGACAACACAATAAATATAGCTCCCCCTAAGACTATGCACTTCAGGAGAGTTATGGCTGCCCCTTAGTTCATGCATACCATATACTACATATGTGCAGTATTTTGATCAACCCTGCAAGTACAGGTTAGGCCTTAACACGTTAAGTAAAAAATGCAGTAATGAAAAACATCCATCATCCATCAAATAACAAGTTTAAAACTAATAGTCTTAACAACAAAATTTTTTAAACCATAGTCTTAATCAAAACAATTGTCTTTGGGGCAGGGGGAAGGTTTAAACTTTAAACTGGAAGTTTTCTCCCCCTTTGGCATCCATCAAAAAAGAGGGTCGGGAATGCCAAAAAGGGAAAGTGAAACTAAGCGTCATCCTTCTCAAGGTTGACATGATTGGCCTCGCGAGCTGTGAAGTAGGGGCGGTGAATTCGGCGGTGCATGATCTCTTCCAGGGACATGGTATTGGCAAAACGGGGTGGGCGAGCAAGGAAGGTGGGAGGAGGTAAGGGCAAATCCAAAAAGTCGCCTTGATATTCAGCCATCCAATTGCATTGGGGCCATTTGGGTATGCGCGCTTGGACTTGGTCTGCTTGCAGTTCCTCACTCAGGTCATTCGTGCGTCGCATTTATGAACCTACCAGAGTCCCAACTTGGTCATTGATGAACTTGAGTTCGTGCTCAAATGACATGCATTGCGATTCATCAAGCGTTGAGGGCTTCAACCATTGCCTCGGTGTGCAAAATTTCGAAACCAACTTGGAGGTCAATAAATTCATCTTCAACATTGCAAAACATGGCTCGGAGATCATTACAATCGAATGGCGCTTGCCTTTTTTCAAGAACCGAGAGCGGAGTTGGATGTCTTTGACATCCAAGTGATTTGGGCTTGATTATCCGCTATGGTGTGAAGGAGAGTCAAAATTTGTGGGAAGGAGGCGGGGAGATAGGAGGTATGGGTTTAGGTGTATCGTGAACCGACGGATGAATTTTCCCTTAAGCAAGGTGAGATGAGCCCTTTGAGATAATTTGAGTCTATGGAATCGCTTAAGGTGATACAACCTTCATCATCGAGTGGGATTTGGAAATGAGTGAAGAGTTTGGTAAGGAAACAATCGTAAAGGGCGACATTTTTTGGAGTGTTTAACGCAATGGATCATGTGTTTTAGCATCATGAGGAGAAGTTAAAAGGTCGGGCCAACCATTATTAACGCCACGAGGACTAAATCTTGACACGTGAAGTCCGCTTCCACCACCGAGACGGGAGGAGATTGTAGCGTAAGAGTTTTGTGAAGGATAATGGCAAGGGGGACACTTGATGGTTTTTGGAAGAGTGACAGAGGAGACTGTTGGGTCATCCAACACAATGCGAAGCTGGACTAAGGGAGACAAGGGAGTAGAGATTGGTCCTTTGAGAGTAAAGGGGCAGTCACCGGTGTAAGGAATGGACAGAATACTACCTAAGTCCATGCTTTTAAAAACAGAGATTTCCCTTTCACAAAGGAGGTGTAGCAATCACCATTGTTCTCAAGATTTGAATAAAACTGCTGGACTAATTTTGGATAAGCGACCGAAGGAGGATTTCTTAAAGAGGATAGACCACATGACTCAAAAAGGCGGTGCAGGGGTGAGTTTTGATAGTAAAATATGTCTATTGATTTTTTATAGACAAAGGTTTTATGACAATTGGATGACTTAAACCTAAGTTCAAAGTTGTGACCTCTAAAAAAATCATCAGGGATATCATGCAGTGAGATAGGGAGAGGGTTTACCATCAGAGGAGGAGAGCTATGGGACAGATCCTTGATTATTCTTCGTTTAGTGACCGTAGAGGTCCTAATCAGTGGAGGAGAAGGTAGACTAGCCTCAGATTCAGCCGGAGAGGAGTCGCCTGAGATGGTTTGGACCGATGGCTGCTTCCTTTTCAGGCATCGAGAAGTAGTGGGATGAAGGGGTTGTGACGGTAGAGATATCTCATCCTCTGAGTCGTCATGTATTTGTCTGGTTTGTTGTGTTTTCATCTTTGCGGTTGGGGTTAGGGAGACGGGAAAGAATGTGATGAGGCAGACGGCGAAGAGAGGGATAGCTTGAATTAGTAAAGTAGAGTTTTACCTTTTAAAGGACGTGTATTACCGAGAATTTGGGAAGTCGTGATGCCGTGTCTTGGGAATGAAGATCTTCAAGTGATTCAATGAACGTCATTATGGCCTATAGATATGCCGTGACTGTCTACTTTCCTTAACTCATGCAGATTGTGTTTATATCAGACACATCCCTAGTTCTCTTCTTAATGTACAGAACAAGTCTTCTCCTAAAGGTTTTGTAAAGATATCTGCTAATTGATGTTCAGTAGGAATGAATATTAATCTTATTAAACCTTTGGACACATTGTCTCTAAGAAAATGGTGACGTACTTCTATGTGTTTTGTGCGAGAATGTAGTACTGGATTTTTTGAAATATGTATGGTGTTGGTATTATCACAGTATATGGGCACACTTTCACAAGTAATATCAAAGTCACACAATGTTTGACGCATCCATAAGATTTGGGAACAAAGAACTTCCCCGCCGCTAAGTATTCCCCTCTCAGTAGTGGATAGAGCAACCGACGCCTGCATTTTTGCTATGCCATGAGACAAGACTTTGCCCAAAATGTACATACATGCACCGCCATGATTTTTTTTCTATCTATTTGACAACCGCATAGTCAAGAGATCTGAATAGCCCATTAGATCAAAATTATCGCATGTTGGGTAGAACAATCCTAAATTTGTCGTACCACTCAAATATTTAAAAATTCGTTTAACAGCCTATAAGTGAGATTCTTTGGGTGTGGCCTGAAACCGAGCACATAAACAGACACTGTACATTATATCAGGTCTAGAAGCAGTTAAATAAAGTAGGGATCCAATCATACCTCTGTATTTTGTTACCTCTACGTTAGTACCTTTCTCATCTGCTGTGAGTTTTATTGATGTACTCATTGGTGTGGACTTTGTGTTTGAATTGTCAAATCCGAATCTCTTTAGTAATTCTTTTGTATACTTGGTTTGATGAATGAATATCCCTTCATGATTTCGCTTAATTTGAAGGCCTAGAAAGTAGTTGAGTTCTCCCATCAAACTCATGTCAAATTCCTTATGCATGCATTTGGAAAACCACTCACAAAGGGAATTATTAGTAGCACCAAATATTATATCATCTACATATATTTGTACAATAATAATATATTTACTTTGACGTTTAATAAATAGAGTGGAGTCGATTTTACCTCGTATGAACCCATTTGATAAGAGAAACTTACTTAATCTTTCGAACCAAGCCCTTGGGGCTTGTTTGAGTCCATAGAGTGCTTTCTTAAGTTTGTATAATGAATGTGGGAACTTGTCATGCTCAAATCCAGTGGTCGCTTTTACATATACTTCCTCATTTATGTATCCGCTGAGAAAAGCACTTTTGACGTCCATTTGGTGTAGCTTGAACTTTCTCAAAAAAGTAATGCTAGTAGGATACTTAATAGACTCCAAGCGAGCCATCGGAGCAAATGTTTCTTCATAGTCTATTCCTTCTTGTTGATTGATCCTCGAGCAACTAATCTCGCTTTGTTTTCAGAATTGTTCCGTATTCATCAAGCTTGTTTTTGAATACCCATTTAGTTCCGATAATGGACACATCTTTTGGAGCATGCATCAATTCCCATACTTGACATCTTTCAAATTGTTGAATCTCTTCTTGTATAGCTAAAATCCAGTTCTCATCGAGTATGGCTTCTTTGGCGTTCTTTGGCTCAATTTGGGATAGGAATGCTGTAAAAGCACACATGTTTTGTGCTTTTCTTCTTGTTATAACTCTGTCGTTTATGTTTCCAATAATGTTCTCAAGTGGATGGTTTTTGATATATCTTGCTGACTTTGGAAGTTGAATATCATGTATGACTTCTTCAGTAGATTCAGAATTGTGGTTTTGTTGTTCATCCATTTCAGCTGGCTGGATATGCTCCTGATTCTCATATTCAGCTTGCTGGATAGAGTCTAGGTCCTGCTGCTCTTCTATTTCCTCTTCCTGGATTGATTCCATGATCTTGCTATTTTGCTTTATCTGGTAGGCTGGATTGGCAGCAATTTCTAATTCTCCTGCATCTTCTTCTTTTTCTTTTGGAATATCATGGTTAGATTCGTTAAATTTAATGTGTATAGATTCTTCGATACACATCTTTTGCACATTATAAATCCGATATGCTCTACTATTTTGTGAGTAGCCAATAAATATTCATGCATATGATCTAGCATCAAACTTGCCTAAATTTCCATTAGTGTTAAGAATAAAGCATTTAGATCCAAATACTTTGAAATAACTTATGTTAGGAAGCAGATTATTTAACATTTCATATGGTGTTTTTAGAATAATTGGACGAATTAATACTCTATTTAGCACATAACATGCTGTGTTCACAACTTCAACCCAAAATTTCTTAGGAAGTTTGCTTTCTTGAATTAGAGTTCTAGTTGCTTTCAGTAGTTGTTCGATTCTTCCTTTCTACCACTCCATTTTGTTGTGGAGTTCTAGGTGCCGAAAATTCACGGATATTCCTTTTGAATACAAAATGTGATAAAGTCTTTTAAAATTTGCATCATGGTCACTTCGATTCTAATAAGATTAAGACTATATTTGGTCTCCAAATTTTTTAATCGCTTTTTCAAACTCCTTAAATGCCTCATCTTTTGTTCTAAGGAATAATACCCATGTATATCTAGAGAAATCATCGACTATTACAAAAGCATAGAATTTTCCATTTAGACTAGCATGCCTTTCAGGTCCAAATAAATCGAGGTGAAGCAATTATAAGGGAGAAGAAGTTGATACCATGTTTTTAGTCATGAATGACGTTTTACTTGTTTTCCAAGTTGACAAGGTTCACAGATACCTTTCTTTTCGAAATTCATTTTGGGTAATCCTCTTACTAGGTTCTTTGTTGACAACTTCTTGATTAGATCCATATGAACATGTTCCATCCTTCTATGCCATAGATTTGCTTCATCTTGAATGGTTGCAAGACATAACTCTTCTTCCTGTTTCTCAAAATCAAGCGTATATATATTCCCTTCCCTTTGGGCAACTAGAGCAGCTTTGTTAGTACCATGTGAAATTGTACATTTATCTTTTTCAAACTTTACTTGATGACCATTATCCATTAATTGACTAACACTGATAAGATTGAATTCTAGACCATTAACAAGATGAACATTATTAATGTTGACCTTACCATTACCGATTTTACCTTTTCCAATTATTTCGCATGATCGATTATCACCGAATGTAACAGTTCCATGTTTCTTGTTGACATTTAGTTTCATGAACTTAGATTTGTCTCCGTCATAATATGGCGTGAACATCCGCTATCAAGGATCCACTTTTGAGAAGATACTTTGGCTTTAAGGCAAACTTGTATGAGAGAGATACAATTTATATTTTTGGTACCCATATCTTTTTGGGTCCACTTGTGTTAGTTGACATCAAATCACTTTCTTAATCCATACGGTTTTACTTAAATTTTTCTTTCTTGAGCAGTTTATCTCTAGGTGTCCTTTAATGCCACATTTTTTTGCAAGACGTAAAAGGTGTGCAATAATTCAATTTGAATGATGATTTAGATTTTATCATTTCAACTTCTTTCCTATGAGTTGGACTGTAGCCTATGCCTTGTTTATTGTAACTGGGTCTTTGTTTTCCTAGCATAACATTTAAGTTTTCTTCCCCATGAACGAATTTACCTAAAGAGGTTTTTAAAGACTCTATTTCCTTTTGTAGGTTATTAGTCGGAGGAGTTTTATTACTAGATTCATCGCCAAAAGCATCAATGCACACATCTCTCATCTCTATCTCCTTCTTTAATTTTTCAACTTCATTATTTAGATGTTTAACCTTGTTGAACAATATTTTATTGAAATTTTCTAAATAATCATTTTTTGCTGATAAAATCTTTTCCTCATTCGTGTGTGTAGATTTTTCAAAATCTTTCTTTTCATCTATGAGTGCCTCCACTTCGCTCATTAGTGTGTTTACTAGATCTTTTAAGTACATGTTTTTTTCTTTTAAATTTTCATTTTCTTGTTTCAAAGTAATACTATCATAAAGAGGTACCTTACTAGATTCACCTTCAATTCCCATAAAGCATATTTGCGCTAGTTCATCTTTTGCATCTATTTCCACTTCGGATTCTTCATCATCACTCCATATTAGAAATGCTTTGTGCTTTTTGAACTCCTTGTTGCCTTGCTTTCCTTTGTTTTTGAGTTGGAAGCAATCCTTTTTGAAAAGACCTGGTCGTCCACACTCGAAACATGTTTCCTCGGTTAGCTTTGGTTTGTATTTGTTTGTGTTGAAAGTATTTTTCCGTTGATTCTTCCTTTGAAGTAGCCCCTTAAGTCTCCTTGACATCATGGCTATTTCATCATCTGAGTTATTTTTGAGTTCTTCTTCAATTCCTGCATTTAGAGCTAACATTTTCTTTCGAGGAACTTCTTCCTCGTCATCATATATTTTCAATTGATGTTCATATTCTTCTAGTTCACCAAAGAGAGTTAATGTATCCATAGAAGAAATATTGAGGGAATCTTGAAGAGTGGTAATTTTAGATGCAAACCTTTTGGGCATGGCCCGAAGTAGCTTACGATTGATTTCACTTTGTGGGATTGTCTTGTCAAGTAGCTTTAAGGAATTTAACAGTACTAGAAATTGTGCTTGGGCCATTTTGATCGTTTCCTCTTTTTCCAGTTTGAACAATTCGTAGTCATGCATGAGCATACTTAGCTCGACTTCTCGTGATTTTAGACGTTCCTTCACGACTTACAACTAAGGTGTCCCAAATCTCTTTTGATGTGTTACATGATGACACTTTATCTATTTCGGATTGCACCATGTCACCGAGGAGAGTGTTCATTGCCTTTGAATCATATAACACCATGTAAGTTTCGGTTGAGTCCATCTCGAGTAGAGTTTTTGAGTACCATCATCTTTCCTTGGGATTACCTATCCATTCTCTACCACCCACCATTCCCATGGGTCTCGCTTTTAGATAGATCCTCATCCCAAATTTCCGTGGTTATAGTTTTCGGCCCAAAGAGTAGTGGAGGTCGGTTTGTTGATTGTCCCTCGATGATGAGCGCCCAAGTTGTGCCATGTCGTAATCTTTCCCTACAAGTCACCTTTAAGACTAAGATAAGTAGAGCCAAGCTCTGATACCAAATGAAATTTAAATAGATACACTTAGAAGGGGGGTTGAATAAGTGTAGGCACAAACTATGTTCAATTTTTTATTTTTAATGCAGCAAGCTGGATTACAAAATTAGAATATTATTGAGTTAGCTGATTTTACTAAGGTAGGCAGCTGGATAGAAAAGAAAAATAGACTCACAGAAAGCAATCACACCAACACCAGAATTTTTACGTGGTTCAACTACTACCCTCTAGAATAGTAGTCTAGTCCACATCTAATACCAACTAGTATTGGAGACTCACTTTTATTAAACTCTTCTAATTATAATACAAGTTCCAATAACCTGAACACTTGTGTTCCCTGTGCACCTATGCACACTTAAGCACCTATGCTTTCTTTATACTTAATTGTAAGAAATTAGCAATTCAAGACAGATTTATATGTAATATTTACTGAGATAGGAAATGAAAAATACACACTAGAGGTCTAATGATCAAGCAATATATTACTCACCAACTCAAGGCTCTAGTATGAAATGATATGCAAGATGAATGTTACCGGAATATTTTAGCAGCAGCAACTCTGTTAATCAATGTCTATCTCAATGAAAAACAATATCGTATCTTGTAAGCTTATCGGCTTTTATGTATGTTTTTCGGTATTCAGATTTGTTAAAGAGCTCGTTTTTATATAGACGCCTCCCAAATAGTTCCGCTGCTAACATTTTGCATGAATCTTAATGTCCTTCGTGAATCATGATATACTTAATTTGTTTTCCATCACGTAGATTCTCGAGATATCATGCTATCAAATGACTTTCTGGCTAAATGATTTCTATTTGCGATTTCTACGGTCCAATTTCTAAAATGCCTAAGTCAACTTCTAGATTACCATAAATATTATTTGCATGTTCCTATATTATCGAGCATTCATTGGACCGTTAGATTTGGCTAATTGATTTCTCAAATCATGACCCATGATTTTGCAGAAGTCTGTTGATACACGCACCTAAATTAATTTCCTAGAATTAAGATGCTTAATTTATGAGCATGATCTCGCGGCAAATGAATTAATAGAGAATCTATAATGTCATTGATTTATGCTTACCTTTTATACCTACTGGTCGGTGTCCACATCTAACCATATATTTTCGCCCAAGTGAATCACTAGAATTTATGAGGAGAGATTTATGGAGCATGATTACTGCTATATAATTTGTGGAAAATTATTCAATCAAGTCGTTTCTTTAGTCAGTTCGCATGATTTAAGATATGTCAAGATGATTGTATGATATTTACTAAAATCAATGGGATACCTACCACGATATATTAGTTCAAGTGACTTAAAGACGTGGTACTAAGTGTGAGAATGCAATTTATGTAATGCACATGTCCTAGAGCCTTATTTTGGGAAGCAATAAATGCTAAGATCTTACATATATTCCTAGGACTCAAATTTGCTTTTCTTTCTTCAAGGATGTCTTGGCTTTGTAACTTCTTCCTTGACGTTTTCTGAAGTTCCATATCTTTCCCTGAAATAATATAGCATTGATTAGAAATAATCAAGTCACCATCAAAACATGGAGTGTGACATAAGTCAACAAGACACAATATCTCGACTTATAGTATGTCGAGTCTCGTCCGACTCAATAGAATAACAAGCTATCTTAAGCTTGAAATCTCGTAAGCTCTTGTCATTTATATATGACATTCGTGCTATCTTCTGGTCTTTTTCAACCGGTTTCTTTTGCAAAGTTCTATGACCTCGTTCTTATAGTCCCGGCCCTTGTCGGTCATGACCACTTTCTCATCATGCTTCATCTCATAGTCCCGACTCTGCAGCCTCTTTTCGCCCCATAGAGATCACTAATCTCTTCCTTCCGGTCTTCGCACCATATTGTGTAGGGCATGCGTTATTTGTTAAGCAATCGAGAGGTACATTGCCCTCATAGTCTCCTGTAGAGGTGTAGACTCTAGGGTAGGCATCACCGTATTAATCGATGTTACCTCCATGTCATCCTCCACATCAATCATCATATTCAAATATGTTGTTATCCCCATGGTCTCCTCCGAATAGTCCTCCTCCGAGTAATATTCCTCGGGCTTTGACTCCTCTAGAATCACTACAGGTATGTATGCTATATAAGCATGTGTAATCATCTCAACTCGGTTCACGGACTCCTCGCTGATCACATGTATATCCCTATACATCAAGCTATCAACCGACATCTACAATAACACATAACAAATTGATTAGTACATAATACACAATAATATAAGCACAAATCACATTTAATCCATTTAGGGTTACTTTCCATCTTTTAAATCTTTTGGTATTGAGTTTCCTCAATACCTTATTAACTCATTTGATTCGAGTTAACTTTCTTCGGACTCTTCCTTTCCTACGAGGTTATTAGCCTATGTTTCTTCCCCCCTTAAGTTTTATAACCTAATGCTTTGATACTAACTTGGTGACGCTCCTAAATCTGGGTATCTCCCAACTTAGATAGATGGTGCTCCACGATACTACAATCCATACAATCATTTCATTGAGATAACAACAAAATGAGTGTTATTACTATCTTTGCATTACATTTGTAATAAATCCTTTCCTAGATTTATAACCGAATACATTCATTGTTCTTCATAAGTATATTACATATAAATATACTAGTCTATTGCAGGACGATTAATTGTCCATCTTAGCCTTGCCTTTATCTCTCATAGAACTCTCGGTTCATTCGGCTTTAGCTACAAACATATGGTTCAAGCAAGAATGAGCATAACTAGCTCAGCAAGTCTTAACAAAGAATCATATGAATATCACTCTAACAATTACATGCTTTAATTCCATATCTAAACAATTATCTATGAAGCACTACGAAACATTTAACTAGTACTTCTCATAACAACAATTCCAAAGTATATATAATAGCTTAGGAATGATGAACCGGTCAATAGACCATGAACATACTCTTTTTATTTTCATACTTGAAAAGGATATCCAAAGACTAAAGCCATCTACCCGTCTTTACTTACGAGCACTTCTAGGTGATCGACCTATTGTACTCACGTTGATCAACACTCTTTACGTTAAACGTATTTACGTTCAACATTTGGCAACCTCGCGTGCCCATCGAATAATCGATGAAAATACTTTTATTTGTACATACACAAACTTACCTTCTCATTCGTACAAAATACTTGGCATAGGATAGCGTTAACAATTCTATATCAACAGACTTGTAAACAATCAATTAACTCTTCAATACTTGTCTAGCCCGAATAAAACAGGCATCGACCCTTTTCTATTTACCATTCATGCATTATATATCATGCATCACGTAAAAACTTGACTAACACGAAGGTCAGACAAGCGTTAAGAAAGACTTGCCTTCAAGCGTCTTCGAATTTACAATTCAACTATTCTAAGTCTTTACATGATCTACATGATACATTCACATAGCACACTATAATTAGTTATTAAACAAACTAACTTTACGGTTTTAACCAACTTCTTTCTCTTCTATGTCTTACTTGTTTTAACTTCGTTATTAAAGTCAATTCGACTTTCTATACTTCATTACGTTTCATTAACGTTCTTACGTCCTTAGCCGACATTCGATCATTGTTGGTTAACTAACAATATTTGATCGTCATTCTTGATTTATTTATTACGTCTTTGCGTTCTTCATTTAATTTCCATTAAACCTTACCCATTCTTCTTACATTAACATCTTATAAGTGTTTTAAAGTAAGTCTCATTATGTACGTTAAGTACCTTTAACATCTTACTTTAGGTCTTCATTCAAAATGGAACAAAAACTAACTTAGTCAACATTTTCCTACCAAGTACAACTTGACATATGGTATCCTCAGTGTTTTAGTAAATGGCTGTGGCGGCATGAGTTAACAAGGTACTTACTGAGTCTGGCTGCAAGCTTTCACCATTTTTTAATCGGGTTTTGGGCTATTCGAAGTCTCGTGCACCGAGTTGGCCTAAACAGATTTGGTTTCTTAACGAAACTCCCGGCTTCCTAATTTGTTCGTTTAACATCCAAATTGACCCATTCGAATTCCTACAAGTCACAAATTACATCCTTTACGTGTTCAGTATAAGAATTTCACATTTTCAAACCGTTTACTAGAATTCACCTTTAAGTTCATTTTCAAGCGTTCGTTTAACATTTTAAATCATTCAAGATTTTCGTTTTCTTCGTTATAAGTCAAAATGCGATGATTCCTTCGCCAACGACTCTTAATTACCTTATCTCACATGTTGACATTGGAAACC
This sequence comes from Panax quinquefolius, assembly GCA_020205615.1. Classification (NCBI taxonomy): domain Eukaryota; kingdom Viridiplantae; phylum Streptophyta; class Magnoliopsida; order Apiales; family Araliaceae; genus Panax; species Panax quinquefolius. Next base: position 43,921,502 of record CM035160.1, on the reverse strand, counting down.
AACGTTTTAAAGTCAGACGACAACTTTTGACCTTTAATCCGGACTTTATATCGTTTTCGACGCTTAACGTCTATTTCCAAGCAAAATCCGCCATAACTTCGTTAGTAATGTTTCTAAGCCAAATCACATGGAATACTCTATGGATTTCATATCTACATCCTAACCAAGCAATAGACACATGCCTTAGTTATTACAATTCTTGAACGCTCATTCCAAACTACGTTCACGTTCAAGACTTTTTATGGTTTTAACTCACAGTAAACACTTACGATTTCTATTTGGTCATGATTTCATCCATGATTTGGTCATTAATAGACATTCTTATATCTTCTCAATAAACACTCTCCACTCATCTACGATTCTTCTATGAGAAAGAAATCAAAAAGGATGAAGATTACGGTTTATAGGAATTTACCTTTGAAGTAGTTAACTTTCTTGATAAATGTCTATTGGTTTGCTTGGAAGTAGAAGGATTATATGATTCTAGCTCTTTCTCTCTCTCGCTATAGGTTGAACAAGCTTTTTAAAACGACCAAAAACTCAACCTAAGCCTTGTATTTATAGAAAATACAATGGGGGCAAAATGGTCCAATTTAACACCTCCTTAGTTATTTACAACTTTGTCACCAAGCAAAATACTTGGTGACCAAGTGACACTTTGCTTGGCCATCAAGTGACCGGCCCACCATGCCCATGGGTCATCCCCATGGGTTTTACCCATCCCTTGACCCAGCTGGTTCGATCCACGGTTTACTTTTTGGATTGGGCTTGGCATTAATTAACATTAGGCCTTAACTTGGGCTTGCACTCTTAATTCATTGGGCTTGTTCATTCAGTTGATTGGCTAGACCTAATACAACCAATTGAATTACCCATTAAGTCTTAACTTAACTCTAGAATACTAATTGTATTCTCTACGTATAATACTCATACAATAATCGTATATATATATCGTATTATTCTTTCATATCATATACTCGTATTTATACTAGTATAATACTCAGATCTCATACGTATAATATTAAAATGACTATACGCCTTTACATTTCCCTTTCTGAAACCTTTTTCACAAACCCTTAGGTTTTAAAATCGCAGATAAAACTTCGTTTTCCATAACGGAAATATTATTGGATATTCCATAATATCATCATATTCTAACATTACGCGTTTCTCAGAATTTCAAACCCTAGCTCCGAACGTCATCAAATGAATAGTGTTTTTACGCAAACAATCTCAAAAAACCTTCGTTCTCATCTTGATAATTCACAACAATTAATTCTAGCACAAAGCCGTAATACTAACCACTTCCACACATTCTAGGTCATGTAATCGACCTTCAACATCTTACTCACATAATAACTCAATTAAATTCATTTAATCCACATAATCAAATAAAAATTTAATTCATTGAAAATTCAAAATTCTCGGGCGTTACAGACCTTAATCAAGTTTCTCGCAAAGAATTCGACGGATTAAGCAAACAAATTACAGATTTGGTTGTTATACTCGTGGTCAAAAATACCCAAACATCTTTGAATCCTCCACACAAGGGGAACTCGTGTCATTACAATTCGAACTCGAGTTGGATACGACCAACAAAAACTCATGTTGCTACCCATTCCAATCGGAGATCTAGATCTTTGGTGACATCAAAAGAAAGTCCTCCAAATGGAAAAAAGACTCTTCGTGCTATCAAAGGAATTGGAACACACGAGAGTGTTTGATATGTCGATCTTTGCATTTTCCCCGGTGTTCATTAACCGTAAAAATTTAAAACTCCCCGACTTTGAAAAATATGACAAGTTGGGGAGACCCTCACACACATTTAAAGGTGTTTATTGGAGAACTTGGATATTATGCGCAGAGGACGAAAAGCTCGTAATGCAATTGTCCCAAAAAAGTCTAACTAGAGAAGCCCGTTCTTGGTACACAAGATTAGACAACTCAAAGATCCATAGCTGGGAAGAGATAGCACACGCCTTCCTCACTCAATACAACTTTTAGTCTCAGATGGCTCCTGATCGGTATCAAATTACCAAGATCAAGAAACAGTCTAACGAGTCTTTCAGAGAGTATGCCCAAAGGTGGAGATGCCTGGTTGCCCAAGTTAATCCTTCCATGACAGAATCAGAGATAGTCATGACTTTCATAGACATACAAGAAGCTCCTTTCTATGAAAGAGTTTTAGCCAGCATCGGAAAACCATTTTCTGAAATGGTCAAACACGGGGAGATGTCTGAGATGGGTTTGAAGTCCAGAAAGATTCAAGACATAGCTGCCCTTAAAGCTGTTGGTGATCACATCCAATCTGGAAATTATGGAAACAACTTCTGAGGGTCCATAAAAAGAAAGAGGAAGATGTTTCCACGACATCGCAGGGCAAAAAGACAATCGAACACGCCTATTTAGAGGAGAAACTACGCTCCCTTTCAAGCACAAATCTGCGAACCCTCCAATACCAAAAGGTGGAGAAGTCAAACGCCTCGAAAGTGTTCATACCCTTAGGGGACACCCTCAAGAATCAGATCTCACTCTTCCGACAACACGTAAGAAAATTACGCATCTTCTTCCACCCACCAAACCCCTAATGGATGGGGTTTCAATGTCGCTTCGGAAATGTGCTTATCATTCAGGGGCACCGTGACATGATACTCGTGGATTGTTGGGCCTTGAAACACAAGATCCAAACTCGATAGACAACGGTGAGATCGTGGTTACCAAACTAGATCAACCTCACGCTCAAGACAACCCTCTTCCTCAACACAAAGAAGAAGAGGTCAACATGATCAATTGGAGCAATGGACAGAATTCCAATCTCAACTGTGACTCCTCCTAGACCCTCAAAGACGGTGTTGACAAATGGGATTATGCCAAGTTCAAGTTCACAATGGAACGAAAGATGAAGGCTTTATCTAAATAAATTGAACAATTAGCGAAATTGGTGACTTACCGGGCGTCAAGTTACACACACGGTTAGTAAGCCAGAGCATGCTAGTCTCCTACCTCTTGTCATGAATATTCCCTCATCACTTTCAGAAAATGAAATGTTGGAATACAAAGTGACAAAGAGAGCAAATGCCAAAGCCCGTCGGGATTTTGCCAACAAAAGGGAATTCACCTATTTAGGCCAACCTATGGAGGAAATCCTTCAAATGTTAATCAATGAAGGAAGGATCAGTTCCCTTTTACCTCCAATCAACCCCCGTTCAAGACGGTATAATTCTGATGGAGTATGTCAATATCACTCCCATTCTCGCGGTCACAGCATAGAAGAATGTTGGGCACTCCGCCACCTCATCCAAAATCTAATTCACAGTGGTGTCTTGCCTCTAGCGGACGACGATACTGTGTTACGTACAAATGAGAATACAGGTCCTACTAAGTGGAAGAGTTTGGTATCGGTCATATCCACTGAAACTAATGGGACTAAAATACAGGTCCTACTGCAGGGACCTCACTGCAGTACTATCTGTGTTGGCTATATCCCGGGTAGATATGAAACTATCCTGCTCAACTATCACTGCATCTCTGACTGATCTGGCCTCATCCCGCTCAACAACAGCGGCATCTCTGTGAGCTAATGCCTCGTCTCTCTCTAATAGAGCGGCATCTCTCCCCTAAGGGCAGTCAACATTATAGATCGAGCCTGATCTCTTTCAAAGGTCATCAGATAAAGACTCTGCTCAAAATACTGTGCTGAATACTGAATCACATCAGTACTGGTACTGGGAGAATCTAAAAGAGATGCCGGCAAACCAGCACCTGGCTCCTCCTCGATGTGGGAATCAATATCCTCCATAGGCTCTCCCTCATCTGACTCACTATCAGGTACTGTGGATACTGTCGCAGCCGATGCAATCTCTGTCTCCATCCAAGCGGAATACTCTACAGAATAACCTGGATGACTGACAGAAAAATCAGCTATATCACACTGATCCCAACAAGCATACACACGGGATCGGTCCTCTGCTGAAAGATAGCGAGAAGTTGAACGCTGACCTATCGCCCCCTCGAAAGGATGAAAATCCTGGAACTGGTCAAACTGCGACATCACGGCCAGTGGGTGATAAGTAGTCATGCCCCTTAACCCTTGACCGGAGGGAGGTAATCCATGCCCGGAGCATGAGTAATAAAGTTGTACGGTGAGCTAAGCCCCGAGCACGACAATATGACAAATGGATCTCAGACATCCGCCAAGAATATGGACCAAGACATAACATCTATACACTCCGATGGCTGAAAGGAGTACGACATGGCTATATCATGGGTGAACCAGTACCCATGCCATCTAAGAGTGCCAATCGATCTCAAATGTGACATAAACCATACATATAGCATGACCGAGCAACCCGTGAACACTCCTGTCGGATAAGCGCAGCAGTAGGTGGCTGACCGAAGGGTCTCTACTATGATCATTGGTATAATGGTACGACCCTCCCTGAAAGCTCTCACTGCCATGATGACACCAATGTCTATCTCATCCATGTATCGTGGCATATAGACATACGACAGTACGCACAACAACAGTACATCAACCCTGGCTAGATGCCAATGATCCTCCGGCATGGTGAAATCCCTAGAATGTCGATATAACTATCCTCTCGAGCCAAATCACAAAATGGAAAAATGCTGGGATATAACGTGGCTCGATGTAAGCTCATCCTGCACCACTCTGCGCCTCAATCCAGTGAGGGTCATGAACCGTCGACTCATGTCCCCCAAAGCCATATGCACGCGTTAAGGTCTATCCAATGTACAAAGATCATCAATCACAAGATACTCCTCCGTAGTAGTAGGAGTCAGTGATGGGTCCCAAATCGAAAAACCTGCCTATCCGATACCCAATGCTCTAGCATGTCATCCACAAATCTTGTGGGAACCTGAAACATCAATAAGGTCATGGTATGTTACAACAAATGATCTACGGTCACCTTGTCTGATGGTGACATAATATCATACCACGATCACATACCCGATGCCACCAATGATGGTGGGGTATGATCAATACGGCTAACTGTCGAAGAAGACATCTGTATGGGCCGTGTCATAAGACCATCCAGGAGTCAATGTTGAATATCTCTAGACATACATACATATGCATACCATGAAACATTCATAACAGATAATGGATGGAAATATGATATATGGAATGGAAAAAACTGTGCATACATTCCTAAGTATATCATCATCTAATACATCATCTCTGTTTAGCTACAAATATAGGGAAATGGGGCATGGCGTCCTAATACTAACAGAGGCTTATCAAAAGATATAGTGAGAATGGGGAACAGCCACCTAATATCTATTAGAGGCCTATCAAAAGATATAACAAGAATACAAATCAAAAGAAGATAATGGTGTCGATGTTCACGTCATCAATCCCCATCCACGATGTAACTCCTCCCGAGTCACCGGATCTCTATCAATCAGGATGTCGAGGCCTATATAGAGGAGGATCTGCACCGGAAAAACCGAATGGGTCATCTGAGGGGCTAACGCCTGAGCTGAAAAGATCAAATGAAGCCGCCTCTGCCGGATCTCTACCCAAATGTCGGATAAATATATGTGCCTGGTCCAATTGTCCGGTCAAACTATCAATCTGTGTCATATGAGTCGGATCTCGAACATAAGCTCTCCAATCCGTCATCACCACGGATCCTGGAACCATATCCCCCATGAACTAAGTGCGGGTCAAACTATCAATCCGGTGGGACTGGGCTCCGATAGTACGATGGAACCACCAACGCTTGAACATCTCCTGAGTGCAAGGACCCTCTGATAATGCAAAACTGTCGACCCCCAACAATGGGATATCAGTGATGGGTGACTACGACATGTGCCAACGACGCTTAAGGGAGGCAAGATCGGCATACTGAATCTCCTATGTGGTGCTCCCCGATAGCACGCTCTCCTAAATAAAGCTCCCGGCCTCCATCCGTGAAGAAGAGAGGAACTCTCCGGTGGAAATTACGTACTCGACTCTAGTTGGGTATCCATCCTCAAAGCCAATGGTCAAGTGTCCCCCTAAATAGGGAATCCATGTGATGATATCTGCTGTCAATAACTCCAGCTGCATGTGACAGTGAGTGAAACCCTCCGCTACAGGGACCTCCAGAAAAAAATGGAATGATGCCATCGTCGTCCTCGTGGATAGGTATCTAAACCTAACACACTCACAGGATGCAAGCATGGAAGCATCTCATAGGCTTAAAATTGCCAAAATAATGGCAAAACATCTGCGGTCAGTAAACACTCTTAACCTATAAATGGGAAATGACAAGAGAAATACTCACCAGCGGAAATGGGTAAAATCCTAGCCAAGCCTCGGTCAAACCCTGTGAGCGCATACGCATGCCCTGTAGGAAATAGGCAATAGTATAGGAACCCCAATCATACTCTCCAATACGATCCACATGACGCATGGTGCTGATCAAAGTGAACGACACCGTAGAAGAGTTATCTACTATGAAGCAGCCTCTAATGATCATCACGAACAATCGCCGAAGAATGCGATCCCTGACTTTGACATAATTAGGCATAGGCTCACTCAAAAGCCCACTCATAGCATCTACGCTCAAAGGACTCGAACTCCTAACAAGGATCTCGGCGGCAGTAGGGGTAATATTCGCCATGCAAGGCACTGACTCCCCTCCAAACTCCATACCTGTGATAAATCGCCAATCCATCAGCGTCATCATCACCTCGCAATCCAACAAATGGAGTGACTGAGTCCGATGAAACCATCGCTCAGACAATGCTTTGTGGTAACCCCAAGGACAACAACGGGGAGGGATGGAGAAGAATGCCCCGAATCCCCAATCATGCACTACCGCTCTGTAATCAGGATGAAGAGCCTGATACATAGAGTGTATGCTTAACCAATTTCCTCGAGACTGTGTGAAGCTGGGAACCTGCATGAAATACAGATCAACATCATAGTCCTTTACTCCTCGTCAATAGGAAAGAAGGAAGATTAAAGTCTAACGTCATACCTCATTAGTATGCAAGTACATCGAGGGATGTCTGCTCAAATCACCCAGAAGCTCTGGGTTTGCCACCTAAATATAAGGGAGCTTCCTCACGGGGAACATGTGTGATAGGAGCGGGATCCTCAATCGGAACATTCTCATCCTCGTCCTCAACGTCAAAGACGTCTTCGCATTGCATCGGATTTAATCACCGCCTCCATCAATCGATGAGGTTGTATGATGATGAATCGGGGTCAAGGCACTTCAGAAGCCATCCTCCGTATACCAAGAGTGGTCATACGAGAACTACTCGGCTGATCCGGATCCATAATATCTGGACAACAAGTCTCCAAATCACCTCAAAAAGGGTGTGGTATCTCCTTACCTGAAGCTTTCTAGAATGCATTTTATGACTATATGCATGCATGCATTTACTTTAACATACAATAGAGTTAAAATGCATGACCACCCAATGCCTACATTTGGAATTTTTTTTGCCATAGTCCCCTTTGAAAATAGGACTATCCACATGCACATAGGCAATACTAGGTGGCCATACAGTAGTACACCTGCCCCAAAGTCATATACATAATATATGCATTAAAAATCAAAATCGGCAGTGCATAAGGTTATCCTCAATATCAGGAGTACTTTGTATTTCTACCTTTTGCTCATTGGACCTCACATAGCACAAAAATAGCAGAAAAAGGTGCCAATTTGACTGTCTCAAAAGTTAAATTTTTTCACATCATTATGTTCAGCATGGTTTAATACTAACATTTACTATATTGAATATTTTTTATCATGTCATTTATGCATACATAATCACTACTATGTGTTTAGATGCATTTCATACGATAACTCAAATTCCAACAGATAAAAACTGGAAAAAATACATGCATACGTTATCAGGATAGTGCAGAACACTTGTACGGTGATAGAATTTGCAGAAAATAGCCCGAACTCAGCAGATCTGAAGGAGACTCACGGATTTCTCTTTGCAAAACAAGTTGAAAATGAGTTGTGAGACCAACTTGCTGGATTATATCATCCACGGTTGGCCACGGGCTCATCTGCGGCTGCAGCAGGTGTACCTGCAGAACCCTTATATGGGCCCCACCCTCTGGCTCGGTCAAGTTCGAGTTGCAAAGGAGTTCTTGCAGACTAGAAAGGTCAAATCGGGAATAAAAAGCGCACGCGATTGAAAGCAAAAACAGACTACAATCTTGGTCTTCTCGGATGGAACTTTGAGTATGTACATCACTCATTGGTAGTCACCCGAACACGAGGTATACCCTACTAATGATCTCATTTGTTACAAATCACATCCGGTAATACCTTGTACAGGTCCAATACCGCCAACTCCAGGTCATTACCCTAAAAGATCCACGTGGATACCCGACGGGGGTTACAACGTGAATCCCCGATGAGGGTTACAACGTGAAGCCCCAACTGGGGATTTAAATGCACAGCCGTTGACACACATATCAACGAAGATCAAGAAGCCTTGATTTTATCTCCACCAATGACGATTAAACCTATCTGAGACTCTATAGCTATTCGAGGATTTCATGCTCGACACTATATTCCCACGGATCCTGGCGGGGTCACAATGCAATGTTCCGTTGATTCACACATCGCCGAGGGTCAAGCAACCTTAACAATCATGCCCACAAAGTATCTGCTTGTTGATTCACACGTCATCGAAAGTCAAACATGCCTTGACAATCTATCCTAAAGGGTTTTCATTCGTTGATTCACACGTCGGTGAAGTACAAATCAACAAAGGTCAGCAATCCAGACAAAGATTTGTTGGTCAAGAGAATCCAATGAATCTTGACATATCCTGGCGATACCAACCAGGAAAGGTCAATGTTATCAAGGAGGATCGATGATGCAATATGTTATACACATCCTCAAACAGACCAAAATTTATCCCCACAGATCTCTTACAAATAAGAGGTACCTCTTTAGGATCAAGTCGTTACCAAGAATCCAGGAGTTTGGTGATAACCCCAACATCAACACCCTAACATATTCGGATTACACATCAAATCTGGTTATCATTCCCAATCCTCTATTGAAGAAATAGGGAGCCAGCAATCATTCCCGCATGTTGGGCAACAACCCCGTACACATGCATCATATATTTGCATCATGTTGTTACATGTAGTACCATGTTTGTCTTGTTGCATTTCAAGTGTCTAGGATTCTTTATCCTACCCATGCATTGCCTTGCATGAGTATGATAAAGAGGGACATATGTAGACACTCGAAATTTTTTGTACACCTGTCACTAACATTGCAGGAGGACAGATTCATCTTTCAAGAGAGAACCTTGGAAGACAGTCCATTCCGGATACTACCGGAAGTTCGACATCAACCCCGGAGCACACACCGGGAGTAACAATTCCAACCTCGTGTCGACGTCGGGATTTTTGGATGTCCCTTTCCGTTACTTGTTCTTTGGTGTTCTCATTTTAGGTGAGATTTGTTTGAAAAAACAAATGAAAAAGGTCTGACATGTATAATGTCGATGATGGGACTGTTAAGAGTCGCCAGTTGGTTTTTTAAATGGTTGTACCAACACAACCGAGAAAAGGTTTGCACATTAACCCAGTGATGTGACACTGATATACGGGTCAGTGAAACCGAGATTCATTTAGGGTTCGAGGACTTGGTTATGTGGGGGGAAGGTGTTAGGCACCCCCCGACATCCGTGTTACCACGGTGACCGCCTCTTTTCAAGAAACTATTATCTGAGTGTGTGTGTGTGTGTGTGTGTTGGTCAATGTGCTGTTATATGAAAGTTGTGCGAGGCCACTTTCGAACCTATATACACAGGATTTGAATTTATGTAAAAATTTAATTTTTAGCAAGATATGGCAATGATGTTTTATAAAAGAGGTTTTTCAAACCGTGCTGCTCTCAATAGGAATTAAGACCTTTTATACTCCCATTTTTATTAGGTGAGCGGCTGGATTGATTTTATTTGACGAATGTGAAGCATCCGTATAAAAATAATATATATAAAAAAATAATGCCGACTTCCTCGTGGGTATGGAAACCATCTGAAGAAATACAGACATCACAGAATAATTTACAAGCTGCTTACAGCTGAAAATGTCCATCACGGGAACCGAATCTAGATCCAATGAGATGAATCTATGATCACATGATTCCTAAAGCATGTAATATTACAATTTGTATAAAAGCAATAAGTAGGTATATATATAAAAGCGATAAATATAAATATACGTACATGATCACCAACCACTTAAGCACCTCCACGGGGATCGAAATATAAATAAAATCAGAGATATGGCCAACCGCCATACAAGGAAACTCAAAGGGGGACAAAATGCAAATAAAGTCAGAATATGCGTTCAATCGCCATGTAAGTAAACTCCTGTGATTTAAATGTAAAGAAAGTCAGTAAAACTATCAATCGCCATGAAGGGAACTCTGCAGACAAAACAAAATATATATATATATATATATATATATATATATATATATATATATATATAAGAAAGCAATAAACGCATTTGGATGTAAAACCTGTGCTCATCGAACATAGTTCAGACACATACGTTCATATATATAATATATATATATAAAAGCAAGTAAACGCACTGCATCAAGTTCAGGCTCATCGAACAAAGTCCCACACACGGTTGATATATATATATATATATATATATATATATATATATATATATATATATATATATATATATATATATATATAAAAGCAAATAAACGCACTGCATCAAGTTCAGGCTCATCGAACAAAGTCCCAAATGCATAATTAATATATATATATATATATATATATATATATATATATATATATATATATATATATTAAAAGTAAACGCTCCGCATCAAGTTCAGGCTCAATCGAGGCATAACTCGATAATGTTAGTCAATATATATATATATATATATATATATATAATATATATATATATATATATATCTAAGGAAACCACTGATCAAGTCCAGAAAAAGCAAGCAACACGACTCTCAACGTAGTAAAGGGTGTGCAAAGATGAAGAGAAAGACTCTAAAGTGTGTGAGAAGGCTTACGGTGATCGATAAAAAGGGATTCTATATCTTTAGAGTGGGTAAACACCGAGCTTTTGTGGGTACAAAAGAGGCTATATATGAGCTCACCTGTGTGTTTGAAAGTGGGAAAATACATCGTATGGCGGTCAGTGCAGAGCAAATTGTCTTTGGTTTCCGTTTTTTTTTTCTCTTAAAATCAGCACCCCAAGCCTCTTATTTATAGGCAAAAAGGTGCCGTAGTGTACCAGAGGCGGGTCGCAGTCGGCCTTGGCTCTGCTTGCCTCGGGTTGTCTCTCAAGTCTCTCACGGTACCGTGCAATCATCGTGAATGTCCACTCGAATTTTGAGAAGTGCAACCGGGCATCCGCTTTGAGGTATTCAGGACCTATCTTGACCGCCGTTGTCGAGAGTCAGTACGATGGCATTGGATTAGAGTTTGACGAAGTCTTTGAAGATGGGACGATGCCCTCTTGTCTTCAAGCTTCAACTTTCATCCGTTACCCCGCATAATAGTCACTCACGGATTGGTTAGCCTTGTGGGACATTGTTGCGTAGAGATGAGACGTGGCATCGTGTTGGATGAAATGGCGATGTTGCCCCTCACTGGTGTTACTGCCAGATTGGGCCGATAAGCAGATGTTGCTCAGACTTCACTGAGATTGGACTGCTGCATTTGTTGAAGATACTCATTGTCATCTTTGAGGTGTGCCTGTCTTCCCGATGTGATTGCCATTTTGGCACAGTGTATTTCGTTGTGAGTGCCGAGATGGAAGCTGATGGCATTTGAAACAAACATTTCTGGGGTTATCTCCGAAATTGCATTCATTGGGGTTATCACCAAGGTTGGTGGCTATTCCCATGGTTGGGACTGAGACTGGATACCTCGGGGTTATCTCCGAGATTAATTGGTCTTCTCCTGTGTGTGTTTCCGGTATTGTATCCGCAGGTCTCGGGGTTAAATCCGAGGTTGAATTGTTATTACTCCCTGATTACGATCCGGTTAATCTTGAACTTAGGTAGTATCGATGTGGATTTGGATTATCTTTCAAGGTTCTCTCTTAAAGATTTAATCATCCTCCCGCAATGTTAGTAATAAAGAGTACAGAAAATTATGAGTGTCTACAGATGCCCCTCTTTATCATACTCATGCATGGCAATCCATGGGTAGGATAAAGAATCCTAGACACTTAAAATGCAACAAGATAAACATGGTGCTAAGGGTAGCAACATGATGCAAATGTATGATGCATGTGTATGGGGTTGTGGCCCAATATGTTGGGGATGATTGATGGTTCCTGTTGCTTCAACCGGGATTGGCAACACTTGACCAGATCGATGTGTGTTTAATCTGTTAGATATTGGTGTTGGAGTTATCACCAAATTCTCGTGTTCTTGATAACGACTTGATGTTAAAAGGGTATCTCTTATGTGTAAGAGATATGTGGGGATAAAGCTTGATCTATTTGAGGATTGTATAACATATTCCATCATCTATCCTCTTGGATAATGTTGACCTCTCCGGTTAGTATCTCCGCATTACGTGATTTTGTTGGATTTATCGCCAACAATAAATGCTATCGAGGATGCTCGACCTTTGTCGACTTGTGAACCAACGGCTGAAACATCCTGTGGGATATGCTGTCAAGGTTGCTTGGCCTTTGCTGATGTGTGAATCAACGGCTGAAACTCTGTTAGGAGATCGTCAAGGTTGCTTGACAATTGCCGACGTAGATCAACAGAGCATCAGATTGTGACCCCGCCGGGATCCATTTGGGGAATATGAGCATCCGGTATGAGAACCTCGAACGGCTCTATAGCTCGACAGTTTAAACGCTTATCTCACCAAATGATGTCAAGGTTGCTTGACCTTCTTTGATAGAATTGTCAACGGATGAACGTGTTGTAACCCCTACCGGGGATCTACATTGTAACCCCCATCGGGGACCTATTGGGGATGCATAAGTACGTACGCAACTACCGAACGGTTCTCAACGTTTTGATGGGTTTACCTACTATCTACCGAAATAATGTCAAAGTTTGCTTGACCTTCGTTGATAGAATTATCAATCTGGATGAACGTGTTGTAACCCCCACCGGGGATCTACGTTGTAACCCCCCATCTGGGACTCACATTGTAACCCCCGTCAGATTCACGTTGTAACCACCGTTGGGGATTCACGTTGTAACCCCGTCGTGGATTCACGTAGGGTAACGACCGAGTCGGCAGAGATCGGACCTATATAAGGTATTACCGAATGTGATTTTCGATAACCGAGGTCATTGGCGTAGTATACCTTGTGTTCAAAGCGACTACCAATGAGTGATGTGCGATTCAAAGTCTCATCCGAGAAGACCAGATCAGATGCTCTTTTGCTCAATCACATGGCATTTTTATTCCGATTCGACCTTTCTAGCCGTGAAGAACTCTATTTTAACTCGAATCGACCGAGCCGCGGAGGGTGGGACCCACATAGATGAGCCACAGTGCACTCGCCATAACCTGCAAGTAGTAGCTCTCGCGCCAAAGCGTGGATGGTAAATCCCAGCAGGCCTCACTTCACAAGTCACTTTCAACTTGTTTCACTTTAGAAAAACCGCGAACCACTTCCAGATTTGTTGAGTTCGGGCTGTTTTCTACTAATTCTGTCACCGTACAAGTGTTCTACACTATTCTGGTAACGCATGCATATATTTTTTCCAATTTCTGTCCGTTAGATTGCGAGATATTGCACAAAATGCATCTAAACACATAGTAGTGATTATGTATGCACAAATGACTTAATAAAAAATATTCAACATAGTAAATGTTAGTATTAAACCATGTCGAACATAATGATGTGAAAAAATTTGACTTTCGAGAGACAAATCAAATTGGCACCTTTTTCTGCTATTTTTTTGTCCTATTTGAGGTCCAATGAGCAAAAGGTAGAAAGGCAAGATACTCCTAGCATTGAGGTTGGCATTATGCATGATGAGTTTGATTTTTAATGCATATATTATGTATATGACTTTGGGGGGTGTGTGCTCTTGAATGGCCACCTAGACATGCTCATGCGCATGTGGATAGTCCTATTTTCAAAGGGGACTATGGCAAAAATTTTCCAAATGTAGGCATTGGGTAGTCATGTATTCTAACTCTATTATATATTAAAGTACATGCATGCATGCATATAGTCGTATAATGCATTTTAGAAAGCTCCAGGTAAGGCAATACCACACCCTTTCTGAGGTGAATTGGAGACTTGTTGTCCAGATATTATGGATCCCGGATCACCGAAAGCGATTCTTATAGATAGACCGCCTCTGCAGACGGCGGAGGGCTTCAAGTTCCTCGTCGTCCGTTTCATCCGCATGACCTCGCTCGGTTGGTGGAGGTCGTGATTCATCCCCGCCCGGTAGAGGTTCCAGACGTTGAGGACGAGGAGGTGGATATTGAGGATCCCCGCCCTACGGTACATATCCCTACAGGAGCTTCCGAGCATCCAGTGGTGAACCCTAGAGTTGCTAGGTGATTTGGGTAGACACCCATCGACGTACTAGCATGCTAACGAGGTATGGCGTTAGACTTTATCTTCCTTCTTTCCTATTGATGAGGATTTAAAAGGTCCCGATGTTGATTTGTACTTCATGCAGTTCCGTGTTTTACACATGTCGAGGGGAACTTGATTAGCATCCACTCCATGTATCAAAGCGCTTCATCCCGATTATAGAAGTAGTAGTGCATGAGTGGGGATTTGGGGCATTTTCTCTATCCTTCCCCGTCGTTGTCCTTGGGGTTACCTCTGGTGGCATTGTCTCGAAAGCGATGGTTTCATCGACTCACCACTCCACCCGCTAGATTGCGAGGTGATGATGACGCCTATGGATTGGCGATTTATCACTGTGTATAGAGTTTGGAGGGGAGCCAGCCTTGCATTGCGAATATCACCCCCATCGCCGTCTCGGTCCTTGTTAGGAGTTTTACAAAAGTGCGCCAAAGGTAGGATTATCCGTTCAGTCCTTTGAGCGCAGATGTTATGAAAGCGCTATCGAGTGAGCCCATGCCCGATGATGTCGAGGATCGTGGATCTCGTTTTGCGCGATTGTTCTTGATAATCATTCGAGGTCGCTTCATAGCAGATAACTCTTCCTGGTATCTGTCGCTGCTTCGTCGGCGCCACACGTGATGTGGACCGTATAGGAGAGTAAGATTGGGGCTCTTACACCTTTGCCTATTTCCTCCTCGAGCATGCGCGCTGCAAGCGCTGCTGTGGTTCGACCGAGTCTAGGCTCGCTAGATTTTACCCATTTCTGCTGGTGAGTATTTCTCTTATCTTTTCCTTTCACAAAGTTAAGAGTGTTTATCGATAGCAGATGTTTTGCCATCAGGTTGGCGCTTTAGGCCTATGAGAGGCTTCCATGTTTGTGTCCTGTGAGTGTGTTTGGCTTAGATACCTATCCACGAGAACGACGATGGCATCATTCTATTTTGCCAGAGGTCCCTGTATCTGAGGGCTTCGCTCATTGTCGTATGCAGCTGGAGTTATTGACTGCCGACACCATCACATGGCTTCCATATTCAGGGGATCATTTGATCATCGGTTTTGAGGATGGACACCCTACTCGAGTAGAGTATTTGATTTCTACCCGAAGATTTCCTCTTTTCACCGATGGAGGCTGGGAGCTCTATTTAGGAGAGCGTGCTATTAGGAGCACCACAGGAGAGATTCGTATACCAATCTTGCCTCTTGTTAGGCATCATTGGCCTGTATCACAGTCACCCACCATTGATATTCCATTGTTGGGAGTCGACGGTTTTGATTTATCCGAGGGTCCATGTACTCAGGAGATATTCCAAATACTGGTGGCTCCTCAAGACTATTGGTGCCCAGTCCCGTGCCACACAGTTTATGGGGGACATGGTTCCAGGATCTTTGATGATGATGGATTGGGTGGCTTGTGTCCGAGCTCCAACTCATCTGACCCAGATTGATAGCTTGACTCGGCAGTTGGATCGGGCATAGATATTTATTCGGCATTTGGGCAGAGGTCCAGCAGAGAGGGAGACATTTGTTCCTTCCAATTGTGTGCCGCCCCTCGACGACCCATTTGGTTTTGCCAGCGCAGATCCTCCCCTTTATAGGCCTGACATCCTTGTTGATAGAGATCTAGTGACTCAGGAGGAATTACATCAGGTTGGACAGGATTGAGGATGTGGACATCGAGACCATTGTCTTCTTCTGATGTGTATTCTCGCTATATCTTTAGATAGGCCTCTGTTAGATATTGGGTGGTTGTTCCCCATTCTCGCTATATCTTTAGATAGGCCTCTGTTAGTAGTAGGCGTTTGTGCCCCATTTTCATGTAATTGGTAGTTGATAGAGAATGATGTTTTAGATGATGATATATTTAGGAAAGTATGCATTTTTTTTTTTCATTCCCTATATCATATTGCCATCCATTATCTGTTATACATGTATCATGTTTATGCATATGTATGTATGTCCAGAGATACTTCGGTATTGACCCTCGGATGGTCTTTTATGACACTACACAGACAGATGTCTTCTTCGACGATTAGTCAGATAGATCATACCCCACCGTCAATGGTGGTATTGGGTATCGCCGTGGTACGCGAAAGCATGTCACCACCAGACATGGGGTGATTTGTAGATCACATCGTAGCATACCATGACCCTTTTGGCATTTTGTGTTCTCGCAGGATTTGTGAGCGGGATGCTAGAGCATTGGCTACCTGATAGGCATGTATTCCATTTTGGCACCCATGAGTTGACTCCTACTCTGGAGGAGTATGCACGTTTGACGATGTTGCCCTTAGACAGACCTTGCGTGCATCTAGCTTTGGGAGACATGAGTAGACTATTCATAACTCTCACAGGATTGAAGCGCAGAGTAGTGCAGATGAGATGATCCGCCACGTGATCTTCAAAGATTTTTCGTATGATGATTTGGCATGGAGGATGGCTACTCACGACATTCCGGGGATTTCACCGCGTCGAAGGATCATTGGCGTTTGTCATTCCGTGAGTTGATGTAATCGATGCTATGTGTATCGCCATATATGTACATGTCACATGTATATGGATGAGATAGATATAGGCGTTATCATGGCGGTGAGAGCTCTCAGGGAGGGTCGTACCATTGTACCTATGATCGTGGCAGAGACCTTGCGATCAGCGTCCCATCGCCAGAGACTTACCGTCGTGTGTGTTTACAAGGAGTTCGGTCATGCTTTATGTGTGGTTTATGTCACATTTGCGACCAGTTGGTACCTTTAGACGGCACGGGTATTTTTTCTCCCATGAGGTGGCTATGTCGTATTCCTTTCAGCCATCGGAGTGTGTAGATGCTCAGTCCTGGTCTGAATTTTTGGCAGATATCCGAGATCCATTTAGCATATTGTTGTGCTCGGGGCTTTGCTCACCATACAGCTTCATTACTCATGCTCCGGGCATGGATTTCCTCCCTTTGGCTGGCTTGAGGGGCGTGACGACTTATCATCCATTGGTCGTGATGTCGCAGTTTGACCAGTTCCAGGATTTTCATCCTTTCGAGGGGGCGGCAGGTCAGCGCTCAGCTTCTCGATACCTCTCAGCCGAGGACCGATCTCGTGTATACGCTTGCTGGGATCAGCGTGAGCTAGCTGCTTTTCCTGCCAGTCATCCCGGTTATTCCGCAGAGTACTCCGCATGGATGGAGATGGAGGTTTTATCTGCAGCAGTATTTGCAGTACCGGAGATTGAGTTAGACGATGTAGAGCCTATAGAGGACATTGATACCTACATCGAGGAGGATATTACTGTTGGGTTGCCAGCATTTCTTCCGGATTCTCCTAGTACCAAGATTTTTTGTGATCAAAGACTTAAGACAAGATTTAGAGGAGAGTCTAAATCGATGACCTTTGAGAGATACCAGATTCGATCTATGATGTCGATCGCTCTTGATGTTAGGGACGCCACTTATAGAGAGAGAGACGAGGCATTAGCTCGTAGAGATGCCATTGTTGTTGAAAGCGGGATGAGGCCAGTCGCATGAGACGCAGATGATAGTTGAGCTGAATAGTGCTATATCTTCCCGGATGTGGTCATCACAGAGATAGATCGCAGCCGAGGTCCCTTACCATGGTATGATCGCAAAGATGAGTGCTTATATCGATGAGCATATGGTCATCATGCGCAGATGGCTACTGATCTGTTGGGTCGTGTGGATATTCTTATCCAGAGACTACGACTTTACCTCCTTCTTCCGAGAGGGATGCCATGTTGGTCTTGCTAGCTCGCGATGTACCCTAATTCATAGATGATCTTATATTTTTACCGCATTTGGACTAGCTTAGCCATTTTGTCATGTACATATAGATTCACATTGTATATATATCAAATAGCATTATATATGATAGGGAAATATATTTTTGGATCACTTCCCTTTTTAGATATGCCTTGATATTTGCTTGATATTTTTACTGCTTTGCTTGTGGCTCATGATCTTGATGAATTCTAAATTCTTCCTTGGTGGA
The DNA here is from genome assembly GCA_020205615.1 of Panax quinquefolius. NCBI lineage: Eukaryota > Viridiplantae > Streptophyta > Magnoliopsida > Apiales > Araliaceae > Panax > Panax quinquefolius. The sequence goes on along the minus strand of CM035160.1, from coordinate 43,902,947 downwards.
TGGACATTGAGCTGTCTTTGGATAGTTCAAAATGGATCATCGATCTATGTATATCCCTACCATCTTTGGTGTCTTGGGACTTGTTTCTGAATGGAAATGTGGAGAGGAATGTGGCTTTCCTTTCTGAGATTGACCGCACCATAGATGGTCGCTAGTACTTCTATTTAGGAGAAGCCTAGTTAATTCCACCTCTTATGGTTTAGTATTGCCCTCTTCGAGGTATGACCATGACTTAGATGGTCGCCAAATCTCCTATTTGGGAGGGGTTCAGGTAATTCCATCCCTTTGGTCTCAAGCCGAAAGAAATGTAGTGGATTGAAAGAGAATCCCAATACCAGCTGACAATGGTTTTTATTTTGGTAGGGGGTGAGACCGCACCATGAATGGTCGCCTACATACTCCTATCAAAGAGGAGATCAGTCTCATGAAATTAGAACTCGTGTAAGAGGTTCAACGTCAGATACGGGTCGATATGGTGTAGGAATATTTTTGTTGTTTTTTTTTTTGTAAGGAGAAGAGGGTAGAAATGTTTTTGTTGTTTTTGTTTTTATGCGACCGGGCCATGTAACATGGTTGCCTACGCACTCTCTATTCAAGAGGAGATCAGTCGACGAAGTTCGCCCCTCAAGGCGAGAAGAAAAGCGTAATCCCATGCGCAGTCGAAAGCGGGGGAGAAAGTTTAATCCTAGGTTGAGGATAAACCGCAGTGGAGAAGTTTGATCCCATGTATGGGTAGCCAACTCGCGAACGCAAGAGGTTCAATCCGCAGTGGGATGATCTAAGTTGTATGAGCGCAAAGGAGAAAGCCAGGCTTCGGGCTTGAAGAGTATGTTTCCCTGAGGGGCAAAGTGTAGCAAGTTGTAGGTGGTAAAGGGTTAAAGAACCGGAATGACTGGTGACCTGATGATGATGCACCAGGGTGTTTGCTGGTTACTTCAGACATAATACCGTTTCACGGTGTCTGAGTTGATGAGTTATGGAAATTCATTGCCATCCATTTCTTGTAATCTGAGAGCGCCTCCTGTCAATACTTTTTTGACAATAAACGGGCCTTCCCAGTTAGGAGCAAATTTTCCTTTGGCCTGATCTTGATTGTCAAGAATCTTCTTCAGAACCAAGTCATGTTGTTTAAATTGCCGTAGCTGGACTTTTTTGTTGTAGGATCTGGCGATCCTTTGCTGATATAGCTGACCATGGAAGATAGCCGCGGTTCGCCTGTTGTCTATCGAGACAATTGGTGATACCGTCTTGTAACCATTGGTTTTCATCCGGTGGCGCCGATCAACACTCGAGAGATTCCATCTCAACTTCTATGGGGAGCACTGCCCATCCCATAGGTTAAAGCGTGAGGGGTTGCCCCGGTTGAAGCACGCATTGTGGTTCTCAGTAGGCTAACAGAGTAAGAGGCAACAGGTTAGGCCAATCTTTGTGATTGGCGGACATCTTTTGCATAATCTTCTTGATATTTTTGTTAGCCGCTTCAACAACACCGTTCATCTTCGGACGATAGATGACAGAGTTAAGATGTTTGATGTGGAATTTACTGCATACCTCCTCCATCATTTTGTTGTTGAGGTTTTTGGCATTGTCTTACACAATCACCTCTGGTTGTCCATATCGACAAACGACATTGTTTCTGATGAAAGCAATGATGACTTCTTTAGTGACCCTCGGGAAGGAGGCTTCTTCTACCCACTTGGTGAAGTAGTCGATCATGGTGAAGATAAATCGTCGTGACATTATTCTTTGGATTTAGGCTCAATGGGCCCAATAACGTCCATTCCCCACATTGAGAAGGGCCAAGGCGAACTCATATTATGGAGCTCCCGTGGAGGGGCGTGTATAGCATTCCTATGAATCTGGCACTGATAGCATCTTTTGACGTGGTCATGGCAATTAGCCTTGAGATATAGCCAATAATGTCCCCGCCCCGAGGACTTTCTCGACAAGGAGGGGCCACTCATGGGGGCCATAGACTTCGCCATGGATTTCATCCATAAGCCTTTGGGCTTGATCTTTGTCTAGACACCAGAGGAGACCTAGTCCTGCATCTCTTTTATAGAGCGCATCTCCACTCAAGTAGAACTTCATAGCAAGTCGATGGATCCGCCTTCTCTCGGTCAGGCTCGCCTCAGCGGGTGTAGATCCATCTCGCAGATATTCCTTGATATGCTGATACCAAGGAGGTTGGATGGGAGGTAGCTCATCCGATACTTCTCCAATGTAATTTCCATAGGCTGGGGCCTTGTGCAGGGAGATTGTGACATTTGGCAAGTGTTCCTTGTTTGATATGCGAATCACGGAGGCCAAAGTTGCTAATGCATCCGCGAAATCATTCCTATTACGAGGAATGTGTAGAAAGGAGATTTCTTTGAACTCCAAAGCCACCTTCAAAACCTGCCGATGGTAAGGCAGCAAATGTAGTTCCTTGGTTTGATAGACTCCAGTGGATTGTCTGATTATTAACTCCGAATCTCCAAGGACAGTTAACCGCTTGATGCCCATTGAACGGGCAAGTTTTAGCCCCATGAGTCAGCCTTCATACTCAGCCTTATTGTTGGTGCTGACAAACTGTAATTTGACGGCAACATGATACTACTCCCCTGTATCAGATACTAGAATTGCTCCAGCTCCAGAACCTTCCATGTTAACAGCTCCATCAAAATGTGATCAACCATGTGTTGAAATTTTTCTGTATCCAATGATGTCGGAAGATAGTCTTCTTCCAAAACCTTTAACAAGACCTTCCGGTGATTCTCGGAAGTTAGGACCAAGTCCAAAATTGATATTTTTGGTGGAGCTTCCTTCAAGCTTAAAACAACCGAGGCTTCTTTATGACCCACAACAGAGAGGAATTTTTCAATCTTCTCCATGGGTATTTTCCCCTTTGATTTGGTGGTGGGGTTCATCACCCGATGGAGAAGATACATTGGATTTTCCTTCGACACTACAGTAGTGGTATGTGAGTTGGATCCTTCACCTTCTCCATAATTCCACGGAACCTTGCGCAAGCTAACAATATGATATTGTGCTCTGCATGGCAAGTTAATTGGCTCGGGAGCGGCCACTTTCAAAGGATTGGTTCCTCCTTTGAGCTGAATTATCGGTGTTGTGAGAACAGTATTAATCCCTTCACCTTTCAGTAGATATAACTGCTACCACACTTTTCCACTTAGTAGGGCCTGCATTCTCACTTGCTCGTAACACAGTGTCGTTATCTGCCAAACGTAGTTCAACATTGTCGATTAGATTTTGAATAAGGTGGCAGAGTGCCCAACATTCTTCTGTGCTGTGACCGCGAGACTGGGAGTGGTATTGACATACTCTATTAGAGTTATACCGTCCCGAATGGGGGTTGATTGGAGGTAGAAGGGAACTGATCCTTCCTTCATTGATTAACATGTGAAGGATTTCCTCCATGGGTTGGCCCAAATAGGTTAATTCCCGTTTGTTGGCGAAATCCCGATGGGCTTTGGCATTTGCTCTCTTCGTCACTTTGTCTTCCAACATTTCATTTTCTGAAAGGGACGAGGGAATATTCATGACGATTGGTAGGAGACTGGCATGCTCCTGGCTGATTAATTCTTAGAAGTTACTTGATCTTCGATAAGTCACCGCCCGCCAATTGCTCAATTTGTTTAAGAGAGCTTTCATCTTTCCTTCCATTGTGAACTGGAACTTAGCATAATCCCATCTGTCATCACCGTCTTTGATGGTCTGCGGGGAGTCACAATTTGAAGTTGGAACTCTGTCCACTGCTCCAATTAATCATGTTGACATCTTTTTCTTTGTGTTGAGGAAGAGGTGGCTATACCCCATTCTCGCTATATCTTTTGATAGGCCTCTGTTAGTACTAGGGCATTTGTGCCCCATTTTCGTATTTGTAGTTTGCATGAGAGATGATGTATTAGATGATGATATACTTAGGAATGTATGCACAGTTTTTCCATTCCCTATATCATATTGCCATCCATTATCTGTTATGCATGTATCACGTTATGCATATGTATGTATGTCCAGAGGTATTCATCATTGACCCCTGGATGGTCTTATGACACGGCCCGTACAGATGTCTTCTTCGACAGTTAGCCGTATAGATCATACCCCACCATCATTGGTGGCCTTGGGTATGTGATCATGGTATGATAGCATATCACCACCAGACAGGGTGACTGTAGATCAGTTGATGCAGCATACCATGACTTTATTGATGTTTCAGGTTCCAGCAGGGTTTGTAGATGGGATGCTAGAGCATTGGCTACCGGATAGGCACGTATTCCAACTTGGTACCCATGAGTTGACTGCTACTCTGGAGGAGTATACACGTTTGACGATGCTTCCTTTAGACAAACCTTGCGTGCATCTGGTTCTGGGAGACATGAGTAGAAGATTCATGACTCTCACGGGATTGCAGTGCAGAGTAGTGCAGGACGAGCTGACATCAAGCCACGTTATATCCCAGCATTTTCTATACGACAGATTTGGCTCAGAGGATAGCTATTCATGACATTTCGGGGATTTTACCACACCGGAGGACCACTAGCGTTTGGCCAGAGTTGATGTACTGTTGCTGTGCGTAATGTCGTATGTCTATATGCCACGAGATATGGACGACATATACATTGGTGTCATCATCACGGTGAGAGCTCTTAGAGAGGGTCGTACCATTGTACTCTATGATCATGAAAGAGAGACCTGCGATCCGCATGCTATTGTTGCACTTATCCTACTGTGAGTGTTCACCGGGAGTTCTATTCATCTTTGTATGTGTGGTTTATGCCACACTTGAGACCGATTGGTACCCATAGGCGGCATGGGTATTGGTTCACCCATGATGTAGCCATGTCATACTCCTTTCAAATTCGGAGTGTATAGATGCTCTGTCTTGGTCCGCATTTTGGCGAGATATCGAGATCCATTTAGCATATTACGTGGTGCTCGGGCTTTGCTTCGCCATACAACTTCATTACTCACGCTTTCCGGGCATGGACTTCCTCCCTTTGGTTGGCTTGAGGAGCGTGACTACTTATCACCCATCGCCGTGATGTCGCGATTCGACCGGATTCGAGATTTTCATCCTTTCGAGGGGGCGATAGTCGTTCAGCTTAGAATATCTCTCGAGAGAGGACCCGATCCGTGTGTATGCTTGTTGGGATCGGCGTGAGATAGCTTCTTTTTTGTCGATCATCCAGGTTGTTCTGCGAGACTATTCCGCATGGATGGAGACATAGATTTTGTCTATTTGCAGCAGATGTCTCTTGCATCTGGGATAATGAAGTCGAATAATATAGAGCCCATGGAGGACATCGATACCTACATCGAGGAGGAGCCCATTGATGGGTTGCCAACATTTCTCCCAGATTCTCCCAGTACCAGTACTGTTGTGATTCAGCACTCGACACAGTACTTAGAGCGGAGTCTTCATCTGATGACCTTTGAGAGAGATCAGGCTCGATCTATGATGTTGACTGCCCTTGATGGGAGAGACGCAGCTCTATTAGAGAGAGACGAGGCATTAGATAGCAGAGATGCCACTATTGTTGAGCGGGATGAGGCCAGATCAGCCAGAGACGCAGTGATATTTGAGCGGGATAGTGCCATATCTGCCCGGGATGTAGCCATCACAGATAGTACTTCTGTGAGATACCTTACCACTGGCATGATCACAAAGATGAGCGCATATATTGATGATCATATGGTCACCATGCAGATGGCTGCAAATCTGTTGGGTCGTGTGGATATTCTCGTACAGGAGACCACAGCTTCGCCTCCTTCTTCTGAGGGGGACGCCATATTGGGCTTGTTAGCTCGCATATACCCTGACTTGTAGATGAGCTTGTATTTACCATCACAGACTAGCTTAGCCATTTTGTCATGTACAGTTTACATTGTATATATCAAACAACATTATATATATGACAGGGAAATATATTTTTGGATCACTTCCCTTTTAGATATGCCTTACTATTTGCTTGATATTTTTCCTGCTACTTCAGGGCTTGTGGTCTTGATGTATTCTGTATTCCTCCTGGGTGGATGGACATTGAGTTGTCTTTGGATAGTTCAGAATGGATCATCTATCTGTATGTATCCCTACAATCTTTGGTGTCTTGGGACTGGTTTCTGGATGGAAATGTGGAGAGGAGTGTGGCTTTCCTCTCGAGATCGACCGCTTTTCACGGATGGTCGCCAAGATTTCTATTAAGGAGAAGCCTAGTTAATTCTATCTCTTATGGATTGGTGTTGCTCTTCAAGGTATGACCGCAGCTTAGATGGTCCCCAAATCTCCTATTTGGGAGGAGTTCAGGTAATTCCATTCCTTTGGTCTGAAGACAAATGAAATGTAGTGGATTGAAGTTTGATCCTAGTACCAACTGACAAGGTTTTGTGTTTTGGTAGGGGGTGAGACCGCACCATGAATGGTTGCCTACGTACTCCTATTGAAGAGGAGATCAGGTCTGCATAGTTCGAACCTGGTGTAAGAGGTTCAATGATGTATATGGCTGAAATGGTGTAGGAATTTTTTTGTTATTTTTGTTTTATCGAGGAGAAGAAGGTAGAAATATTTTTGTTGTTTTTGTTTTATTGCGACTGGGCCATTTAAAATGGTTGCCTACGTACTCCTATTGAAGAGGAGATCAGGTCGACATAGTTCGCCCCTCAGGGCGAGATGAAAAGCATAATCCCATGTGCAGGTCAGAATGCGGGGAGGAGAAAGTTTAATCCTAGGTTTAGGATAAACTGCAGGTATGAAAATTTTGATCCCATGTATGGGTAGCCAAACTACAAGTATGAGAGGTTCAATCTGTGGTGGGATGACCTAAGTTGTAGGAACGCAGAGGAGAGCCAGGCTGCTGGCTTGAATTGTATGTTTCCCTGAGGGGCAAAGTGTTAAAGAGTTGTATGTGGTAAAGGGTTAAAGAACCGGAATGACTGGTGATCTGATGGTCCAACGCCAGGGTGTTTGCTGGTTACTTCAGATATAATACCGTTTGACGGCGTCCGAGTTGATGAGTTATGGAAATTCATCGTTGTCTATTTCTTGTAATCTGAGAGCGCCCCATGTCAATACTTCTTTGACAACAAACGGGCCTGCCCAATTAGGAGTGAATTTTCCCTTAGATTGATCTTGGTTGTCAAGAATCTTCTTCAAAACCAAGTCATGCTATTTAAACTGCTGTAGCTAGACTTTTTTGGTGTAGGATCTGGTGATCCTTTGTTGATATATCTGACCATGGAAGATAGCTGCGGTTCACCTTTCGTCTATTAGAGACAATTGGTGATACCTGTCTTGTACTCATTGGTCTTTATCTAGCTGAGCGTCTATCAACACTCTGAGGGATTCCATTTCAACTTCTATAGGGAGTACTGCTTCCATCCCATAGGTTAAAGCATAGGGGGTTTCCCTAGTGGAAGTGCGCATTGAGGTTCTGTAGGCTAACAGAGCAAGAGGCAATAGGTCAGGCCAATCTTTGTTGTTGGCGGTCATCTTTTGCATAATCTTCTTGATGTTTTTGTTAGCCGCTTCAACAGCACCGTTCATTTTCGGACTATAGATGACAGAGTTTAGATGTTTGATGTGGAATTTACTGCATAATTCCTCCATCATTTTGTTGTTGAGGTTTTTGGCATTGTTTGACACAATCACCTCTGGTTGTCTGAATCGACAAATGACATTGTTTCTGATGAAAACAATGATGACTTCTTTAGTAACCCTAGGGAAGGTGGCTTCTTCTACCCACTTGGTGAAGTAGTCGATCATGGTGAAGATAAACCGGTGACCATTACTGGCTTTAGGCTCAATGGGCCTGATAACATCCATTCCCCGCATTGAGAAGGGCCAAGGTGAACTCATATTGTGGAGTTCCTGTGGAGTGGTGTGTATAACATTTCCATGAATCTGGCACTGATAGCATCTCCTAACGTGGTTATTGCAATCAGCTTTGAGAGATAGCCAATAATTTCCCATCCTGAGGACTTTTTTGACAAGGAGGGAGCCACTCATGTGGGGGCCACAGACTCCGCCATGGATTTCATCCATAAGCCTTTGGGCTTGATCTTTGTCTAAACATCTGAGGAGACCTAGTCCTGCATCTCTTTTGTAGAGCGCATCTTCACTCAAGTAGAATTTCATAGCAAGTCTATGGATCCGCCTTTTCTTAGTCGGGCTCGCTTCAGCGGGTGTAGATCCATCTCGTAAATATTCCTTGATGTGCTGATACCAAGGATGTTGGACGGGAGGTAGCTCATCCGTTACTTCTCCAATGTAATTCCCATAGGCTGGGGCCTTGTGCAGGGAAATTATGACGCTTGGCAAGTGTTCCTTATCTGATATGCGAATCAAGGAAGCCAAAGTTGCTAACGCGTCCGCAAAGTCATTCCTATTACGAGGAAGGTGTATAAAGGAGATTTCTTCGAACTCCAAAACCATCTGCAAAACTTGCCGATGGTAAGGCAGCAAATGTAGTTCTTTGGTTTGATAGATTTCGGTTGATTGTCTGATTACCAACCCTGAATCTCCAAAGATAGTTAACCGCCTGATGCCCATTGAACGGGCAAGTTTTAGCTCCATGAGACAGCCTTCATACTCAGCCATATTGTTGGAGTTGACAAAATATAATTTAATGGCAACGGGATACTGCTCCCCCGTACCAGCTACTAGAACTGCTCCAGCTCCAGATCCTTCCATATTAACAGCTCCATCAAAATACATCTTCCATGATTGGTGCGTATCGTACTAATGATATTTGCTGCACTTTCATTACTCCTTCATCGGGGAAATATGCTTCCAAGGGTTTGAAATCCCCTGAAGGTGCGACGGCCAGTTGATCAGCGATTCCTTAACCTTTGATGAACTTTTTGAGCCACATATACGATGTCAAATTGTTGTAGGATCATTGCCGCCATCTAGACGGTAAGCAATTTAACATGGGTTTATTGAACACGTACTTGAGAGGATCCACGCGAGATATGAGATGGGTTGTGTGACCATGGAGGTAATGCTGTAACCTAATGGAAGCATATGTTAAAGCACAACACGTCTTTTCGATCAGAGTGTACTTGTGTTCACTGCAGCTGAACCTTTTGCTAAGGTAATAGATAGCTCGTTCTTGGCCTCTATCGTCTTTCTATCCCAGTTTGCAGCCCATGGCATTGTCACTTATGGACAGGTTTATTAACAGGGGAACATCATCCCTGGGTGGTACCAAGACGGGAGCTTTTATTAGCTGTTTCATGATTGTGAGGAAGGCATTTTGACACTCATCATTCCATTTCATGGAGGAGTTCTTCCTTAATAGCTTGAAGATTGGCTCACAGGTTGCTGTGAGTTGAGAGATAAACCTGCTAATGAAGTCGATTCTTCCCAAAAATCCCCGTATTTTCTTTTTTGTCTGAGGAATGGGCATTTCAGTGATGGCTTGGATTTTGGCAGGATCCAGCTCAATCCCTTTGTGGCTGACTAGAAATACTAGCAACTTGCCCGATTTAAGGCCAAAGGCGCATTTAGCTAGATTCAACTTCAAGTTGTACTTACGCAACCTATTGAATAATTTTCTGAGATGGTCTAGATGGTCATCCTCCTTCCGGGACTTGACAATGATGTCATCCACGTAGACCTTGATCTCTTTGTGCATTAAGTCGTGGAAAAGAGCCATTATAGCTCGTTGATAGGTGGCTCCGGCATTGATGAGGCCGAATGAGAACCGTCTATAACAAAAGGTTCCCCATGGCGTGATGAAAGTAGTTTTCTCATGATCTTTCTAAGCAACCATGATCTGATGATACCCCGCAAAGCAATCAGTAAAGGAGTACATGTCGTATTACATGAAAGATTGTCAATGAGAATGTGGATAAATGGCACGAAAGCTATCTTTTAAGCAAGCTTTGTTCAAGTCCCGGTGATCCACGCAAACTCGCACCTTCCCTCCAGGTTTAGGCACGGGCACAATGTTGGATATCCATTCAGGATATATAGACACCATTATGATGCCAGCTTGAAATTGTTTCACAATTTCTTCTTTCACCTTTAAACTCCATTCGTGTTTCAATCTTTGAGCTTTTGCTTGACTTGCTTAAATCCCTCTTTAATGGGAAGGCGATGAAGGACAATATCAGTGGAAAAACCGACCATGTCTTCATGAGACCATGCAAACACATCATGGAATTGGGTTAATAGCGTAACCATGTCATTCTGTTTGTTTGGGGTAAGGTCTGAACCAATCTGGATTAACTTAGGGCTTTCTAAGGTTCCGAGACTGAAAGAAGTGGTTTGATCGAGGTTGGGTTTAGGTTTGTCTTTGACCCATTCTTGAATTTCTAGAGGCACCTCAATGTCATCCAGTATATCCATCAAGGCTAAATTCATCTCTACATCAAAGGTACAATCCTTGTGGAGAAGAGGCACCATATCATAAGTATGAGCACATCTAAATTGAGTCTCAAACAAAATATGCTTTCACTTAGTATTTATGAAATGTGTTGATCATACACAATGTTAGCATATACTGGCAAAATAAACTGCTAATACTGTACAGAAAAGTAAGCAGTGCAGAAAGAGTTTATGCCCGTTTTACCCTTGACGACAAATGCAAGGAATGTTGTTCCAATTGGCAAGGGAAAAGTCCGGGTGGACCGCAATGATGGAGGGATTGTCGTCGTCCTCCCTATCTCGAATGATGGCCATTATGTCTGGGCAATCATCGTCTGCGGTGTATCTGTTGGTATGTTCGTCATGAACGATGATGCGTATGCTTGACATCATTCGGATGACGTCTTGCTTGATTCTTCGTTCCTCCTCTTTCACTACGGGATTTGGAACAAAGACTTCTTTTTCCTTTACCGGTACCGGTTTGGGAAATAACATAGCCATCACATTGGCTGGCACCTTTACATGAGGTTGTGCGGACTCAGAGTTTGAAGGCGAAGATGAACGCCGCATAGTTGAAGCTGAAGGAATTTGCTGATGCTTATGAGGATTCTTGTGACTAGAACTTGCAGAGTAGCCTAGTTCAAATTGTTCCACCGCTTGGTTAATCGAACTGGGTATTTGATACCCTTGCAATCTTTACCCAACCCTTGTCCCGGCTTATGACCCAATGACATCATTTCTTGAGTAGCCGACATTACCTCGACAGAAATCTTGGGTTCGGGCATTGGCATTCCAATAGCATGGTATTGAGCATTGCTTATTTTCAAAGTATGAAAACTTACTGGTTCAACATCCTCATTGGCATTGATGAACGGCATGTCTTCGTGTTGAGGAATCTCCGGTTCGGCCGATTGATCGTGACTAAAGCTATTGTTGATAATGTATTTCAACTGTTGGTGAAGAGTGGAGGGGACTGCCCTTGCCATTTGAATCCATGGTTGTCCCAAGAGCAGGTTGTATCCCGAATCTATCTTGAGCACATGGAAAGATACGCAGAATGTATGAGGACCAATTTCAATTGGCAGCTCAATTACTCCGACCGAATTTCGTCGGGCTCCATCAAAAGCTTTGATGATAGTATGGCTACTCCGAATTCGGTTGAGATTGATATTCATCTTCACCAAGGTAGCGTATGGGCAGATATTCAGAGAGGAACCTCCATCTATTAAGACTCCAGCTACCATATATCCGGAGGACAAGACCGTAATGTGCAACGGCTTGCAATGACCGGTCCCTTTGGGTGGTATGTCATCATCAGTGAAGGATATCACATTATTGTTGAAAATGTGATCAACAAGATGTTGAAATTTTTCCGTATCCACTGATGTCGGGAGATAGGCTTCTTCTAAAACCTTTAACAAGACCTTCCAGTGATTCTCGGAAGTTAGGACCAAGTCTAAAATTGATATCTGTTGTGGAGCTTCCTTTAAGCTTAAAAAGCACCGTGGCCTCGTTATGACCCATAGCGTTGAGGAATTTTTCATGTTTCTCCATGGATATTTTCCCTGTTGATTTGATGGTAGCTTCATCACCCGTTGGGGAAGATACAGTGGATTTTCCTTTGACACTGTAGCAGTTGTATGTGAGGTGGATCCTTTACCTTCTCCACGGAACTGTGCGTAAGTTGACAATAGGATATTGTGCTCTGCACGACAAGTTGATTGGCTCAGGAGCGGACACTTTTAAAGGATTATTGCTCCCCTTGAGTTGAATTATTGGCGTTGTGAGTAATGTATTAATCCCATTAGTTTCAGTGGATATGACTGCTACCACACTCTTCCACTTAGTAGGGGCTGCATCTTCACTTGCACGTAACACAGTATCGTTGTCTGCTAGGCGCAGTACACCACTGTCAATTAGATTTTGAATAAGGTGGCGGAGTGCCCATCATTCTTCTGTGCTGTGACCGCGAGACTGGGAATGATATTGACATACTCCATCAGAGTTATATCGCCCTGAACGGGGATTGATTGGAGGTAGAAGGGAACTGATCCTTCCTTTATTGATCAACATATGAAGAATTTCCTCCATAGGTTGGCCTAGATAGGTGAATTCCCTTTTGTTGGCGAAATCCCAACGGGCTTTGGCATTTGCTCTCTTTATCACTTTGTCTTCCAGCATTTCATTTTTTGAAAGTGACGAGGGAATATTCATGATAATAGGTAGGAGACTGGCATGCTCCTGGCTGATTAACTGACGTGTCACTTAATGCTGATAAGTCACCAGTTCTGCCAATTGCTCAATTTGCTTGCAGAGAGCTTTCATCTTTCATTCCATTGTGAATTGGAACTTGGCATAATCCCATCTGTTATCACCGTCTTTGAGGGTCTGGGCAGATTCACAGCTGAAATTGGAACTCTGTCCATTGCTCCAATTAATCATGTTGACCTCTTCTTCTTTGTGTTGAGGAAGAGGGTTGTCTTGAACATGAGGATAATCTGGTTTGGTGACCACGATCTCCCTGTTGTCTATCAGGTCCTGGATCTTGTGTTTCAAGGCCCAACAATCTTGAGTATCATGTCCAAGTGCCCCGGCATGATAAGCACACTTCCTAGCAGCATTGAAACCCCGTCCATTAGGGCTGGCTGGTGGAAGAAGATGTGTAATTTTCTTCTGTGTTGTCAGAAGATTAAGAATGTTCTCGAGGGTATTCCCTAAGGGTGTAAACACTCGAGGGTGTTTGACTTCTCCACCTTTTGGTATTGGAGGGTTTATAGACTGTGCTTGAAAGGGAGTGTAGTTTCTCCTTTGAATAGGTATGTTTTGATTGCCTTTTTGCCCTTGTAGTATCAGGGAAACATCTTCTTCTTTCTTTTTATGGACCCTCCGGGGGTTGTTCCCATAATTTCCATACTGGATTTGATCAGCAACAGCTTTGAGTGCAGCTTGGTCTTGAATCTTTCCGGACTTCAATCCCATCTCAGCCATCTCCCCATGTTTGACCAATTCAGAAAATGGTTTGCCAATGCCGGCTAAAACTCTTTCATAGAAGGCGCTCTCAGATGTATGTATGAAAGTCATGACCATTTCGATTTCGTCATGGAAGGACTAACTTGGGCGACAAAGCGTCTCCACCTTTGAGCATACTCTACGAAAGACTCGTTAGATCGCTGTTCTTGATCTTGGTAATTTGATCTGGATCAGGAGCCATCCGAGACCGAAAAGTTTGATTGAGTGAGGAAAGCATGTGTTAGCTCTTCCCAGCTATGGATCTTTGAATTGACTAATCTTGTGTACCATGACCGAGCTTCTCCAGTTAAACTTTTCTGGAACAATTGCATTCTAAGCTTTTTATCATCTGCATAAGATCCAAGTTCTCCAGTAAACACCTTTAAATGTGTGTAAGGATCTCCTAACCCGTCATATTTTTCAAAGTTGGGAGTTTTAAATTTTTACGGATAATGAACACCGGAAAATACACAGATCGAACATATATGAAACACTCCTGTGTGTTCCAATTCCTTTGATAGCGAGAAGGGTCTCTTCCATTTGGAGGACTTTCTTTTTGATGTCACCAGTGTCTGGATCTCCAGTGGGATGGGCAACATCATGAGTTTTGTTGGTCGTATCCAACTGCAGTTCAGGTATTGTAATGACTTGGGTTCCTCCTTGTGTGGATGATTCAGCATGTATTTTCTGACCCTGTGTAGACTGGTGTAATTCTTTGAGTAGAACAGCCAAATCTGTAATTTGTTTGCCTAATCCGTCAAATTCTTTGCGAGAAACTGGATTAAGTTTAGTCTGGTCGGATGACGACATGATTGACTGTAGGCCTGTTGCCTTTTTGGACTTTGAACGGGTAGTAGGTCCGATTGATTCCCTGCGAAAGACTTGCATAGTTTAGTCTTTAGGGAATGTGTATAATAACATGCTATGTGATGTGTCCATTGTAGGAATTTTATCCTGCAAAACGGATGTCAGTTGTTTGTAGCATGTTTTAAAATATGTATGTGTACACATTTCTTCATATTTCTCATTACATGGAGATAAATATGGAATGTAATTATAAGTAATTGTGTTTACAAGTAATTTGAAATGAGAGCATGAAGAGACTTTCCTCCGTTTTGGGTTTATCAGAGGCTGACCTATCTTAGGTTACTCTCGCGGCTTTTTGGCATTAAGGTTCCCAAATTATCACAATCTACTGATTTGGAAGTTAATCAGGTCTTTCAACCTGGAGTGAATTTGGGTGGTGCCTTTCTGAGCCTCGGAGAATTAGTCTTCTCACGAGTCCAAAGAATCAAACACCGACGGATAGCCTCCTGTGGAGGGACCACACAACATACATTCACATACATCGCATCTCACCGTATGAAAATGATGACATGTGCGAAGCACTAATATCACAAGCAGATATGGTGTGAAGCACTAATATCAGAAGCAGATATGGTGCGAAGCACTAATATCACAAGCAGTTATGGTGCGAAGCACTAAGTGCAATTAGGAAATGCATTCGTACACATTCATCAAATATAAATGCAACATCCACACACAAGCAGATAATAATTTTGAAAAGATTGTAATAACGGCTTAAGTCCTCTTACTAGAGTCCCTAGCAGAGTCTCCACCTGTCGACGTTGGGATTTTTGGATGTCCCTTTCCGTTACTTGTTCTTTGGTGTTCTCATTTTAGGTGAGATTTGTTTAAAAAACAAGTGAAAAAGGTTAGAGCACATGTATAATGTCGACGATGGACTGTTAAGAGTCGCCAGTTGATTTTTTAAATGGTTGTACCAACACAACCGATAAAAGGTTTGCATATTGACCCAGTGATGTGACACTGCTAAACGGGTCGGTGAAAACGAGATTCATTAGGGTTCGGGGACTTGGTTATGCGGAGGGAAGGTGTTAGGCACCCCCCGACATCCGTGTTACCACAGTGACCGCCTCTTTTCAAGAAATAATTATCTGAATGTGTGTGTGTGTGGGTCAATGTGCTGTTATTTGGAAGTAGTGCGAGGCCTCGTTCGAACCTATATACACGGGGTTTGAATTTATGTAAAAATTTAGTTTTTAGCAAGATATAGCAATGATATTTTATAAAAAGGTTTTTCAAACCCTGATGCTCAATAGTAATTGAGACCTTTTACACTCCCATTTTATTAAGTGTTAGAATTGATTGATTTTATTTGGATGATGCGAGGCATCAAATTTGAAAATAATGTTCAAAATAATGCCGACTTCCTCGTAGATATGGAAACCATCGAGGAAATTGAGACACCACATAATAATTTATAAGCTACTTACATCTGAAAATGTCCATTATGGGAACCGAATCTAGATTCAATGGGATGAATCTGTGATCACATGATTCCTAGGTGTATGAATACTACAATTTATATGAAAGCGATGGCGGTATATATATATAAAAGATGTAAATATATATATACGCATATGATCACCAATCACGAATCACCTCCATGGGGATCGAAATGTAAATAAAGTGTTTAAAGCTATCAACCATACGGAGGAAACTCCAAAGGACAAAACATAAATAAAGTCAGAATATTGGCCAACCGCCACGAAGGGAACTCCAAAGGGACAAAATGTAAACAAAGTTTGTAAAAGCGATCAAGCGCCACGTAAGGAAACTCCGGCGGGGCGGAAAAATAAGTATATATATATATATATATATATATATATATATTTGCCAAAGCAATAAACGCACTGGATGTAAAATCGGGCTCATCTAATGCGAGTTCGACAACAGTTCATATATATATAATATATATATATACAAAAGTAAAAAGTATACGCACGGATGTAAAATCCAGGCTCATCGTAATGATTCTCGACCATAGTTCATATATATATATATATATATATATATATATATATATATATATATATATATATATATATATATATAAAAGTGAGTAAACGCCTCGCATCAAGTTCAGGCTCATCGAACAAAGTTCGACACACGATTAAATATATAAATATATATATATATATATATATATATATATATATATATATTAAAGCAAATAAACGCTCGCATCAAGTTCAGGCTCAATCGAGGCATAACTCGATAATGTTAGTCAATATATATGTAAATATATATATATATATATATATATATATATATATATATATATATATATATCTGATGAAATGAAACTACTGGATGAGAAAGTCCGCAAAAGAAAGCAATATGACTCTCAACGTGTAGAAGGGTGTGTGCAGAGATGAAGAGAAAGACTCTAAAGTGTGTGAGAAGGCTTATAGCTGACTGCCAAAGAAGACTTCTATATCTTTAGAGTGGGTAAACACTGACTTTTGTAGATACAAAAGGGCTATATATGAGCTCACAAGTGTTTAAAAGGGGAAAGTACACTACATGTGGTGAGTGCAGTGCAAATTGGGCTAGGCTTCCTCACCTATTTCTCTTGCAAAATGGGCAGCCCAAGCCCTCTATTTATAGGCAATTTAGCCACAGTGTACCATGTGGTGAGTGAGCAGCAGTCTACTGAGAGGCAACCCTGGGTTGTCCGGGTTTTTCTCGTCGATCGTCTCGAAAGCGTGCACTCGGGCACTGTAATGTCCACTCAAACTTTCATAAGTGCAATCCGGGCATCCGTTTGAGGTATACAGGACCTATTTTAGACCGCCATTATCGAGAGTTGTACGATGGCATAGGATTAGAGTTTGTACGAAGTCATTGAAGTTGGGACGATGCCCTCCGGTCTGCAAGCTTCAACTTTCATCCGTTACCCCGTACAATAGTCACTCGGGATTTGTTAGTCTTGTGGGACATCATTGCGTAGAGTTATTGAGACGACGTGGCGTGGCATCGCGTTGGCTAGATGACGATGTTGCCCTCACCGGTGGTGTTATCGCCGGATTACCGATAAAAGATGACGTTGCTTAGACGTCAGCCGAGATTGGATCACTGCAATTGTTGAAGGTCCTCATTATCGACTTTGAGGTGTGCCTGTCTTCCGATGTTATTCTTAGGGTTGTTACAAGTGCATCTCGTTATGAGCACCGAGATTGAAGTTTGGTCGCATTGAAACAAGCATTTAGGGGTTATCATGAAACTTCATTCCTTGGGGTTATCACCAAGGT
This sequence comes from Panax quinquefolius, assembly GCA_020205615.1. Classification (NCBI taxonomy): domain Eukaryota; kingdom Viridiplantae; phylum Streptophyta; class Magnoliopsida; order Apiales; family Araliaceae; genus Panax; species Panax quinquefolius. The sequence continues at coordinate 43,885,451 of CM035160.1, read as the reverse complement.
TGGTGGCTATTCCATGGTTGGGACCGAGACCGGATACCTGGGGTTATCTTGAGATTAATCGGTCTTCTGTGGTGTGTGTTCCGGTATTGGATCTGCATGCCTCGGGGTTACATCCAAGGTTTGAATTGTTACTCCCAGAATGTGATCCGGAGTTGAAGTTGAACTTCCGGTAGTATCCGGTATGGATTTGGATTGTCTTTCAAGGTTCTCTCTTAAAAGAGGAATCTGTCCTCCTGCAATGTTAGTGACAGTAGTACAGAAATTTTTTAGTGTCTACAGTTTGCATGTAAGTAACTGAGGGGTGGCGACTTAAATCACCCAGAAGCTCTGGAATAGCCACCTGAATACTTGGAAAATCCTTATGGGGAACATGAGAAGTAGGAGCTGGAGCCGTTGCCGGTACATCCTCTTCCTCTTCCTCGACATCCAAGACATCAACCCGGGATA